>CM035207.1:3488581-3500677 GCA_020233015.1 Callinectes sapidus | reverse complement strand
GTTATTTATGTCTGTGTAAATGTAAATTCATCCACAACCACAAACAACGAACTTTACCACATCCACCAACACTTTCATTCATCACCGCCACAACCTGTCTTCTCATATCACATGTAGTATGTCTATAATTATTCAGCATCAAAATATTTTTACTCTTACCTCTCGTTACGATATCATCAATCGCTTTAACAATGGTGAGGCAACATTCAGTCCGGTTCAGATGCTCCTTCACCACCGCACGAGGCTTCCTGCCCCGGGGTCTGCAGCTTCACCTGCAGGCAGCAAGTTTTTCGTCAGATGAATCACGTCGGTCTTGTTCCAGCTCGATGCGTTGCTCCACTCAGTTCCATTATATTGAATTAGGAAGTTTGAGTACAATAATTTGCCACCACCCTGCTGAGAGTACTTGAAGGGGACGCGGCCCAGAGCCTCAGCCGAAGCTCCAGCAGGACCAGGTAGGGCGGGGCTGCTCGGCCCGCCCAGTAACTGGTGGCCGTGTGGGGGATGGTGTCCCCTCCCCACCCATCCAATCTTCTTGACATTTCTTACTCAGCGCAAGATGACACACTAATATGAACTTGAACTTGAAATTGTTGCTGCCATTCTGGTAAACTATGGAACTCTGCCTGATTGTTTTTTTCTCCCTTCTTGTGACTTGAATTATTGGAGCACAGCATTGGGTATGTCTCAGAAATCTATTGATCAATCTTTTATTGACTTGGTGATCCTAGTGAGGTTCTGATTCTTTACGTGATTTTGGATTAGCTTCACTCCTTTGCAAAGCCAACACACCATCAAGCCGCGCAAACAGACAGCCTCGCTCCGGTGTGTTAAGATGCGGTAGAGTAGAACAGTAATCATTGTCTTGGTCTGCCGGGCGATGTTGTCCTGTGCACGAACGGCTGTCAGGAACGGATGAACGCCCTGAGAGCATATTTGTTCTTACGCTCTTCAGCACCACTGCTATCTCCTCACACTCCTGTCCCACACCTATACCTTGTGACCCCGCCCGAAACCTTCCATCTCCATTTCTTAACTCCCTGATTTTAAAGCATTGTATTGTTTCTCACACTGCATAAAGAAATCAGCAAAAGAACTTTGAGAGTGAAGTTACTGACTGCTGAGTGCCATGTATGAAGGATGAACCAAAGAAGATTGCACTTTTGTCTTTCCATGTATGCTAACCCTCGCCTACAGTGTGGAAGACTGCTTGCAACAATGACAAGGCCTTGAACGTTGGAGTATATGTTTTTTTTTTTCTTTTTGTTTTCCTCTCTCTCTCACACTGAAATGGTTAAGCTAAGCGCGGGGAGGATGAAGCGTAGGACGGGTAATGAGTCAAGGAAAAGGAGAAAGTGCATCTGAAGGTTGGCTTTTGTGTCTTCGTAAGTACGTTTATAATGAAGGACGCTTTCAGAATATGTATAGCTTTTCTTTTACTTTCTGAATCTTTAAACGCCACTCTTTTTTTACATATGGTTTCTCTTACAAAAATATGATAGGTCCCTCGCGATACTATACTGAGACTAGTGCCATTTGGAATAATGAAAGGAGAAAAATGTTGTTTCATTGAAGTTAAAGGAATATACATTAGACTTGAAAATTATGAAACAGAAATATAAGAAACAGATTGATGTCCGTACAAATTCCACGACGAAAGAGTCTCAAAAGGAATGAAATGGAGGAGGACATGTCGCATCCTTGGACCAGACGTAAAAAGTCGTGGAGGAATGTGTGGCCTGAGGAAGATGAGTTTTTTTTTTTTTTTTTTTTTTGGGGGGGGGGGGCGGGGGAGGCAGGAGGTTTGTCTCCTCATTTTGTTTCATTAAAATATTTCAGTCATTTTCTCTCCCCACTTTACTGATTAGGTTGCCTTGTTGGTGTCTTTATCTTTCACATTTAATCAAGTGGATGAAGTGTTGATGACAGTTGATAGATATTTTGATGACGTGAAAAAAAAGGGAGCGAATTAGGAGGGAATATTGGAAAAATGGTAAGAGAAATTGTCTTTTTCCGTCATGTGTTCGTTGTTGTGTTGCTGACAAATGCGGTGCTTGTTGCAACAAATGTTCCGTCTGTAAACTTGTGTTCTGTATAAATGAGTCTGATGCTGCTGCTGCTCTTCTTGCGTCTTGTCACTCAGGGGAATCACATTGACTAGAGTGCATGGAACCATTGTGGTGTGGGAGAGAATGAGAAATTTGAGTTTGTTTCTACGTCACGATTATAACCCTTTTCATTATATTTCAGTCAGTACTATCACCTCTCTCTCTCTCTCTCTCTCTCTCTCTCTCTCTCTCTCTCTCTCTCTCTCTCTCTCTCTCTCTCTCTCTCTCTCTCTCTCTTTCTCTCTCTCTTCCCAAGTGTTCTTTAGTACGTCTACCAATTTCCTCTTCACAATAAAGACACACTCACCACTTCACTCCAAACACTCATCAGTATCAGTACAACAACCACGCTCCTGTGAAGTGTCAGCCCAATGCCTCCCGTCCACTGGGGGAGAAGAGCTTCATTCATCCCTCCCTTGTCTTTCACACCCCACGGCATGTAAAGACACTGGAGATGTTTACGATGAGACCTCCAATGGGGAGCGTACAGGGATGGAGGCGCGACAGATGCACGTGATAAGGCGGAGTGAGACTTTGGAGAGAACACGGCCAGGAAGTTACCGAACGAACGGCCGCTGTGTGTTAGGCTTGGAACGGCCACTTACCCTGAGCCTCCCGCCCCGCCCACCACAGACCCAGCTAGCCTCCTCTTGCACGGTGCTCATAACTTTAAGTGCTCTTTGTTTTAACGCTTTTACTGCCATGGTCGTCCATTGTTGAGATTTGGAGCATTGTAGGAAAGAAACAGAAAACAAAAAAAGAGAGAGAAAGAACAAAAGAATAATTCTTTTTTTTTTTTTCATTGCATAAATATAATTTGCAGACATCATCCTAAAAACAGTGCCTAGAAGGATATACAGGTTATTGCGAAGAAAACTGTCTTGCAATGATAATTAATAAAGAAAGGACACGGGTTCTCGAATGCGTGTAAGTTACAAGATGATGTTATGCGTGGGATCATTGTCCCTTGTGATGCACTGTTATGTTTCTCTGTCTCTCTGTCTCTCTGTGCTGTTCTCTTTCCTAATTATCATTGTACTATGTGCCTCGGGGTCTCTGAGGGACGGCAGTAGGGATCATGCATAGCTGAATGTATCGGCCCGCCTTCAGCACTCTTAATGCCTGATTGTGAGTACAACACGAGCGCCTCGAGTAGTGCGCCTCGCCGTGTGAATGTCAAATGAACACCTGTTTATGCTTAGCCGGAAGTGTGGCAGGTGAGCAGCATGGTTAATGACATGTGGGTTCGGGTTACCTGGAGTCATGTGAGAGGCTTCGGTGCAGGTTTGGTGAGTATCAGAGCATTTCCTCGCCTGGTTTGTCAAGTGGACGTGAGTTATTGTAGCTTGCACAGAGCTGGAAAGGCAGGTTATTTATTGTCAGTAGGGAAGTAAACGCTGATTTTATAGTTAATTTTTTAAGATAGTCAGCCATTCTGGAGGCCAGGACCATAAGGTGCAGCCGGCGGAGTTTGGGCAATTGACATATTTCCTTACCGGCAACACTTTGGAAACTCTGGTGATCAGAAGTTGAGGAACACACGCTTAGGACTCGCCAGGCCGGGGTAACGACATAGCCAGGCAGATTGGTGGTGGGTGGGCCGCGAGGAAGAACATAAGCATAACAAAAGACAGCCTGGTTGAGTCCGCTTATCCCATTCCTCTTATCTTACCCACAGCATTCATGGTGTATCCCGCTAGCCGCCTCGATATCCACACACTCGACGCCAGTGGCACCAACACCGCGTCTGTCTCACCGCCACCCGCTGTGCTTATTCTGAAACACTTTGCTCTCTCACCACGACTATTTCAAAGGCCACAAAGATGGTTTTCAAGAGTGTTTCTCCTGTTAACAATGCTGCTTTTGATAATGTGACGTGAAAATCCTTAAAATCCCGTGTAACTTTAATTGTGGAGGTGAGGCGCAGTGTTTCAGAATATTGCCCCTTAACTTTTGGCTTGTATTCTTTATCTATCCGAGTCGCTCTCAAAATTCCCTGTATGAAACGTGACTTTTAGGATGTGAAGCTTGATATCCTTGGGGAGTCTTTCAGCACCACATCAAGGAAGGCACGATTCATTATGTTTTTTTTTTCTTTTCTTTTTTTAACTTTGTGGTAACCTTCATTCGTGTCATGAGAGTGGAGTCCTGGTGAGGCGAGGAGCTGAGGACACATGCTGCTTCATAGGGCGCCTCATCACAGCCCCCGGAAAGATCGCTGGGACCCCGCGTGAGGCGACAAGACACCGACGGCACGCGAGATCCTCATCGAATTAGATACATGAAGAAGCCGAGGTCACTGACAAAATCCATCCAATCATCTGGGAGTATTTATTGTGAGTTGCAAGAGGACGAGGGGTTTTGGGTATCTTTCGACCGAACTAGAAGTGTGTGTGTGTGTATGTGAGCAGGGCGCGTGTTGAGGTGAGCGGGGAAGGAGGAGCAGAGGAGGGAAGGCAAACTGGCTATCTTTATAGGGACTGACATTGACCTGAACACCACTCAGCAGCAAGTAACCTTTTCCACAGCGCCCCACGCACTCCTCACTCACTCACAGCTCTCCTCCGTCTTGGAAGCATTCCCTCCACACATTCACCGTAGCTTTAACATTTCCTACTCGTCTTTCCCATTCCCTCTCTCACTTTTCTCAGTCCTATCGCCAGTATTCCACACATGGCTCCCTCACGCTATCTTCTCATCACCTCTCTCATTCTCAGCCTACACATTTTTTTCTCTCCATTTTCATCTTCCTCTCACTTTCTTCAGCACTGCCACGTTCCCCCAACAGGCCACTCACCCTTCAACTGTTTGTGCATCAGTGTGGCCGCGCGTTGATGGCCTTGGTAGCAAGCCCTGAAGGTTGGCGGGTTGTGGATGCTGCTGCTGCTGCTGCTGGAGGCTAGGGGATGAAAGGGAGGAAGAAGACAGATTGGGTGATGCGATTCAGCTCATCTTCCTTAACATCACTAACTTGCTTACTCATTTGCTTTCCCTTTTCGTCTACTACAACTCATGTGCTAGTTTTATGGGTCGTGTTCTTCATGTGTGTGTGTGTGTGTGTGTGTGTGTGTGTGTGTGTGTGTGTGTGTGTGTGTGTGTGTGGCTCAAAGGGTAAGGTCTCTCCAGGGTCGTTGGTGATCATGTGACCGAAAATTGTAGCCTCTTCATCTCTATTTCTCCATTTGCATATGGATGGTGATAACTCCTCTGAGGTGTGTGGCTCTCTCGTCCCTACCACTACCGCCACAGTTACCACCGCCACCATCAACCAATACTCACTTTCTCACCAATACTTTCACTGCATATGCATCAGTACCGCCTCTAGTATCTCATACCACTACTACCTTTCTATCTAGTTTACTTCGAGTTTTGCATTAATTCCCTTCCAGATGTCTGTGTTACGAGAAACATTCACCATATAATGCATCATGTAGCGGGAAGATATAAGAGCAAAACAGAATAGGAAGACTATAGGAGGCCAGTTGACTTATATAACACGTCTCCTGGATTCTTTCAAAGCTTCAAGATGAAAAGTATAGATATAAAGATATCTGGTTACTAAGCCTTTTGGGGGCGGGCACATTTAATCAGCTTCTTTCCCTGTTTTGTTGGCCTTTTCTCGAGTCTTCTTTATTGGGGACTGGTACCTTCAATAGCCCTTTTTTTCAGTTTTATTGTACCTCTTACATAAGAAAACTGAGCCATTTCTGCCTCAAGCCAGCAGCGCAGACCACTCGCATTAGGTAGAAGACGAGGAATGTATGCTGTATTTTTACGTCTCGTTAAAGTTGATGATACTTTAGATATGAAAATCACGAGACAAAATTATAAAGAATAAAGAAGTCTGTTTACCCTCCGCGACTCAGGACGCAGCAGCAGCGCAGAGCAATCCACTCCTAGTAAGAGGAGGAGAGGATTGTATATTTTACCTCTGCGTCTCGGTCAAGTTGATAATATAGCAGACAAAAGAGCGACAGCCAGGAGGAGATATCTCTCTCCCTCCCTTCCTTCCTCTCCCTCTCTCCCTCTACCGCACCACAGGTACCCCCAGGCCAACCAGGTGTCGCGGATTAATTAGGCCGCACCTGTTACCTGTGGAACCCCCTGATGATGGACCCTCGCAGTCTCGCCCGGATGATACTGTTCAGTCTCCATAAAAGCACAAGGCACGTACGGGGGGAATAGCTCGCCTTCGGGACTACACGCCGAGTGCTGGTTAAGGATAAATATTGTTTTTATTCCGAGTTACACCACCAAGCCAAGGTGTCATCAGGCAGTCAGCGGCCATTTACTTACCATCCATCACCAGCAGGGAATGTGAATACTGTACTTACCACGATGTGTCTGTGACTACTGTACCATTACCCCTCGGAATACTGTGTACCGGGGACGGGGGATGGTACATACGTCCTTGTCTTCACGTACTACTACCCACCCTGCCACACTCCCTGTACACGAATAACACTTAAGATACACGTACTGTTGGCATCCCAGGGCGTAGCATTGCATGGTCCTGCCACGCGAGGGAGGGAGCCGGGGAGCCACGGGGTGCTGACGCTATTACACGACTCTGAGGAATAACAATAGTCTTCTGATGACGAGAATAACCTTGAACCCCATCCTCTGTCGGTCAGTCTCCGGGGCAGCTGGGACGAAACAGGGAGCCGGGTTTTGTGCAATCATTGTTGGTCTCTCTCTCTCTCTCTCTCTCTCTCTCTCTCTCTCTCTCTCTCTCTCTCTCTCTCTCTCTCTCTCTCTCTCTCTCTCTCTCTCTCACACACACACACACACACACACACACACACACACACACCAGTTCTCCTCAGTTTCTTTCGACCCCGTGGAAGATTTAATCCGGAATGAAATGCGTTTTCTTTGTTTACTTTGAATATGGTGTGAATGGAGCTGTCAGTGTGTGTGTGTGTGTGTGTGTGTGTGTGTGTGTGTGTGTGTGTGTGTGTGTGTGTGTGTGTGCGCGCGCGCGCTTGGAGAGCAAAATGTCGCGATGACCTTGCGAGGACGGTCTTGCAACTTCCTTTAAAGGGAATAAAATGTCTTAGTATTATACTGATGCTCTTGTGTGTTTTTTTTTTTTTTTATCTCCTTTAGTGATGCCTAAGTGTGTGGTGGATGAAAGATGGGTGTGGCGGTGGTGTGGGGAAGAGGATGGAGGGAGCGAAGGGGAGAATGTGGAGGGGCGAGTGACTACTGAAGCATTACGGTGTATGTTTGCCAAGCGTTCCCTCACACCTGCTCCTCCTCCCCGGCAATCAAGGCCAGAAGAGAATGGGGGCGACTGTGCAGAGGAGGTGAGGCGTTGCGAACTTCTCTGGCCTCTTAAGAAATGGCTCGTATTATTATTAAAAGATTCACGTGACTATTTTGCCTCTCAGTGCTCTGAAATAACCATAACTGTAGGCGGCAGCGCTTTTAAGTCATTGAGTCGACTCCTTTTTCCTTGTTTGCCATTAGACGAGTTTTTTTTTTTTTTTTTTTTTTTTTTTTTTTTTTTTTTGGGGGGGGGGGGATGTCTCGTTGATGGATTACTTCTTTGAAATGGCTTCCCAGTCATCAAAAGTCAGTATTATAGGAAGAGCATTTCTGGTTCTGCTATTCAATATTAGTCCAACACGTTTCGCTACATTTGTGAATGATGCGGGGAGGAAATTGAGGAATTATAATGGCTTTTAAGAGCAGCCTATCCATTCAAAGTGGTAAGCAGGAGCATGGGATGGTGAATAACTTGACGTCATGCTTATCGTACCTGCAGACCTGCAGGCAGTTTGAATGACAGAGAGAGAGAGAGAGAGAGAGAGAGAGAGAGAGAGAGAGAGAGAGAGAGAGAGAGAGAGAGAGAGAGAGAGAGAGAGAGAGAGAGAGAAAGAGAGAATGATTCTGGTTACTCTCCTGCTTTCCTCCCTTCCACCTCAGACTGATGTTTCTGGGAGATATTCAGGCAGTAAACAGTAAGGAAACCCACTCAGGATATCAGGAGGTGGGAAGCAGCTCGGTAGTAAGGGCCTCGTCTTGATTATTGATCCTAGTGCAAGGTGGCTGCTGATGCTGATGCTGATGCTGATGCTGATGATGGTGTTCGTCATGAAGGATGGTTCTCCATAAAGTATTCAAGTGTTTACCTCATGAGTAAAAATGGCATGAGGGAGCGCTGCCAAGAGTCGGTCAATAGCCACCTGCATTTTGACTGGTTGCAGAGTATTGATTTTTGATAAACCGAATGCTTGACTTGTGTGGGCGTGGAGGCCGGTCAAGGGCGCTTAGGAAAAGAGTGAGAGGCCGGCAGGCGTGCACAGTGCCTGGTGGTGTGCAAACTGTAAGGGGCGTGTCACAAAGCGCAGTTCACTTGCCTCCACCGTCTAAACAACTCCACCCACACAATACTTCAGCGTCCACCTTACCCCAGCCTAGTCAAAGCCCAAGCTATTCACATACATGTACACCCCTCAGCCCCTCAACCCCGCCCTTACGCCACACTGCCCGCCAGCCTCCGACACCAGGGTTTTCAGTGACCCCGCACCACATTATCTTTTACACCCTTTCCTCACTCCCGAGACTCTTACCTCACGCCACCTCACCACACAGACCTCACGCTGCTTCATCTTCGGGCCGTCACCTTTCTCCAGACACTCCTCTCTCTATATATATATATTACTGCAAACACATCTTTACTAACACAAACAACCGGCTCGTGCTCCACCCACGCTTCTCCACCCGGCCATATCTCACGAGGTAGTCACAACACCCACCCACCTCTGCAGCCACACCCCGCCCTCACTACACAGGTTGGACACACAAGCACTTCCAAAAACGTCGTCGTGTCTCTTTCAGTTTTCTTGATGTATTCAAATGCTTTCTATACGTGTCTGATCGCTCTCTCTCTCTCTCTCTCTCTCTCTCTCTCTCTCTCTCTCTCTCTCTCTCTCTCTCTCTCTCTCTCTCTCTCTCTCTCTCTCCTCAGCAATTCACTTCCTCACCTCCTGGACCTGTTTCCTCGTGTCTTATAAGGCTCGTCCAGCGTTTACAGCAGCGAGATAGATTTATTTCCCCAGCTTTTACTTTACAAACGTCTTAAGCATCATCATAAAGGGGCATTCCTCTTGCAGTATACTGAACATTTTCTCTTGATATTTCCTCGAGTGTTATTTTATTTTTCTGTTTGTTTTTATTTAGTTATTCATTTTTTATCAGTTTTCTACGTGTTTTTTTTAATGGCTTCATATTTTTACGTGTATTTTGTATGCTCAGATGCATTTCGTTTTCTAATTTCATCTTTATTTGTTTTTTTATATTTATTTATCTCAGCTTTCTATGTACTTATTTTTTATTATGAATCTTGATTTTTATCGCCAATGTTTAGACGGATCCTTGAAACCGCAAGCAGGAAGGCAGTGGTGAGGGAGGCGCTGCAGAGGCCGGAATGTGTGCCAAGTAAATATGAGATTATTCCAAATTCAGATTATAAATTTGAAATGAATGCGAGGTGGCGGGTGAAGTGGAGGAGAAGGATGTGGGTGTACCAGGGTGAGGATTGGAGGTTGAAGCAGCAGAGAGAGAGAGAGAGAGAGAGAGAGAGAGAGAGAGAGAGAGAGAGAGAGAGAGAGAGAGAGAGAGAGAGAGAGAGAGAGAGAGAGAGAGAGAGAGAGATTGCACACACACATACACACACACACACACACACACACACACACACACACACACACACACACACACACACACACACACACACACATCTGTCGAGTCATTACGAACACAGGTACACTTACACACACCTGACACGTACACTCCCTGAGACGTGTGTTGGTGTGTCCGTCCCTTAGTGTCGCTGTGTCCATCCATCCCTTAGCGGCTCGTTGCTGGCGTGGCGAGGTAATCGATAAACGCACATTGTTTACCGAGCCAAGTATACATCCAAACATGTCCACACATCCATGTTCTCCTCACTGACTGCAGAATAACAAATGGGAAACATGGTGTCTGGGCCTCCAAGACAAGAGTGGCCAGTGGTGAGGCATGAGGCTGGTTGATGGAGGCCCGGGGGGGAGTGTTGTGTTTCTGCAGTACGGCTCTGTGCTCTCGAGGGGTCAAGGCAAGGCTGAATTCAGAATTAGAAACACCGTGCTTTGGGTAGAGGTTTATGAGGACACGGGCAGGCGAACGTTAGGTATGCAGGGAGAGGAGAGGTGGAGCCGAGGAGTCAGTGGAGTTTTGCAATGGGTTTTTAGACTCTCAGTAGGAGATGGAAGAAACAAAAAACATTAGTATATAGATAGACTGGGAGAAGGGAGAAGCTTGACAGGAGATAAATACTGAAAAAAAATCTTTTATAAAATACACACATATGCACATACAAGAAAATACTTTCTCAGAGACTAAAAAAAGATACCGTAGCAAATGCTGTATTCCAAAAATATCATCTGATCTGATCTGCATTGGTAGCGAAATACGTTTCGTTACATATGGCTGAAGACTGTACATGGTAGGTATATGTGTTTGGGGAATGACTTGCTCTGGGGTGATGCATGGGGCGGGGCGGTGGGCCTCTTGTGTGGAGAGAGGCATGAAAATGTGTGGGAGGGAATGGTCACGGTCGACGGGGCCCACCACCGCCGCCAGTGACCGTCGCTAACACATCCAGCAGCTGACACGGCGGGAGTGGCGTGGCGTCTACCGCTGACTCACCCTGGAGAAATTAGTAATCAAAGCATATATGGTGATGAGGGAGGGAGGGAGCGTTGTGGCGAATGCGAAGCTGCGGGCACGGGAAAGTTTTCACTAAAATTGGGTGGGGCGGAGGGTGCTGAGGGCAAGCGTGGAGGCAGACTGTGGCGCGTGGGATGTTACGTACAAGGAGGTGTGGTGTGATTTGTGCCTCGTGACGTTGAATGATAACCAAGCGTTTTAAAATTTCTCCTCCTATCTATTATTCACACCAGTTTTTATACTTACATACGTTTAAATGGATTATGTTAGTTTTATGGTGTGTGTGTGTGTGTGTGTGTGTGTGTGTGTGTGTGTGTGTGTCTGACATGCGCCTACACCTGTATATCGAAGGTGTAATTACAGTCACGAACACATAATTAAAACTGACCAAACACACGGAAACATTTCACAGCTTCATTGCGTGACTGACCAAATTCATTCATCAATATCCTTTTAATGTCCTCAAATTTACCGCAAGGTCAGACACTTCGTAGGTTTTTATTTCACTTGTTCTCTATGGAGTATGTATAGAAGGATATGACTGAACGTTCTTTCCATATATGCTCCAAGTCATCAGTCAGTCCGTTTATGCATCATCGAGTGGTCACAATAGGAAGCGTAAAGAACACACACAGATTTCCACCCACATAACTGGTGTATTCACTCTCCATGATCAGTCCCATCTACACATCAGGACAAGTTGCTTTAAAATTTCTATTGTCTCAGGAATAGACGAAGCCCGAATTTTTTTTTTTTTTTTTTTTTTTGCCTCAATGAGTGAAAAGCTGGATAGAAAAGTTGTGAATTTGTATTTGATAACATGAATAGAACATTGGAAAGGTTTATATTCATTCTTGCAAATTGGAGCATTTTTTTCAGCGTTTTGCCTCGATAATTGTTGGATTTTTATGTACTGTACTTGCTTTTATTTTCCTTTCAGAACGTGATATTTATTGAAAAAAAAAAATGCAACATTCTTTGGCTGCATTGGTTAAGACCTTGTGTGTTTTCCTTTGACTTTTCAGTAAGCGGTGAATTAAACGTTTTTGTTTCTCTTTTTTCCCCTCCTTTTTTGTAATTTCCCGCTCTTTTCAATGTGTAGAAAATACATGAAAACCAATAAAGAAAAAAGTAAATAACAGTTCTAAATATTATACCCTTCACCAGGAATATCATCTAGGGAAGCACATACGTACAAGCACATACGTATATTATACTAAAGATGAAAACGAAAAGAAAAAAAACCCAACTTACAATAAGGTTCACTAAT
>CM035207.1:3485109-3488163 GCA_020233015.1 Callinectes sapidus | reverse complement strand
GAGAGAGAGAGAGAGAGAGAGAGAGAGAGAGAGAGAGAGAGAGAGAGAGATTTGATTTATTTTTCAAGTGTGGGACTTTCACGACGAGAATTTCATTTGGCGTTTTTGTGGCAGTGTTTGATGGTGGTGATGGGTGTGTTGGTAGTGGTGGCGGTGGTGGTGGTGGTGGTGGTGGTGGTGGTGGTGCAGGGTGAGAGTTGCAAAGTGTTGACCTGGAGAGGAAGCGAGGCAGCGGAAACGGAACTGCTCGCGAAGTTTCTTATTATTGCCAGGAATAGAAAAGAGGAAATTTGTGTTACGTACATCAAGGTGGCGGTGGTTGGCAGTCGCTGAGTCACGTTGGATAATGTTACATGTAGGTAGTTCATAAATAGTGGTTGTAGATGACTGGAATGTATTTATCAAGATCGTGGTGAGTGCACAATTGGTGTTGGAGATTTGTGTTGCATCAGGATGACAGTGTTTGGCAGTCGCTGTGTCATGTTGGCTAGATAGGTGTAGGTTTGGAAATGAAGACCGTGACAAGTGTTTAAATATTATATGATTTCGAGAAAAAAATTGTACATGGTATACATTGTTTAGCAGTCGTTCTGTCGCGTTAGATAGAAAGGTATTTGGTTCATTATTGTGGTTGTAGATCGCGATTAGACTTACAAAGATCGTCGTGATAAGTGTACATATTTTGGATGACTTCAAGATGAGGTTGAATGTATTTATGGATGATATACGATGTTTGGCACTTTGTGTCACGTGAGATGGTTAGATAGCTCAAAGATAGTGACAGAGAAATTACTTTATATAGTGGACTTATCAAGAACATTTTAATTTGCATAAATACCTTCAATGAGAAGTTTTATCAATCTGTGGATGAAAGCAGCAGATATTTTTAAGTGCCCATGATCTTTTTTCTAAGCCCGTTGGAGCCTGGCGGTGCAGTCTCCATACTATATCTCGGAAGTTTGATGTGGATGGCCGAAGCATTCTTCTTCATTTAATGGTGTTTGGATGCCGCGTCCTGTTCATTCACTCAGGTGTATGGCGAATGTATGGTCTGTTTGCATCTGTGAGTCATCTCCAGTTCGGCAAGATGCCACACCCTAGCTAGAGGAGCCTCGCATTACCAGCACTGGAGGCGAGGCCCGCTACGCTCAGTTCACCCCACGCCCAACACATTCCAGCGCTACTCATGCGCGTCCTGCACGTTTGACATCTCCTCTTATGTACTTAGCAGCGATGTTTTCAAACTGTGTTGTCTTATATTTGTACTCTTGGAAGTTTTCTGTGATTTTACTCTCATTCGAGTGGTTAATGTTTCACTTTACGTTGTATTCACATCTCAGACTCTGCTCACTTCTCAGTAGTGGTTGATCCCTCTTGGTTCTCGCCCCATTGTCCTTAAGGAGATTGTTGGGTAAACCAGTCCATGCGTCAGTGGTCACCTGGTTATGCTCTCCAAGCTTCCAGGTCGCCTCTCGGAGACTATGGAGGATGGACCAAAATTGTATCTCAGAAAGGCAACTTTACAGAGACAAAATCATGAAATGGTAAATGGTTTTATAGAAAAGTTTGGATAAATCTCTTTCGTTAAAACACACGACCAAGATGTGTCAAGGAAATTTTCTTCCTTCTCTCAAACACAAACCCTCAGCTGACTGCCATGTATGTAACGAAAACACTCCTTAGTCTTGAAAGTGGTGGTTTACTCAAATAATTTCATACCGTTTACTGCGTTTCTTCCCCATTATAATACATGAACAGATAGACAGTAAGTAAATCTCTCTCTCTCTCTCTCTCTCTCTCTCTCTCTCTCTCTCTCTCTCTCTCTCTCTCTCTCTCTCTCTCTCTCTCTCTCTCTCTCTCTCTCAGCTGACTTCCCTATAACAAAAACAGCTTCCTTAGACAGGTAGATGTGACGGTTTGGGCGAATAGTTACGTCAAATTTAATGCAAATCTCACTCTTTGGAATACGCGACAAAGATGGGCTGTCAAGAATAGATATATTTTTCTCTCCCCTTAACATGAGCCTTCCAGTAGCTGCCACGTAACAAAAAACAACCTCTTTAGTCTTCGGTGTGGTGGTTGAGGGAGATAATTACTAAGGTGGCACCCCTGTGGAGGAAGTGGCCCGTTTTGCGTCGTGACCCTCTGGTGACCCTGGCCTCTGTGGTCGCCAAAGGGAGTGTCGCTTAGCCAAAAGACACACCCGCGCTGGCAATGCAGGTGATCAGGCTGAGGGAGGCACACACACAAGCACCGGGAGAACACACACCTGCGGGAAATGTTGTTGTGTTTATTGCTCATTATTTTGGTGGGGGTTCCTGCATGCTGAGAGATGTGCTTCCTGCTGTGGTTAATGGGAGTGGTAGGGATGATGATGATGATGAGGATATCAAACTCTGCAACTCTCTCCCTGCTTCTGTATTTCCATTGCCTATGACTTGAACTCTTTCAGGAGAGAGGTATCAAGACACTTATCCCATTCTTTTGGCTCACGAATCTGAACTTTCCCAGGGACCGGCACTTCAGTGGGCTTTATCTTTTATTTTTTGTTGCCCTTGGCCGCCTCCCTTCTACATAAAAAAATAACAAAAAAACAACAACCACATCCTCGCTCGTCTTTAAGAATCACCAAGAATTAATATAACACTCGTGTGAAGATATAATTTATTTATAATTTTTGGAAGAGATCTTTCCTTTACAGTGCTGACGTTCCATCCTCATTCTTTTTATTCATTGTGCAACTCCACATAAGCGCTGACCCGTTGTGGAAAAGTAGCCGAGAATTCATGACTTTCTAGTGAGTCAGTTGCTCCTAAAGTCTTCTCGAAGCTGAGCTAAGTTCATTGCGGCAATAAAACATTGAATAGAATAATGGTGATCTGCAAAGTTACAGACAATTACGTAAATCAGTGACATTGTTCCTGGTATTCTTGCACATTTCAGCGTCCTTATCTACTTCAATTCCACTTAATGTTCTCTTCTTACCTGAACTTTCAAGAGTGGCTTCGTTCTAATAATAATTTATTAAAGATCCTGCATCAGCAACAAGACAAA
>CM035207.1:3477609-3480109 GCA_020233015.1 Callinectes sapidus | reverse complement strand
AAACATCGTCTTTCTTTGCTTGCTTCTTCCTTCTTTTTTTTCCCCGATGTTACTTTGTTTCTTCTTCGGCTCTTCCCGTTTTACTTCCCTCTTTGTCCCGTTATTAAATCAATTTGCATTCGTTCCTTTGTTTGCTTTGTCTTGTACATGTTCGTGCTGTGTGAGCATTATCCTTGTTTAATTTGATTTTGCCACGCTTTATTAGTTTTGCGGGTCCGCTCATGTAATGTCGTCTTGGCCGCCATCTGCTGACCCACCGCTGGCTTAAATCAAGTTAGTGACCCGTATTAGAGTCTTGGCTTGGGAGGAAAGCAGCAGCACCACCACTACCACTACCACTACCATCACTACTACCACCACCACCACCACCACCACCACCACCACTCAGTATCAGTCCTGTGTTCACGTCAACGTTCGGTCAGGCAAGAGATTACTTAGATGTGAAAGCAGAAGCCCCGTTCATTTAATGTCTACGGTGACCTCCCCCCCCCCCCCCTCTCTCTCTCTCTCTCTCTCTCTCTCTCTCTCTCTCTCTCTCTCTCTCTCTCTCTCTCTCTCTCTCTCTCTCTCTCTCTCTCTCCAGTGTCCGCATCATACACTCATACGAACACACGCACGCATCCACACTTAGCATATAGATGTTTCTGTGAAAATTCTCGTCATCTGTTCATATTATGAATATAAACATGAATTTATTCGATGCTGTCCTGAATAATGAGTGTGTGTGTGTGTGTGTGTGTGTGTGTGTGTGTGTGTGTGTGTGTGCGTGTGTGTGTGTTTGTGAGATCTCCGGTTGGCCGTAGTTAAGTGATCTAAGTGGCTGAGATGGACTAGTGGGAGTCAGCCCCAATCAGGGTTTTCCAGGAGTCATTCTACCCAGTTAGTGAAGACACAGGATGTTCGGTCACTCCGGCCCGGGATTGGCTGCTCACGTCTTGGTGGTAGTGAGGCTGACTATTGTCTTCGTTTCTGAACTGTTTATTTGGGATCAATAGTCAAATTTAATGCTTTCTATGAATACTGCATCGTGTTTCAAGTGATTTGCGTGTAAGGGGTGGAGATCGCTGTGGTTGGCGTTATCAGGGTGGTAAATATGGGGGAATTTTTGCGCTAAATTTCTTGGAACGCCAAATGCACTTTTATATTTGAGGCTGTATCAAGTTGTTATTAATTGCAAGAGGTAGTCCATATACAATGATGTTTTATGCCTAAAGTTCAGTGAAATGAGTGGAGAGGAAAAGTGTTATTTAGTGGTGTCAAAGTTACATTAAAAACTTAATTATCAGCCTGTGAACAATTTATTTCTGCTTCTAACTCACTCTAAAGTGTTTAAAATAATCAAAATGAATTAATCGATTGTTTTGAAACGGGTTTTGGTTCTTCTAAGGTGGTAGTTAATGGATATTTAACGAGTTTTAAAAAGGGTCATATTTTCATAAAGTGTTTTTCCTGTGGAATTTCTTTACAATTACTGTTGTTAGGAGTGTGTTTATACTTTGGGAATTAGTTATCCTATTTATCACGTCAGATCAGATACAATAGGTTGATCTATAGGCGTTTTATCGAGGGGTCATTTTTAAAATGGTTTACGCTACGTAAATATAGAGCTGTGACGTCATCAGCTGTGACGTCATAGGGCAGGCGCCTCCCTGCCCCTTTTACGTAATACTTTCTTTCATCGTATTAATGTTATGTGAAGTACAGCCGGTGCTCTCATTGGTATTCTCCGTGGAAAGATACTCGTAGAATAGAAGAAAAGTAATGATAGCGTGAAGGAGAGGATACACGTGAGTCTTGCCTGTTATGTTACTATCATTCTCTGTTGGTATAGTGAAAAACATGCATAGATTATAGAAAAACAAAGTTAGGAAACGAAGAAATGAAGTGAAAGAATATCCTATGCCAACAGACATTTCCTATCAGCGTAATTCCTCCCTGTACATATGGCATTCAGGAGCAACACACTGACATGGTACGCAAAGAGAGGGATGAGACACACGTACATCACCATCCATAGGGAAAGTGTTGTTCATTTCCGTGACAGTAAAACTACAAATGCCGCATCGTGTTGTCATCCAAATGATTTGAATATTTCATGAACACATAAATATGCGTTTCATCTAGCTCATTACAATGTTACGTGAAAGTTTGATGGACTAACTCTGTCTGTATTATATCCCGTGTGTATATAGAAGTGCAGTTTAATGAAAATTTATTCCTCTTTTGTTTCGGAATATTTCAAGATTACAAATATCACAACGATGACATTATTTTTAAGTGTCAAATAAAAATGGTCAGCGGCATAAAAAAAACGACAAAAAAAGGAAGGAAAAAAGAAAAATCCTGTTAAGGTTGGCTCTGGCAAAAGTCAAATAAGGAACTCTAACAAAGGGGGGGGGGGGGGGGGGAAAGTTGGCCAATACAATTCCGCAGGTTCCTTGATGATACTGCTCTCGCGAAAGTAGGAGAGAGAGAGAGAGAGAGAGAGAGAGAGAGAGAG
>CM035207.1:3411331-3451312 GCA_020233015.1 Callinectes sapidus | reverse complement strand
GAGAGAGAGAGAGAGATGGATAGATAGATAGATGGACAGATAAAGAGATAGAAAGGTAGACAGATCAACAGAGACACATTTTTTTTTTTTTTCCAACTAATTCTGAACGTAAACTTGCTATCTCATCTTGAACTGAACTGCCTTGACGTGTACACATCTTACATAATCTTTGATGGAATACTCCGTTTTTTACGTAATCTCTATTCGTGAGCAGTACTTCACCTCACGCTGGGAACCCCTGCCCACTGTTCTTCTGGTGGGACTTTCCATAAATCACACTTAATTATAATAGACATTTTTCATTAATTTGTTGTAATAACTTCCCCACCTTCTAGTAGTTCATCAGTAACTCGAACCTTGATGTATAATCAGTTATCTTCCTTGTTGCATTACCCATCATCTCTGTCGGTTTGTTAGCTATATACTTCCAGTTTACGACTTTGCACAGCACAGTTTTAAGATCAGTACATCTCTAAGCAGAGTTCCAAGATTTTTTGTTCATACAGGCCAAGTTTCTCTAAAATACTTATTAGTATCATGTCATTATACTACACTTCTTACTAATCCTTGTATCTCACTATCTCAGATACACATCCTTTCCTGACTTTCGTACTTGCATCCTACATAATCCCTAACTCCTTCTAACAATATAAATTCCAAGACCTCCTAAAGTTATTCCCTATTCACCCTATCATATACAGCTAATCTATTGACCTATCATGTCATTATGATCCTAAGCAACCGTATTCAACCACTACTTTTAAATCCCCAGAAATAATTAACCGAGTTCTCAAGACTGTTTCTTTTTGATAACATATTGTTGATTTGTCTTTTAAACCATAAAACCCCTTTAAAAACCCGTATAACTTTTGAAAGTAATAAGGAAGCGGCACAGAAGTGTTCTAGAATAAAGGTTCATCATATTCTGAAACACTTTTGCCAGCACTCGAGTACCTTCTTTAGACTCTTGCCTAAGTCACATGAGTTGTGTTTCCATGACTCTAGTGACAGACTAACAAGATTCCTACGTTATAAACAGGAGAAACATTCTTGAGAACCCGACTAGTCATACTGTACATATATGTGGCCTTTGAAAATGGTCGTGAGAGCGTTTCTGAATACGAGACATGATCCTTACTAAAACTTGTCTCGCTTCACCAGGGTGACAGCGGCGGGCCCCTCCACTACCTCGATCTGGCCGACGGCAAGTACTACGTGGTGGGCGTGGTGTCCTTTGGCGTGGGCTGCGCTAATGCAGACTTCCCTGGGGTGTACACGAGGGTCACCAGCTTCCTGGACTGGATCGAGAGAAATGTATAACGGTTGCCAAGATACAATACTGTGTAATATTTGTTCGTTCGTCAGTGTCAACGTGATTGTCGTACGTTCCTTTTTTATACGTGTACTAAATTTCAGCGTGCGAGTTTATTGTTAAGATAACATTAAATTTCTAACAAAGTAAATAATTGTTTTTTTTTATGTTACACCAATAATTAGTACTAGTGTTAGCAGTGACGGTAACTGCAGCAGTAGTGGTAACAACAACAAAAACAGTAGTAGTAGTAGTAGTAGTAGTAGTAGTAGTAGTAGTAGTAGTAGTAGTAGTAGTAGTAGCTGTTGTTATTGTTGTAGTTGTTGTTGTTGTTGTTGTTGTTGTTGTGGTGGTGGTGGTGACGGTGGTGGTTGCGGTGGTGGTAGTCGTGATGGTGGAATAAGGAATACTTAAGAATAAACAAATAAATAAGCAAGAAAAGCAAACAAAATCTTGGTACTCTCCCCCCCCCCCCCCCCTTGTTAGTTTACTTTCTTCTTCCTATGACTTCAACTGCGTCAAAATTGGAGTATCGAAGCACATCAGCAACTCTACCGATCGCGTCTCCTCCTGGCTTTTCAGTCTCCTTTAGCGACTCATATTGTTAGAGGTCTGTTTTCAGCATCTCTCTACCTTTGCCAGCCTTCATGACGCTTACCTACATGAAATAAATAGACTTAATAACTTACTAGATGAATAAATAGAAGGATGGATACATAGATAAGTAAATAAACGTTAGCAGAGCGTAAGTAGCTAAATGAACAGATGACTTACTCAATGAATAAATAAATTAAAAAGGGAGACTGTTAAGCACATCAATAAACCTTAGCAAAGGATAAGCACATTTTCCGTATAATTATAATCCTTCTTCGTCATATCTTTCAAGCATAAGCAGCAGGTCCCTTTCAGAGCTTAAGTGGCCTTGCCTTTCTCTTCAAGTACTTCGGGGCGTTAGAGTACGACCAAGGATATTACAGGTATCTAAGAATCCTTGAGTATGATGCTGCTTGGCGGGTACTTTTCCATTAACTTATATAACGCTGTCATTCATATATTCAGCCCAAGGAGCAAAGTGAAATAGGTAGCAAGCTGCTGTCTGATAACTCCACATCTGTACAAACATGTGATGTAAGCTGTACCAAGAACCACAGATCTAAAATAATAAAACAAGTAAGAATTTTGACCGATTTCACTGGAGGGATGTGTGTGTAATTCACCACAGTCGCATGGTGGTCACCCAGCAAGACTTTCCTCTACAAAGAGAGAGCTCAGAGCTCACATTGGCTGATTTTCGGGAAGGATTGAGATCATAACACACACTAGGACAGCGAGGCCACAATCTCTCGACATATAATTCCGTACCTACTTGCTGCCTCGCCGCACCCAGGACAGGATTAAGAGAATACATTTTATTGTATTTGTATTCTTTTAATCCTGCCCAGGACTCGAAGCCGGGCTTTCTTAGTTGTGAGTCGAGTGTGTGTGAATCTGTGTGTGTGTGTGTGTGTGTGTACAAGAGAGAGAGAGAGAGAGAGAGAGAGAGAGAGAGAGAGAGAGAGAGAGAGAGAGAGAGAGAGAGAGAGAGAGAGAGAGAGAGAGAGAAGGGGGGGGGGGTAAAGAAGGTATGAGAAGCATTGTGATGGGGAGAAAGAGGAGTTGTGGGGGGGAAAACGAAGAAGGCATGCCTATGATACACATAGTTTTAGCCAATGACAGCAACCACGAAAAAAAAAGCTGATAGTTTTCACTTGAGTTAGAATCATAGGTAGGAAAACTGCTTCATCAAACAGGGACTGACTTTCCGTACACTATTTGCTTTTGGCAAGTGAAATTAAATTTGATAACAACGGTGATGGATAATATGTTTACGGGGGATATTGATTAACTGACTTTTATTCTGCGCCCCTAAAAACTTTTAAGATGAGACAAAAATTGTGTTAGAGAAAATAATGGTTTTCCAAACATTACTGCAGCAATGTAAAGGGCTATGGGCAACTCAAATTGTGATAGAACAAAATCACAATAACAGTAATAACAAAAATGTGGCAGCGTAGAAAAGAAATAATGCCATTACATGGGAGGCGGTTGAATTGAATACAAAAACCAGAGTCTAGAGGTTATAAAGGACTGCTCTCTCTCTCTCTCTCTCTCTCTCTCTCTCTCTCTCTCTCTCTCTCTCTCTCTCTCTCTCTCTCTCTCTCTCTCTCTACAAAAAGAAGCACCTACATTAACATCCCGCCGGGGTCACGGTGTCACATTCCTCTCAGCATCAGAATCAGAAAGTCCCATCTTCTCCCCGTCGCCAGGAGCACCATTAGTCACACGGCTCTCTCTAGCTGGAACACTCGACTCCACCAACGTGTCGCTCAGTGAGAATACTTTCATGATGGTACTCTTATGTTAGACCTGTGTGACCTATCCGGAAACGCAAGAAAAATGGTAGATAATCAACAACAATAACAACAATGACAACTAACAGATCGTCTTCACTCTTCTAGCGATCGATACCAACCTCTTTGGAATAGCAATAAGAAAACTGGGGTCGCCAATTCGTCTTTTCTATCAACATACTGTCCCCCATTATCTTGTACTCGGGCCTAATAAATCATTTCTTTGTCTTGTACGGATACTTTTTATCCTACCTCTTCTGAAACTAGCTAACTGCATTCTCTTTTTACCCAATGAGACAGTAACTTTTCCTTCCCCCTGTTCGGTAGTATCATTATATAAGAACTAATATACGACACTTTCTCTCCCACTTTCTACTTCCATCTCTATTCTGTCTAGCTTACTTTTCAGGATGCTCTCTCTCTCTCTCTCTCTCTCTCTCTCTCTCTCTCTCTCTCTCTCTCTCTCTCTCTCTCTCTCTCTCTCTCTCTCTCTCTCGTGTGTGTGTGTGTGTGTGTGTGTGTGTGTGTGTGTGTGTGTGTGTGGGTGGGTGGGTGTGTGTGTGTGTTTCCTTTTTCATTTATGACTTGAACTTTCACGAGTGAAAGCACACTTGATCCTTGATTTAACAGACACTGACTTAACGGATTTTGGATTTAGTGGACCACCAAATTGCAACGGACAAATATCCAGCAACGGGCAAAACCTTGAAATAGAAATAAACATAGAATCTTATCAAAATAAATTAGAAACTAATATTATGCATACTACTATATATACCCTAAAATCATTAAAGAAACAAAGGAGGCATGTATAGAGGCTGACGTAATATGTGTAAAG
The DNA here is from genome assembly GCA_020233015.1 of Callinectes sapidus. Classification (NCBI taxonomy): domain Eukaryota; kingdom Metazoa; phylum Arthropoda; class Malacostraca; order Decapoda; family Portunidae; genus Callinectes; species Callinectes sapidus. The sequence continues at coordinate 3,446,772 of CM035207.1, read as the reverse complement.
TGGTACCATCCGTCACGTCTACGTCCGTCCTTTTCTCTCGGGGAAGGTAGCCATAAATGACGTCATAACGCCACTATAGTGCACGATTTTGGAGTAGTGTAAGGTGTGTACAAGCTCAGACCAACGATACTGAAAGATGTATAAGAATCTAAAACAGAGAAGCAGAATACTCATAGGCATGTGGCCTTTGCTTTCCTTTTTTTAGGCTTACGCCTTGTTACATCCTTCCCTCCATGCCTGCCTTCCTTCACTCCTCATCTATTTTTGTGATCTAAATGATGACCTGAGCAGACTAGGAACACTGGTATAATTTCGATATTATGGCGTGGATACTGACACCAGTATGATAATAGCATGCCTTCCCAACATGCTGTCATCAACAAAAGTTGGAAATATGAAGACATATTAAAGGATATCTGAAAAGTAAATGTTTCACTTGCTCTATGAATTGTAACATTATCAAATCATATGCCACAAAGACTAACCATCAGTTTAACTTACTTTTGTTTAAGTTTAATCAAAATATGTTTCTCTGCTAAAACATATTATGATCAGCCTTTTGATAGGAAATGAAAAAAAAATCTGAAGAAAGATATGAATAGGGTAGTACACTGGCATTAGAAGAATGGGACATATTGGCACAATGCTGGCATATACGAACACATTCATGGAGGGGTTAATCATACACTAGGCAAAGAGGGACTGCCACGTGCAGCTTCCCTCATTTTCATATGTTCTTATGAGAGAGAGAGAGAGAGAGAGAGAGAGAGAGAGAGAGAGAGAGAGAGAGAGAGAGAGAGAGAGAGAGAGAGAGAGAGAGAGAGAGAGTGGAAGAGATGATAATTTGGGGTTTGATTAGGAATTCTGATAGCACAATGCTGTTCAATCTCATTGCTTACTAATGATACTCTTAATTATGTAGTCACATGCAGGTTACATGTGACTGCGTATTTGTAACACACACACACACACACACTCTGCTCATAACCAGGTTCGAGTCCCAGGCGCGGCGAAACAAATGGGTGAGCCTCGTAGTAGCCCTCTGTTCACCTAACAGCAAGTAGGTACGGTACGTAGCTCGAGGGGTTGTGGCCTTTCTGTCCTGGTGTGCGGTGTATAGTGTGGTTTCAGTGCTACCCGAAGATTAGTCTATAAGCTATGAGCTTGCTCCGTAGGGAGTTGGCTGGGTGATCAACAGGGGACCTTGGTGAATAACACACACACACACACACACACACACACACACACACACACACACACACACACACACACACACAGTATTTCTATAGATTTATTCAATCATTTATTAACATTACGACTCAAAGACTATAGGCAAACTTTCCTCTAGATTGTTGATCTATTCCACCCACTACCAACTCAAGTATCCACACCCACTTACTATTCCCTCCCGCTGCCCCTAATACATCCTTACCATTCCACCATCGACGAGGTCCTCCTCCCTTACTAACCTTTACCAGCATTACCGTACGCATCACACTACTGGACTGTACAATGAGTTCTCAAAATTTTCAGCGTCTGTTTTCGATAACCTTCACCTGACAACTGGAAGGTATATATTGGATTTTTTTCAAAAGCTTATGGATGCTCCAAATAGATCGAAAACACCTAAGAAAACCCTTCTAATAATCTCCGCAACCTTAGAAAACAGTTCTTTTATGGGGGAATAAAATGCTGTAATAGGGTGAAAAATAAGTTGAGCCGTACGTGATATCTTGAGGATTTATTATATGTAGTGGTGACGTCTGGATGAGGTTCAGTTTCATGACTTCTAACCAAGCAATTCGATCCTAATGATTACAGTGACCAAGTGATTCAAATGACTGTTATTAGGTATACGTACATGGAACGAGTAAGTGGAAGAAAACAACCACTCTCCCCGGTACAAAATGAAGGTGAACAGGCTTTTAAACAAGTAAAAATAGGAAGAATTGTTGGAATAAATAAAAGATCCAGGAGAAAGAAGAAGAGTTTGTCATGATATTATTATCTTTCATAAGTTCGTTAATCTTTCTATCCAGTGCAAAATTTAACAAACCAATGAACATTATAGAGGACGAACTAAAGTAGAATAATCAGGGAAGGGGCAGGAGTAAAAGGGGCAACTATTAAAAGTTGACTACCTACCTTGAAACCAATTAGGAAGAGAGGAAGTTCTTCATCGGTACAAGGACAAATATCTTCGTTTTCTTGAAATCGGTAAAGGCGGTGTCACACTAGCACTTTTTCCGTCGTCTTTCTGAAAATCGACGATAACCTGCTGCGGCCTGTCACACACACACACACACTGTGTTTCGTCTGATACTTTCCGTCGGCACCAAGGATCATTGGTCGGCACAGACCGCTCTTTTCAGGCCTTTTTTTTAATAACAATCGTCCGTGTGGTCCCAGAGTCACCTATGGTTATTATAAGGAACTCTTCTGAAAGGCGTGTCCACCCTGGATGTTGATTTCCTGCCATAACAAAGCGTTCTGGTGCACTTTCAGAGCGTTGAAGAGACGCGGAAAGTCTTGGTCTTGGTCCAGGATATGTAAACAAAAGCGGAAATTTGCCGACGGAAACGATCCCGATCGTCTGACAAATTCATGCGGAACTGAAAAGTCGATAGAAATCGCATTAATCGACGGAAAAAGTGCTAGTGTGACACTGCCTTAACGAAAGATCAACGTGGTACTTCTTTCAATATAATTCGATTGATTTCATTCTTTTGGTATAGTATGGGTGGTTGTAATTTGTCGTAGAAGAGTGAATAAAGCCTCTTCCTAGTCACTTTAATCTCTAAGATAGGTTTTAGTAAGCGATATTTTTTCTCATATCTCTGTGGTTCTTATTTACCCCGTTTTTGCCTTGTGCGTTATATTATGACGTCACCAGGTGGAGGAGTCAGATACGCTTTAGATATTTCTTTACCTTTCGACGAGCTATATTCTACTTATAAACCCACATAGTTACACACCGAAATCTGAATTATGTATGCACAACTTCATCCACAATTCTTAGAAATCATCCTTCTCCAGTACTACATGTTTATTTACGCTTTATTTGCACTTTGTGAACCCTTGCCTTTAAAGGGATTCTGCCACGAATCGCCACTTGACTGGAGAGAGAGAGAGAGAGAGAGAGAGAGAGAGAGAGAGAGAGAGAGAGAGAGAGAGATATTATCAGTGTGGCGCCTCCTGTGGGCAGGACGACCAGACCTTGGGATTTTTCCCAAGAACTTGGGATTTCACATTTTATCTTAGGATCTTGTGATTTTTTTGCAGAGATACTTCAAATTTAGGGATATCTCATGTTTAACTTCATCTTGAATTTGGAATTCAAATTGGAATATTTCAGACTTGCATTTATTTATCTATTTATTTATTTATCTATTTTTTTCCGATGAGTACATGAGTATCAAGGGAATGTTTGTTTGTGATGAAGTGGTACCCAACAGTCTCTCATTGACCCAAAAAATTATTCTTTGTGCTAAAATATATGTGAAATTAACCTTGGTGGCAGGTGAGCAACATAGCTAATCAAGAAACCTTTGGAAGACCAAGACAAAAGGAAACATTGAGAAATCTTTAGGGGACTTAATTGAAACCAATAAAGAATGGGAACAACGAGCTGAGATTTGACTGTCAAAATTCATTTGCGGCTTACTAGTTCTTCCACATTTGTTGGCATAATGTGGAACGAGTATTTGCGCAGTTCAACACGATAAAAACCAAACAAACAAACAGACATTTGTGTATCCACCTCGCAAAACAGACTTCTTGCCAAACAAGCGATCAGCCGTCAGGAGGTACTACACTAACCCTAACTCGTGTATGCCTGCAGTAATGCTGAAAGATAAGATTTCATCTTATTTCAAACAAATTTTTATTATCCTATTTTTAGATACTGGGAATTTCTGGTCGGTCTTGGATTTCTTACGGAGTCAATCTTAGGATTTTCGAAATTTGCCATTGGTCACCCTACCCGTGGGTGGCGGTGGTGCGTGCTGATTAGAGGTGGTGCCCCCACGCCCAGGAATGTTGTTATCTCGCCTCCACTGCCTGCAGATGGTGTTTTCCGGAGAGATATAGAGGCACAACTCTTCCCAGGTAAGGCGTAATAGTGTGGGAGGCATTGGGTGACATGTGTATTGCTGTTTAGATGTGTTATGTGAAGGTGCGTGTCTTATTGGGTGAGACGAAATAGGTAGGTAGCAATAGGTGAACTGGATGATGTTAGGTGCTCTTGCTTGTGGCATTTGTTATGTTGGGGTATGTTGTCCGTGGCCTATTCTGGAAACTATGTAATTTTTTTCCTTTTATTAATATGTACGGATCTGCTTTAGTTGCCTTGTTTGTCCCTTATCTATCTCTGCTGGTATTTACCTCACGGGCAGGTGCACAGCTTATTAGATCAGTGATAACAAGGACTCGGGAGAAAAGCTGGGTCTTGTGGGCGAGAAACACTGCTTATATAACATCAAGGCCTCGTAAAGGTGCCATGGGTTATATTACTGTATGCTGCAGGTGACTGTGCAGTGGTCATTGGAAGTTGGTGGTTCTGAAGAAACACATTGTCTTCTTTTATTTGTGATGAAATTTTTCTAAGAGAGTGACAGATGAAAACATGAATATGGTGTGGTATGTATGTTTGGACTTAGTATTAACAAGAAGGTACCTATAATTTTACTTCATCTTGTTGTTATGGAGAACTAAGAATGTTTTTCATTGTCAGGTATATTCTTAGGCAATTTTACTAAATAGATTTGTAAGAAATTCATAACTACTATGACTGGTTTGAATTCATGCTGGAGCTGCCTCAGCCGTACAGGAAGCTTACATAGTAGTGGTTAGGTCAAAGGATTTATGATGTTTGGTTAGATTTCATTTGAAAAGATCTTTACTGTATTTGCAGTGAAGAATAAAGTATGGCTGTTAGGCTCATATTCTTGAACCCTTCAGTGCCTTTATTTTGAAACTAATTGAATTTACATGAACTTTTTAATGTGATTTTATGGTGTTCAAGACACTGATGCATGGCAGTTAGTGTGACTGTGGGAAGTCTTGCGCTGGGTTAGAGTTAGACGATGATGATATTTTCTAGGATTTATATTTTGAAAAGTTTCACATTGTATTTTATCATTCCTATTCCAAAACTATGCTTTCTTATTGGTTCACATGGTGGCCTCAAGAGGTGGGATATTGTAGATTCACAGTGGTTCCCAAACTAGGGGTAGATTATCCCCTAAGGATAATATATATATATATATATATATATATATATATATATATATATATATATATATATATATATATATATATATATATATATATATAATTTTCTTGGAAATTGCTGTACTTATTGACCTTAAGACAAAGTCAGTGGTGTGCCTCACTTCTGTAGGTCAAATGGTTTCTGAGATATGACACCACAATTTTTTTCTTTGTATGTAGTTGGAGGAAAATGGCCAAAGGCAAAAAAACTGTGGCATAAAAAAAGGTTGACTGAGGTGCTAGTCTCCAAACAAGCACATAGATGTAGCTAGAAGGGGGCTCCTAGGATGGTACAGGAGTCATCATACTTTTAGCTTTGCAGGTACTCATTTAACACTTCACTGTTATAGAATTTTGCTCGCCCTCATGAATGGTATCCCCCTAAATACCTGGAGGGCTGGTGATGCCCTTGATAATCACAAGAAATAGTAAACAGTAAATACCAGACGCCAAAATCGTCACTTTTTCGGCAAAGTTGTGCTCACATAAAACCTGTAGCTTCTAAAATAGAAATTTCTCAAAGAAAATTCTTTAAGAACACTTTGCCATACATATGTGCAAATTCTTAGGGAGAGTTACAAAAAATTGATTTCTATGTTAAATTATCTTTTCAAGGTCGGAGATCAAATTAAAGGTAAACTTTTGTTTGACGTAAGAAAATATGTTTTGATAAATGTTGGGAATCTCATTAGCTTTACTATGGTATGAGAATGAGTTCTGTAGGTGCAATAGCCTTCAAGTTATTTGACTTTGAATTTGTCCACTTTTTTACAAAAAAATTTTTAAAGATTTTTTAGAACCATAGCTGGGCTCTATTTTGGATGCAGATTAAAGGATTAGTTCTTACCGTACAAAGAAAGCATTCCTTAACAATTCTTAACATTTACTTTTTCACTTGTAATCTGTTATCGCCTAATTGTTTCTATCTAATACATGTGATGAAAAAATAGTGGATATCACTGAAAATGCATCGCAATGTGTATGTAAGACAATTTTTATTTAGATCAAAGTCCTATATGAAATTAAAATTTACCAAGAAGAGTTTCAAGACATCATTTTATATAACAAACATTGTGGAAGCTAATGTCAGGAAATTGTACTTCACATTAATGTTGTAGACATTTAGAATGTGCTTTGACTGTAATCCATGCTAATATGGATGTTGTGGCTTCCAATTAAGTGTTATAGCTTGTCTTTTTACCGGAAAATACTACAGAGAAGTGGTATTCCCAGCCCAAACCATTCATGCCCTTAAAGGTGCCTTTTATGATATGCTGAGGGGTACACGGGCAGTGTTTTTAATGCCTATCATAGGGCAAGAGCTATCTTGTGTGTACTTGCTAGCCTAGTAAATAGATACATAAAAACACTATGCATTAAGATCATAAGATTGGACTGCATTGGAAGGACTACACTCAAAAACCTACACAGCATTATTTGTATGCTAGTGAGACAGAAACCACTCCTCTAAGTCACTAAGTCATGAGAGTGTTCAGGAATTAAAATCTACTTTCAGAGTGATACATTCAATTTATTACCCAAGAAAACTCACTGAAGTATTACACTTTTTTCTTTTTTCCTTTTTTCTTTTTTCGGGGAATTATGATCTGTAAGGTAATGAGACCAGAGCCACAATTTTTAAATCATTAATTTTACAACGACAGTGCATATTTCTTTCCAGCAGCAGAATGGAACGGTCAACTGGAAAGCATAAAGTGGTGGGCTACTGGCTCAATGAGCAGAAATGCCAGAAATTTGGAGTGCAAGACTTAGAAGCAACATGCAGGTGAGTAGTATTCCTTTACTGATTGATATATTTAGATTGATCTTTATATTATAGAAGTGAGGTACCTATGTATGAAGCAAGAAGATAAGAGCTTATTCTAGTAACAAAAGAAACAGAAAATCTTAGGAATTCAGTTTTTCTTCTCTAGTAAATCTAGTTCTGTATTATACTTGTTGCTGTCAACTATAAGATAGTGTAGTGTCCTTTGGTAATTAAGTCAGAGAAGTATAGCAGAAAAAATAGAAAAAAAAGAAATCAGAAAAGTTATTGGAGTGAACTAAAATAAGATGTGTACAAATATCACAGTATACAGGAAATTCAGAGGACACATTATCTTCTACCAATACTAATAATGACTTTACTTTTTACTTTTTATTTGACTTAGAAAATGAACTTTAGAGTTTTCTGGATGCATGTATCCGTATAAGATGTATTTATTTGTTCTGTACAAAATAATGAAATGTAATAATGATAATGGACTCCGTTAACCATCACACAATTTTTATTTTCAGGAGACGAGGAATACAGCTTGTTAAGGTACTGTTCAAAATCATCTGCAAATGGTTTTATTTTGCCATCATGAATCATCTGCACTGTTCTGTAAATCTTGTTTTTGTCTTTCTTTTTCATTTGTTTATTTTCAGTTTGTTGTGTATGTATATGCATATGTTTCTCTGTGTATCTGTCAAGCCATGTATCTTATCAAAGTTATTTCCTATATTGATCGTAAACAGTTAAGATAAGCTTGTTGAAAGTATCTCCTCAGATTTTTCTTTTGTTTTTTATTTGCCTTATCTGCTTTTTAATGTGTTATCAGTTTGTTTTAATGGTGAATGGACTCTCAGTTCATTTAAATTCTCATATTTTTGCTGTCATGGAGCATGATTTTGTAGAATTTCTGTTAGCCTACATATACTACATTTTAAGGATTGCTCTTTATTTGTTTAAATTGTAATTGTATTTTGGGGGTGTTAAAAGTTAATTTATATAATTGCCTTTCTTCAGATTGATATGAACTCTCCTTTGGATGACCAGGGACCATTTGACCTTATCCTTCACAAGGTGACAGTATTGTATGCCCAGGCCCTCAACAAAAATGAGAAGGTAATGCCATATGAAGCCAACAAAACATGTTGGAATGATATTAACAGGATTGATGTATTGAACAAAGCTAAGAATTTCAAGAAGAGAAATCGTTGCATTCTTTGGTTTTGGTTTCAGCTGTCTCCATTATACAGACCTCATTATCTACATCCTTCTATGGTATATACTTCTTCAAATTCTAAGTTTGGAAAATTTAACAGCATTCCACTGTGGAAAATTCCATCAGCATTAATATTCCTTTCATTCTTTTGACATGACATGTTTGTGCATGTAGTGAAAGTATATATGCAGTATACTTAAAATTTAGAAAAATGACACTGAGAAATTTGTTAATTATTGGGGATTTCATGTAAATGAACATGTACAAACTCTCACTGTAAAGGACACTGTATAGTGAAAAGTTCTCTTGTAAACTTGTGAAATCTTCATGAAATACTAAAATCTTGGCAAAAGGTAAAACTTGGAAAATGAAAAGAAGACACTGTTGTAACAACTGCAGATGCCTACCCCTGCTGTTGTATGTGTAAAAATACTTTCAGCAGAAAATCATTACGTGTATATACATGGATTTTAAAATGTGTTGTTAAAGCCATAGTTCATTGAAAGCACAAAGGAAGATGAAGGAAGACTGTTTATTCAACTGTGTGTTTAAAGTTTAAATCTGGATTAATTTTTCTTATGTATATACTTTGTATTACCTATTTAACTATTTTCAACTTTTTATGTAATAATCAACATTGAGACTGGATATTTGTAATAATAAGGCTTTTTTTCAGGCTGCAAATGCAATCAATATGTTTGAAAACTATATAAAGAAGCATCCAGAAACCTTTGTCATGGATCCTCTTCCTGGTGTACACAAATTGCTCTTAAGGAACCAGACGTATGAACTTCTCCACCAACGTTTCAGATATGATGGTCAGTAAATGTAATTTTTACTTGTATTATTTGTGTATTTGCTTGGAGATGGAAAATAATTGATGTTTTGCTACCTCCTTGTACATGTAGCCATTCTAAATAATTCTCTTGGCTTCCAAAGAGGAAAAGAGATAATAACTGGCTACCACTGTTCCACAGCAGTATAACAAAATCATTTTAATCTTGCCACACACACACACACACACACACACACACACACACACACACACACACACACACACACACACACACACACACACACACAGACATTGCTAGGTCAAGAGAGGAGAATGGTAAGCTAAAAGCAAAGAGTGGTAGATTTAGGTGGATTAACAGAAAATGCAAAGAAAGTAGAAGTAAACGTACAGTCTATGGCTAAGATGACAGAGAAGCAGAATGAATGGAAACAGGCACAAGAGGGAGACATGGCCTTAGTGGAGGGTAAGATGCTATCCCTAGAAAAGAAATTTTAAGACACTGGAATGGAAATACTAGAGTAGATAGTGTTGACTAAGTAAATTGTGGAGGAACAGCTCAACGAAAAGAAACTTGCTGAAAAAGTAGTAAAAGTGATCAAATCTAATGAATCTATTGTAAGGGAGACTAGATAAGAAGAAATGTATCATTGTATTTGGTATAAAGGAGAAGGAGGAACCAAATAAACAGCAAGGGACAATGAACTAAAGGTTGAAATAAATAAGGTACTGGATATGGTGAATGAAGAGAATGGAGACCTAAAAGATGAGATAGAAGAAATCTATAGAGTTGGGAAGCACAAAGAAGATAGTCATAGGCCATTAAGAATGAAATCTAAATCACAAAAATATGCAGATACAGCTAGGGCAAAAGCATGGAAGTTGAACCGAAATGAGGAAACAAAGAACATATACATAAGAAGAGACCTAAATTAAGAAGAGAGAAAAGAGCTTATGGAACTTATGGTGGTGGGTGGATTCTTTCCAAGTGAGGAGTGAGTGCCCTCTACCTCCCATAGCTCACTCCCCCCTCTGTCTCTCCTCATCTGCACCTCCTCTTCCTCCTTTTTGGGCAGCCAGGGTCCTTTCCCCCAGGGATACCAGTGTCCTTGGCCATGGCTGACCAGCTGGTTGGGGTGGGGCTTGCAACCCCTCCCCATAAAAAACACCCACAGCCACCAACAAAGTTAGAGGCAGAGGTTGGGGTGGGGGCTATAGGCGCGGGTGAGCCTCTGGCCATGGCCCCGATCCAAGTATGCTGGGGGGTCCGACCGTGCAGACCTCTCGGGTGCCAAGGCACCAGAGGAGCCTGCCTACCGGTATGACGGATGCAGGAGAAAGCCTGTGGGAGCCCTGTGTCCTGAGAGGGGCGGGAGGACCCCCTAGCCCTACTTCTGATTTTGGGGGTGCCGGCGGGCTGCAGATGTGGCGCCTGCACGTTGGACCGCTCCTGGGGTGAACCTTCGAAGGGTTCTGCGTGTGGGGTCCTGGAATGTCCTGAGTCTCTCAGAGGATCACCGACTGCCTCATTTATCAGATGAGCTCAGTAGGCTGAGGGTGGATATGGTGGGGCTCTCTGAGACAAGGAGGCCTGGCAGTGGCGAGACCAGTAGTAAGGGTTTTACTTACTACTGGTCCGGCACGAGCAATGGTCACCATGTCAAGGGGGTAGCCATAGGCGTCTCCAGCAGACTGCAGCCGTCTGTTGTAGAGGTTACTCCGGTTGACGAGCGTATAATGCGATTAAGGCTGAAGCACAGTTTAGGCTTCATGTCTGTTGTTGCAGTATATGCTCCTACCGAGGTGTGTGAAACTGAAGAGAAGGAGATGTTCTACGCCAAACTTGACTCTGTACTGGACCAGTGTCCCCGTTGTGATGCACTCGTTGTCCTGGGCGACTTTACTGCTGTCACTGGCACCGAAAGGGCTGGCTATGAAATATGTGTTGGTCCCCATGGTTCTGGTACCAGAAATGACAACAGCTCTTTCCTTCTGAATTTTGCAAGATCCAGAAGGCTGAGAATTGCGGGTTCCTGAATGTTTATCTAGCCCCAGTTCACCTAGCAGCAAGTAGGTACAGGACATAACTTGAGGGATTGTGGCCTCGCTGTGCCGATGTGTTGTGTGTGATGTGGTTTCAGCCCTACCTGATGATCGGCTTGTGAGCTCTAAGCTCACTCCGTAGGGTAAAGGCTGGGTGGGTGACCAGCAGGCAACCGTGACAGTGAATTACACAGTGGTTTAACAAATTGTGCAATACATGAATTGCAAATAATGTAGTTTTGTCAGCATTTCAGAACTGGGACATATTTATTCCTTTTGTTGTCATAAGAATTAGATAAGTTATAAGTGTGTTGTGGAATAGTTCTAAAAATAATTAGTTAACCCAGAATGAATTCATAGTGGAATTTGAAAAGGTAAACTAATATGTTATTTGCTGGTTGTTATGTGAAATAGATGCTTTATTCAAATGTTTTTATTTTTTACAAGTTCAGATTTCATCAGGATTGTTTAAAATCTGGAGGAAAACTGATGGTTTGCTATACACATGTTTATCTATATCTGGATACAGGTGTTCAATGAGGAAATTTGAATATTGACGGAAATATAAGGCAAGTCATTTTAGTTTGGAAATGCTTGGATCAGATGCTTTTAACGCCATGATTTGGAAGTTACAGGACATGTGAATATGTATAATAGGTAGGAGTTTGCAAAGAGGAGGGAGAGAAGGAGGGCAGCTGTGGTGGGTATTGCCATCTTTGAGGGGAATTATTTGATCATAAAAATTCTTGTTAAAAAAAAAAAAAAAAAAAAAAGAATTCAAGAATACAGTATATTGTTGTACTAAGTACTAGCTAAAACCTAACAAATTCTGTGTGGTAACATTGATTAGCTGGGCTTTGCTGAATGGGACTGTGTAGCTGCTTGCTGTTGATATTTGTTCATATTTAGATATCCTGTAACTTACAAACCATAGCATTAACATTTGACTGTTCAATATTTCCAACTTTAAATGATCTGAGCTTTCAATTCTGTAGTTCTATAACTTTCCATACAGGACACCCTGTATGTATACATGCATCTACTAGAGATATTAAGATTTCATTTGTATATTATCATCAAACTTTAGGAATTGTTGTAATAAGTAGTCAATTTATTTTACAGAAAAGATATTTACTCCAACATACGCAGAACTGCCATCAAAAAATGCCAAAGAAAATGCTGAGATTGTAAAACAAGCAAATGTTACATTTCCAGTAGGTGAGTAATTTTCTCATTAAGTTTGTAATAAGAAGACATATTTCCTTATTTGCTTATGAAGTAAATGTTTAAGAAAGTTAAAGTATTTTAACCAGATTTGTTAGAAATAGTTAATTATCTATTAATTTGATATAAGCAGGATTTAGGGAGTCTTTGTTTATATCAAGGAACAAGACTTTGACTTGAGAGTTTATTGGATTTTTATTTTTTCTTTCTTTATTAACAAAATTAAGGATTGGCTTGTCTTTAAAATTGCTTTCTTTACATTTAGGTTTCTTTTTGAGCCAATTTAAGTGATATTGTATCCAAAATAATTTTGTATTAATTCTCAGATTTTTTAATGATTTTTTTTCTAAAGATTCAACACCTTTTTTAGTATAGATAACTTGATTTATGTGAGTGTTGCATTCTTGAAGAGGCCTCTCAAAACAAAAACAATGTAAATTGAACTATATACAGTGGTACCTCTTGATTTGAACACCCTTTGACTCGAACACTTCCCAATCCGAACACATTTGGCAAACAAATTTTGACCTCCAATCTGAACGCAGTTTCTCAATTCAAAAAAAAAAAAAAAAAAAAAAAAAACATGTGGCGGCCGATGCGCCTTCCCGCCAGTCGACTGGTCTCGCTTGTACTTCTCCACTGTGAACACTTCTCTCTCGTGAACGGCTTTCAAGTCACTCTGGCCCCTAGTTGCCTTGGGTACTCCGGCCCCCAACCCTGATTACCTCCTACCTACCACCCCATTCAATGCAGCTTCTTCTCTGGTCACTGGCAAACTTATTTACATATTGAACACTTTAAACAACCAATGAAGAATGAATTGTTAAATATCATTGTCATTTGCGCAAACTACGGTAATACAATAATTTGCAGTTTTGTACAATAATTTATACTTTTCTTGAAATAATTCCTGTTGGAAATGATGCTGGGAGAATATATTCTACTTGATAAGAGAGAGAGGGGGGGGGGAGGATGGTGAGTGGTTGGAGGAGGGAGGGAATGGGGGGGGTGGCTTACTTGGTCTGCTTTGTTTGTGTATCGAATGGGAGCTGATAGGGACGGAGTGAGGGGAGGGGGGAAATACTACGCGATCTGTTCCCATATTTAGTGCATGAGAGGGAGGTGGGGACCCAGGGGAGGCTTGTCTAGTCTTTATCTGGACTCTGGAGTTTCACACCGAAGTAAATATGTCTTTTGTTATGCCTGTTTTTTTTATGCATTTCATGTCTGTGTTTACTTTATGCTCTCAAAACATGAATGATATCTATGAATTATGATGAGATGAGGAGAAAACAAGGTGCCAATATGTTAAATCATGTTGGAATTTATGATTAACATAAGAAAAATTTTGTCATTGTTGTTGAAACTGAAGAAAACTGTATACCACTACATAACATAGTTTGTGTGTAGTAAAAGTCTGAAATTAAGTAGACTTTATAGACATCCTGTACATATGTATACATACTTATATATAATGTATGCATGTGTGTGTGTGTGTGTGTGTGTGTGTGTGTGTGTGTGTGTGTGTGTGTGTGAGACTGTTGTTGTTTGGGTGGTGCACAGGAACTTGCAAGAGACATCTACTGGTCACTCAATGAAATATCACATAAAAGTGAAAAAAAAAACATAAATTAAACATTTGTTTTGGATTTTGGACCTAGCATAAATACAAAACACCTTAAAACAATATTGCATAAAAGGAGACCTATTTGTATTCTAAGACTTCTTACTGTTTAGTCCCTTTGAACAGGTTGCTAACTTACTGCTAACACTTATGTTCAGGTGACTTTATACTCATGTTTTTATATTTTATGTGAAAATTAATATTTTTGTTTTCTTTCATCAGTATGCAAGCCAGTGACAGGAGGTGGTGGAGTAGAAGCTCATGAGGTGTGTACAAACGTTACTCAATGGATACTCAATGAACTTGTTTTTTTGGCAGTTTGAAATTAATCATTCCTTTTATAATTTATCTTAAAAATGGTTGAATTGTTTTCCTTGACTTTTTTTTTTAACAGCTACTGAGTAAGATCAATACTCAATGTATTATCATGCCAGTCTATTGTGAATTTCACATGGCTGTCAAAAGTCATTCATGACAGATTATCGTAAGACAAGGAGCTCAATCTTTTGTAAATAGATGAAATACATTGCCAAGGGCAACAAAAATAGGGAAAATAAAAAGCCCACTAATTGCCAGTCTCCTGAAAGATCAATAGAGTTAGCCAAAAGTCAGGGACAAATGTCTTGAAATCTCCCTCTTAAGTAGCATTAAGTCATCAGAAGTTGGAAATACAGAGGCAGGTGGGGAGTTCCAGAGTTCACCAGAGTGAATGATTGGGAGTACTGGCTAACTCTTGCAACAGAGATTTGGACAGAATAGGGGTGAGAGGAAGAAGAAAGTCTCATGTGGTGAGGCTGCAGGAGGAGGGGAGGTATGCAGTTAGCATGATCAATAGAGCAGTTAGCATGAAAATGACAATAGAAGATAGCAAGAGATGCAACATTCCAACAAAGAGAGAGAGGCTGAAGACAGTCAGTCAGAGGAGAGGAGTTGATGAGATGAAAAGCTTTTGATTCCACCCTATCTAAGAAGACTATGTGAGTGGAACCCTCACCCATACATGCGAAGTGTACTCCATACATGGATGGACAAGCCCCTTGTACAGAGTAAGCAGTTGGGGGGATGAGAAAAACTGGCAAAGATGCCTTAGAATGCCTGACTTCATAGAAAATGAGATATAAAGTTTCCAGTTTAGATTATGAGTAAGAGAGACCAAGGATATTCATTGTAGAAGTGGCAGAAAGCTGGATGTTATTAAAGAAGAGGGGATAGTTGTCTGGAAGGTTGTGTCAAGTTGATAAATAGAGAAAAGAGTTTTTTATGCATCTAACAGTACTCTGCCCCAATTAAAAATCTTTGAGAGATCAGAAGTCAGGCTTTCTGTGGCTTCCCTGTGTGAACTGTTAAGTTCCTGAAGGGTTGGTTGTCTCTGGAAAGACGTGGAAAAGTGTAAGGTGATATCATCATTGTAGGAATGGATATGGCAAGAAGTTTGGTTCAGGAGATCATTAATGAAAAGTAGAAAGAGAGTGGGTGGTAGGACAGTAAGAACATGTCTAAAATAGAAAGAAAATCCCTGCCCAAAATATAATGAGTCGTTTGAATACTGATGTATGTGAAAATTGTTCTCAGTTTCTCAGTTTATTCAGTTGGTGAGGTATTAATCATGATCATAGTGAAGTAATGAATGTTTATGTACACTGTTCACACCAAACATTGGACTCATCTGGCATGAGAGGATTAATTGTAAACCTTTTTAGGCCTTACTCTCAACTCTGGATAGGTAGAAAAACCATCACATTTCATCTTCGTTCTCTTCCTTTCAGTAACTATTAGATCATGATATACTTGAATTTACCTTGAATTATTTTGCTACTTCATGATCTTGGAATGATTTTGATACAGAGAAGTGTTATACTAGTAATAATGTAATAATAATAATTTTTTTCTCATGAAATTGATGCATATTTGCAATTTTCAGATGGCTGTAGTTTTCAATGAAATGGGTCTCAGTGAGTTTGGACTTAATTGTGTTGCTCAGTCCTTCATAAATCATGGAGCTGTTCTATATAAGCTTTTCGTCTTGGGACCAGTGTGGTTTGTCATTGTGCGACCTTCACTTAAGAACTTCTATGCTGGAGGTATGTAGAAAAAAAGACTTGTTTGTATTAGATGATGTATAGTATATGTTGATAAAACAAATTGCTTTCTGTTTAGTTTTTTTTTTTTTTTTTTTTTTTTTTTTTTTTTCTTTTCATTATTAGAAATTTTCTTGGGATGATCACCATTTCTGCAAGTTTTAGATATTTTGTTTTTTATTTTGGCACCAGCATACTTCAGTGATCAGCTAAGTGCCAGATTCTCACCCTTATAATTGAGACCATTCCTTAACAAGAGTGAAGTGTGCCCTTGAAAATATGATCCTAACTCACTTTTTAGTTTAATCCCTATGTAGTTTTACTTTGCTTTTGTAAGAAAACTAAATATACAAGATTACTCCTAACTGGTTTCTGAGGTAGGAGAACGAATCATCCTTTTGCATATTACTTCTTTGCATGCTTTCAGGCAACTTCCTATCCATTAACAACATTTTCACCAACTGGTGCCTCCAAATTGGCTATTTGCCAAAGGAAATCTTGAGGAACACTTAACTAAAACATTGTAATATTTGTCCTTATATTAGAATTAACAGTATTGCATTTAATACCTTCTTGTTATCCTTATTATTCTGGACAGGCTTTCATCATAACACATCTGTCGTATGATTGTAAAATCAGATGTTTTATCAGTGATTCATATGAAGTGGTGATGTGAGATACAAATTGTGTATTATATTTGTTCCATTACAAGTATGATTTTGGAACTCAGCAGTAGATTCTCTCTCTCTCTCTCTCTCTCTCTCTCTCTCTCTCTCTCTCTCTCTCTCTCTCTCTCTCTCTCTCTCTCTCTCTCTCTCTCTCTCTCCTTCCTCTACCAGACCCCTCCACTTCTTTCATACTTTAGATCCAAAACATGTGGATGCATTAAGTCATCACTTGGCACTAGCTTTTAAAAAGAGCTGATTGAATTGATTGCTGGATCCTAGCTACAAGCATTTCTCTTTGTGTAATTTATGTTTTTTTATTTATTTTTATTGTCATTCATTATTATTATTATCTATTATTACTATTTATTTATTTATTCATTTATTTATTAGTTAGTTTGTTTCTTAATTTATTCATATTTATTTTGTCTGATTTTTCTCAAAAGAGTAAACAAGTGGATTCAGTGCAAAATACAGTACCCAACAAAATAGTATGCCCATCGTGTCAGGTGGGCACACTTCTTCTTTCGGCTATTCCCATTTGGGGTCGCCACAGTGGATCACTCGTCTCCACCTTGCTCTGTCTTGCACCTCTTCTTCTACTGCCCCCATCATCTGCATGTCCTCCTTCACATGCCATTCTTTGACGAGCTCCGCATATTGAGTTGGCACACTAATATGTCTAAAATAAGATTGTATTAAATTTGGATAACCCCTGGAGTGACCTAATAGTGTGACGACAGCTACCTCATATGGTGGGTGGAGCTTACTATGAAAGGATCAATAGCAGTTCTGTCTGTCTCTGGCTTTTGTGAGACAGATTATAGTCCTTGCCACTCCATTCAGGTGGGCTAATTTTTTGCATGATTTTATAGTGTTTCTGAGGTAAATAAGGGTAAAAACACTCATTACATCTGAAACTATTGCACTGGATTTAGTGGGTATTAGTTGCACATCAGTGAAGTGGGTGAGAGAGTTTAAAGCTAAAAGTAGCACAAGCATGGGCCTGGATACAACTCAAAGATTGGTAAGTGTGCCGATACCACTTTCAAAAGAGAACTAGAGAAAAATCCTCATATCACAGCAAGAAAATAAAAGAAGATAATTACAGAGTGTTTGGGGAGGTATCTGTGAGAACCATGAACTGCTACTTAAAGGAGCTGGGATACACATGCCACTGCCCACCCTAATGTGTGACTAACACCCATTAAATCCACTATTTCCTCAGTTTGGTGGCCCATTGCATGTATTGCCAATATATATGCAATAATTTCAGACATAAAATGATTGTTCTTTCACATATTTAGCTCAGAAACACTAAAATTATGAAAAAAGTGGCACCAAAGCCAGAGACAGACTGAGCTGTTATTGGACCTTTCCTACTAAGCTCCACTCACCCTGTGATGTAGCTGTAGTCACACTATTACGTCCCTCTGGGGATTATCTAAATATAACAGCTTTATTTTAGACATCAATGTGTCCACCTGATCCAATAGGGGTACTGTTTTGTTGGATACTGCATTGGACAAAATTTTCTTAGAATATATTCGTTTTAAGTGTTATAAAGACTTGCAAACATGGAGTATCTCTAATGTTTTAGAATGAAACACAGAATGCCTTTTATATTTACATCAACATTCTGGTTCAAAAATTGAAGTCTTCCTATATTCTTGTACATGAATAAGAAACTATATTTGTATTCTTTAAGTAACTTTGTTATTAATTAACAGCACAAGTACAATATTTATAATCATTGTTATAATTATTATTATTATTATAATAATTGATTAAAAAATTAACCAGCGGCTTAGGTTTTGAGAACCATAAAGTTTGTCATTTTCATTTCTATTGATGATTTTTCATAAGTAATAGATGTAAAAATCTATTTGTTGAATATTTAGGAACTTATTGAAACACATATTTTATAAGTGCTTTATTTTGACATTATTATTTTCTTTTCAGTTGATGGTTGCTTTGGTTTTAACACACTTGCAGGTACATTGTATTTGTGTCTATATATGTATGTAAAAGTTTATGAATATATTTAAATATACTTGTGTTTAGTATAAGTGATGAAACATGTGATCATCACCATTGCCTTGTGTCACAAGTCATCAGTGTGAATGAAGTCTAGATATGTAGTAATCACATACATACTAGAATTGTTTGAATAGTTACAGTTTGTTAACATGTACAGGTAAGATATTTTTTACTTAAAACTTTATTATTTGTATACTTAATTTAATTATTTATATGTTTATTTATTTTATGTTTTTGTCTTGATAGTTTTCTTATATCAATCTGTAATGGAAGATACAACATGATGAATGACATGGAGAAAATGTTTTGGCATCTGAATTTTAGTAAACCCTGCTCACTTAGAACCAAATAAGCCAGATATCATAGTGCACCAGTAGGCATTTTTTGTCCTTGAGTGAGTAGTTTTGAAGCCACTCAGCTTTTATAGTGGCTGAAATACCACTGATAGCTCTTAAGTCATCCTAGTCATTTGAGAAATCATCTGAGCCATTTAAGACACAAAATGGACATGTATGCTGCCTCACTACTGGTGCCAAGATCAGTTTTTATATAGTAGCTGACTTAACAAGTGCTTTTGCTCACTCTGTTGCTCTTTTTGATGTTTTTGTAATTCTGCCATGCCTTCTAAGGACAAGGCTGTGTCTTTCACTTCAGTTAGGAAAATGAATATGTTGGTGGCAGACAAAATAGCTATGTCAATTCTTCCAGTTCTAGAACCATCTTTGTTGCTATCCTTTTGTATCCTTTCTAAGTTTTTTCACATGTTTCTTGTGCATAGACCACACTAATTCAGCACATTCCATCATGGGTCTGATCATAGTGGTTATTATCTTCTTCATCATATCTTTATCCATATAGAGGAACAATGTGACAAATATTGGAACAGCGTTCCATTAAGATGAACTTGATTACTGTCTATGTAAATCTGCCGCATCACTCATCCCCTCAGCCAAACTATGCATTTAGGAAAATTGTAAAGAGGTCTTTTTAAGCAAGTGAGAATGTGTATGTTGGTAAGTTACCACCAGAAATTCGATACAGTCCTTTTTGGTTCATGTATCCAAGATCAGTTGAAAACACTTTTGTGCATCTATTACTGATAATTCTTGATAATAATGTAACATTCGTATAAGAGATTAATTTATTCATTTGGTATATTTTGTCTGTGACAGAGCAAGAAACTGTGTACTTCAACTCCAGTAATGTATCCAAAGCAGACTCTCAGTCTCCCCTCACTCAGCTGGACCCTGGAGACATGGAAAATGAATTACCAAAAGCTGATCCTGCAGTATTTAACAGGTGTGCTATTCCACTGTTTTTTTCTTTTTTTTTGGGGGGGGGGGTGAGGGGGGCCTTCAATTTGTGCATTAAGAGGCTATCTTCTTGATCAGAATGATTAACTTTCACTTGTTTTTTTCCTGTTTACATTCACTGCTCATTGTTTTTGTATATTTACCCCAAAACTTTTTTTTCTTTTTTTTTCTTCTTTTTTTTTAACTTTATTATTTGATCTATTTCTTGTTTTGGTGATTCCAGGTGGTACAAAATTAATATGGTGATATAGCAGTTCTGCTCTGTTTGTAAGAAAGCCTTTGGTTTATTTAGAGTGTAAATGAAATCTGAGTTTAAAGTTTTTTAGTCATTCATAAACCTGAACTTCATAGTACTCATATGTAGTAAGCTTGAAGTACGAAACACCATTGTTTATCCCCCTTATTGTAAAAGATCTTAGAGAATGTACTGATTTCATGTACACAAGTGTGGATCTTCATTTCAGGAGGGGATTAGATTTTTACTTTTATTTGTTCATAGCTTCAGTAAAAATGTGATGAAGGTGTTACACACACAAAGTAGATCCTTCTAGAAGTTAATTTTTGCAAAATAATGTTTTAAATGTTTTCAGAATAGTAACAAATCTGCGTGAAGCATTGAATATGGATCTTCTTGGCATTGATGTTGTTATTGACAGCAACACTGGAAAGTATGGCATCATTGATGTGAATGCTTTTCCTAGTAAGTTGATAATTCTTATTGTATGTATTTAATGTTTTATATTATGCAAAAAGTTGAAAAGTAAAAAAATTTCCCTTGGGATTTTTTGTTTTCTTGGAATACTAGAAAGAGAGTTAATAAGGTCTTCGAAAACTACGATGGCTGTTACCTTTGTATGAAGCTGATTTTTTTGGACAGAACAGCTAATTCTATAATGTTTGAACACATTGAATCAAATGTATGAGAAGAAATATTAAATAAATTGTATTAAACATATCAAGAAAAGATGAAAAATAATCCTACTGTCAGACTGATGTGTAAGATTTATAATGAAATAGATGTTAAAGATGTGTATGTATGTTTAACCAACTTGGCTGTTGTTGCTATTTGCTGAAAATGAATAAGTGATTTACACCTATTAATGCTTGGATTACTAAGACTGTTTTGCATATTCTAGGTTATGACTCAGTCCCCAACTTGATGGAGCACTTGGTCGATCTTCTCGTGATGCGAATGGATCATCCTGTCCCTGAGAGTATCAAACAAACGGCAGAGGACAAGAAAATACCGACATTTACTACTTGTGATCACCCTCAGGAGGATTCAGGTGTAGATACAGGGTAGTACATGATGTTGGTGTTGAACTGTACCTTTTACCAGTCAGCCAAAATAATTGTATTTGAAATATTTGGGATATCTTTTAGAACATAATGTATGCCTTAAAATGTTTGGCTCAGTATTTTTACTATAGGAAATATATTGTCATGTGAAGAGTGCTCATTACATACAGTTTGATTAGCAGGAAGCTGCCATAACAGCAGGTAAGGCAAAATTATTTGGTGCAATAGTTAGTGTGCTTTTGTGGGAGGAAAGCTTTTGGTGTAATTTTTAGGAAGTGAAGTGTTTTTATATACTTTTCTACCCTTTTCATATTGGTGTGGAGGGAGGTGC
Source organism: Callinectes sapidus (assembly GCA_020233015.1). Taxonomy (NCBI): domain Eukaryota; kingdom Metazoa; phylum Arthropoda; class Malacostraca; order Decapoda; family Portunidae; genus Callinectes; species Callinectes sapidus. Next base: position 3,425,101 of record CM035207.1, on the reverse strand, counting down.
TTGAATTGGGCATCAGGTGAAGAACAGACAGCCCAATATAGTCTTTTCTTTTCCTTCTATAGAGGATACTTTCTACTGAAGTATAGTTATGCCCAACTGGAGCACTTGCTGTGTATATAAATAGGGTATAGATTTTGTTTACATTTTTCTATTTGATGCAAAAATTGCATATAGACAGATAACAGTGATTCATACTTACATTAAGTGCAATGCTAGAATTTTCTTACTTCTTACTTCACTCATTAATACATCACTCAAAGATCATTTAGGGAGTTTGCTGGAAGTGTGCTTTTTTCACCATCAAACCATTTGTCATGACTCATGAGCCCCTCTCAGTATGTTCCTCACTCCTAACCAGTACTGGCTGTGTTTTCATTCTCACCATAGTAACATCCTCACCATCATCTTCATTATCACATCAGGTTTGCCTGGTCTAGGCTAATCCATGAAATGTACTTTGAAGAATAATTTTCCATTCATGATTTATCAGAATATTATCATAACAAAAACTAAATTTGAATCAGTGTTCTCTGGACAAGTTTTTATTTCTATAGTCATGTAGAGTACCAGATATACCTAGGTAATGTTCAGATATGTCTCAACACATGCTCCTCATATCTTGTGATAGTTTTGTCATGCTTCGTGTTAGTACTTTCTGGTGGACCGTACTCCAAAAATTATAATTAGAAAGTCTTAAGGAAAACTACTGGTGTGGTTGTTAGCAATGGATGTTATATGGTTGTGTTATACTTGTCCACATGATTGGTTTTCATTGCATGTGGTCATTCGTGTGTATTCATTTTACATTTATGTATACTACTATGGTCGTTTCTAACATTCCACTCTTCAAACTTAGTTAAAGGAGAGGATCATTGTATTAATTTAGATTTTTATTTTCAGAGTATTATTTTTTTGTCTTAGAAATATATTCCTTATTTATGCCAAAGGTATTTAATTGTATACTTGATTGTTAGTATGGATGGATTACATATTAAAGGTTGGTAATGTATATCATAGTATTATCATGTGGGTATTTTTAGACCATATTTAGAAAATAAGGGAATGCAGTACCTTCTGAAAGAAGGTTCATTAAACAATCAAACTACATAATAATGGAAAAAAAGAGTAAAAGTACCATGGTAGTTGTGTGTTGAAATATTAATGTTGCATCATGTGAAGGCATGTAATTGCATTCCATTTTTTAATAATTAGAAAACATTCTATAATCAAAATGGTATGGTATTTTGTGAATTATATTATTCACTTATATATGCAATGACTGTAGTGTATTAGTTCTACATATATTGAACTGGGGCATTTGCTATAGGCTGAGTTGCCAATGATTACTGGCTGTATTTATGTAGGGTGGGATCAACACTCCCACAGTTCTCTGGAGAATATCATTGCAAAACTGCTTCTGATGATATATCTTGATACACTGTACTTGGATGCTACAAAACATTGATCCTAGGTGTTAATGCTAATAATATGCACAGCATCTGGTGATGCACATTCTACTCAACAGTTGTTATGAGCTAAATACTATCAGTTAGGCTCTCAGTGTTTTCACATTTATTTATAACCTGCTACACATTTAGTTTCAAATATTTTCTTTGGTTTCTATAGGGACTGATGTTTTATCTGGCAAATCCCCAAAGGAAATGGGCAAATGTTATTTGTGCTGACAGGATATTGTGATGGCGAAAACTGCATGGAGATGAAAGAACCGGCTGATGTCAGACACACCGACTTCCCCAAAACACCCAAGAAACCTGAGGCAGGAGATTTGAGTTTATAGTATTGTAAAACCTCAGTCTCTACATATGTTATGGTTGGTTGCATGAGCATATCAGGAAAGAAGAACCAGTTTGAAAATATGGGTTGTACTTCCAAAGAAGAGAGCAGCAACTCAGGGAAGACATTGTGAGACACAATGTAAACAGAAAAGTTGTTGGAAGACACTATGTCAACAGACAATCTTTACCAGTGTCCCACTAAAATTTGATATCAGTACATTTTTATCTTAATATTTAGCAGAATTCTTATACGGGTATGTTAACTGTTTAACTTAAATGGATACAGCAAGGTCATATAGGGATGGAAAAAATATGATTTGTCCCAAGATGATGATACATCCAAGACCCGAGACAATGTGTATAGTATTTAGCTCCTTTGCCATATTTCTTGTTCTCAGTCCTTTGCCATATTTCTTGTTCTCTGCTTGATGATGATGGCTAAAAATGTTGTTTCTAATATTTTGTTAGTGGGTTTAATAACACAAATGAGGTTGTGATTTTTTTTCCATCTGTCCCTTTTCATATAAAATTCAGTTGATGGATCTGGCAGTTTTTTCAGATCTTAGCAAACATCCCAATATACTTTAGATTGAGACAAGATATTGGGAGATAATACATTTGCCTAACAAATTAGAACAACAAATTTTTTATTGTCATCCCAATGTAGACAAAACTTGCCATCTCTCATTTAGTGAGCCTGCTTCTGACTAACCAGTATTTTGTCCTTCCTGATCTATCCTTCTCTACCTTTCTGTTCTGTCCTTGTTCTCTTTCTACCTTTCATACCCTTCTCTGTTCCCTTCTACCATTTCATCTGTCACTGTGCTTGGGTGTGTGTGCACATGCATTTGTGCCTGCATGAGTGCACAGCAAGGTCAATTCACATCTTGGTAAGCACACATTCATACACTGGTTACACTCTCTCTCTCTCTCTCTCTCTCTCTCTCTCTCTCTCTCTCTCTCTCTCTCTCTCTCTCTCTCTCTCTCTCTCTCTCTCTCTCTCTCTCTCTCTCTCTCTCAGTTAATAAGTTGAAGAGGCCAGTGTCATTTTTTTAGGTTTGAAATTCCTGAATGGACATTTGAGTGAGAGAGAGAGAGAGAATATTTTTTTATGAATATATACAGTAGTAGCAATGCTTTATGAAATAAATATACATATAGTCAATGTGTGTATATTCAGATACCTAGTTATGGTATGCAGAGCCTGAGTTACACTTTGTGTTCATGCAGTATGATATATGGCTGCTCTGAAACATGTAAGAGTAGTAAACCACAAGTTACATCTGACAAGGTTGAAAAAACAGGAATGCCATCTTTTTAACTTTCAACTTTTTTCTTGACCTATAGTGCCACTGTGCAAAAATAAGAAAAAGGCAAGTGTGCCATTGGCTTACAAAGAACATCTAATATTGTAGGACCAAGGATAAGCAAATATGATAAAGTTTGCCTATGAACTGGAATTTTTACGAGTGGTAATGACTTTCAGATAAGCTGATGGGTGCATGTGAGAATAACAGTCAGTGTATTATTTTACTGTTTGGCTGTCTTCTCAGTTGCCAGTAACAATGAAGTTATATTACTTTATTGTTTGAAAATCTTGTAATTTCTCTCTAGCTTGTCATTTTACAGCAAAGGCCAATTGATTTTTTCATAAAATGTAGAATTTTGAAAGTAATGCGTTAGCTCATAGTGAGGATCCATTAAGCTTTGCATGGTTAATAATTTTTGTTACAAAATTAGAACACACCTTTCAAAGCTTAGATGGAGAGCATCCTTGCTTACCACTTAATCAGTGAAAGTTTGAACTCTGCTCAAGTTGTGGATCTTGCACTGAGAGAGGTTTATGTTCCCTAATAGCAATATGTAGTGTGTGTGAGGTATTCACCTAACTGAGCAGTCTGTGTGGACATCTTAGTTTTTCCAGGATGGTAACAACTGGCAGTAATGAGTGATAAGATTACAGGGAACTACACAAATGCAGCCCAGGATTTATTATTTTCATTAATTCAAATCAGTCTTACATGATCATTCCCATACTACATTTAATGTTTGTTTATCTATTGTAGTTTACTACATACTTATTGAGTATAGTGCAGCTATACCACAATAGTTTCCAGCAGTGAATCTTACAAGAATTAAACAGAATATTAATGGAGAAAAATATAGTATATATATATATATATATATATATATATATATATATATATATATATATATATATATATATATATATATATATATATATATATATATATACAGTAAAACCCCATTTATGGGAAAAGTATAAAAGAAGTTAGCCAGATTTAACAGTGGCATATTCTCTGTGTAGTCACAGGAAGACAAATCAATGCTTCAGTTTCACAGATTCACCATAGTGTCATTTAACCTGACAAGTAATTCTTTTCTATACCTACCAAGTTTTATTAGTAGTAAATTTGTTTGATAAATTAGCTAGTTTATTGGAAACTGTTAAGTATTACTGGGCTAAAGCTGTACTGTACAGAGCTTTTGTTAGTATTCATCCACAGTATTCAGAATGGATACAAGTAATATTGATCTTTGACATTTTGAGCTCTGAACAAGCTTTAGAAATGTGTCCTGTTCATAAGTTAGGAGGCAAATGAATGTTGAATATACATGTGTTAGATGTAAGTGTTGATACCAAGACATACATAACAGAAAACCTTAAGAATATTAAAAAGTAAAAAAAATTGTAAATTATGCCTAAGTGGATATGATATGAACTGTCATCCAGTGTTTGCAGTTTTCTAAGAAAATATGTAGTGCTTCCTATTGATTTGCACTTGCACACACCTGTATATACACACACACACACACACACACCTGTATACCCACACACATACACCTGTATACACACACACACACACACACATTGCCTTGTTGCTCAGTATGAATCTGTGTTGGCTGCCATGGCTGACAGGATTGAATTCCACCAGGGGCTGGTCATTTCTGGGACTTTTCTGCTAACAGGCAGGGCAGTTATTGTCTCCTCTGACCATGAGGATGGGGTATTTGATCTGTGAGGCCACAGTCTTAACTGAAGATTGTTAATAAGGAGCTCTCAGCTCACATTGATTGGATAACAGGTGGTGGTTGTGGGTCATGATCAGGCCTTGGTGAATTACACACACACACACACACATATATATATATATATATATATATATATATATATATATATATATATATATATATATATATATATATATATATATATATATTGTTTCCATATAATTTTGAAAGCCATGAATTCATTGTACAAGTGGAACCTTGGTTTATGAGTGTTTCTGTTCTCGAACAAATCTGTTTGCAAAATTTTTTAACAATTTTGCATTGGTTCATGAATGGTGTTTCAGTATGCAAACGAGTCTTTTCACTATCAGCTATAACTTAACATTGATTTCAAGGTCAGACCCATTCCCATCTGTTTGATGAGGATGAAACCTCCCTATCTTCTACTATCTTCAACCTTTCTGGATGTTTGAAAGATGATTGGAGAGGAAGAAACAATATCTCACTTTGCATCACCATGCTTCGGCTGTTAGGAAGTGTTGAAGTATACAAGTCTGTGTAAGGCAGAGAGTGTATCTGTTCTGCCATCCTGTAACACTTCACCTTGTGTCCTAGTGCCTGGACTCCCTAAAAAGACAACACCTGCCACGGACATTAGATATGTGGTCATCTCCCTGGATCACAGACACACTTCAAACAAGGGGGATGAGGTGGAATTTGGAAAGTAGGGTGTCTTGAGCAGTGTAACAATTCCTGCTGCACACATACTTGTATGCTCCAATGTTTTCTCTAATATTAATTTCTTTCTATATATTCCTTGCCACTGAAAGCATAAAAAAAATTGCAATGTTTCTGAAGCTAGAGTGAAGTTATTATTATGTTTACTTCAATTTCTGTAAGAAAAAAACCTTTGTTTGCAAATTTTTTGGTTCATGAACAGTCATGGAACAGATTGATTTCATGAACCATGTTTCCACTGCATTACATACTTTGGTTGATAAGATGTGAATAAGATATGCTTCAGTACTAAAGTCAGCCATCATAATGATTGTCAGGAGAACATTAAGTAGTTGGGTTCTGTTGTAATCCAGGAAATATTGATTTTGTAATAATGAATATGGGATTTCATAAGAAATGGTGTGTAATTTATCTTTTTGTATATTTAGATAAATTTAGATAAAGGTATGATATTAAATAAAGCTCTGTTATTTTTTCAATGAAGAGTTGAGCTACAAAAACTTTCTATTTCAATCCTATTTGAAATAAGTAATTCTAGGAGCTCGGTTATACAAAAGACAAATTCTAACCATGATAAACATAAGTCTTGCTTAAATCCTGTGACCCATCACGATAGGGAAGTACAGTATTTTCAGACGACTTCTTCCTAACCATTAAATCATTCAGGCTAAGTGTGTGTGTGTGTGTGTGTGTGTGTGTGTACATATGTGTGTGTATATATATATATATATATATATATATATATATATATATATATATATATATATATATATATATATATATATATATTTATAGATAGATAGATAGATAGATAATGAAAAGAAATTGAACTGCTTAATTTGCTATACACAGGCATTAATTTCCAAAGCAAAATCTGTGTTTCAGAGGTTATCATGACTATACATACTGGTAGTATCAACAATAATCCAGAACCAATAGCAAACAGAAATAATTTTCTGGTGTTGATGCATCTGTTTGGTAAATATAGTCCCATGCTCTGTGGACACTTGCTGCTTAGTGAAGCTGCAAGGGAAGGACATCATTTCATATTCAGAATGAATTATACAACTTGGGACAAATATGATCAAGCAAACAGTGTCTGGGGTGATCAATTATTATGACAAAGCATCTGACTCATTTTGCTTACTTTACTAGATGCCCTTCCAAAATGGTGAGCTAATTTGCCAATACATAAATTTGGTGTAAAAGTATAATGTTGTTAGTAAGTCTGCCCACCAGTGCTGGCCAACCTTGCCACCATGCACCATTACCTCCTTCAATATTTGATGGTAGAGGGCTATTTTTTTTATTTAATCAGTTGATTGGATGAAGTAAGTCACATGAAAAACATCACCATAATAATTGTATAGATATACGTACTGCCAGACCCAATAGAAATGCAAAGTTTTTCACTCAACAGAAATAGATGCTGGTTGAAACCTGCTGCTTTTTTTCAGGATAACAAAGTTAACAGTTTCTATATATAACTTTAATCAAAAGCATAAATAAATATATTCATACATATGTACAAGTGAAGAAATTAAATTTTTATAAGTTATATGCTAAGAAAATACCCAAATCTGTGAATGTTTCTTGTACTTTGTGTGTTATTCATCTACAATAGTCTGCTGCTCTTATGACACAACCAGCCACTCTGATACAGAAAGAATTCTGAGTTCATAGTGACTATAGGTAGGGCCAAGATCACTCATAAGCCACACAGCAAGACAATAAGATGACAACCACTCAGCTTATAACCTGTATCAACCTGCTGCTATGTGAACAAAGATGCACATCATGAGGCTCACCCATCTGCCTCACTCTTTCCAGGACACAAACCCAAGCCTTCTCAGGTATGAGTTGTGCATGTTAGCCACTATACTATGTGTGTGTGTGTGTGTGTGTGTGTGTGTGTGCAGTTTTTAACTGTATACTTGCATTTACATTTAAACCTTGCATTTGCCATGTTTCTCTCAAATGGAACAAAAACATCAATATAAGATTTGTCAAAAACAAAGAAAGATGCCTAAATCTTTTTTAAAAAAGCCTTACATACTACCAAGCAGATAAAGAGAATTCATGAGAGACTTCACCTCACATCACCTTATGAGTGAAGTTTAAAATTATTCAAGAAAGACTTTTTAACATTTCATAATTCTTACTTCTAGCACAATAATGATCACTTAAAAGCAGAGAACTATTGGATATACATATATACACAAAACAGAAAGTGCTGTTGAATAATCAAACATGAAGAACTAGGACTAAAATATGTATACATATCAAGAAATTCAGTTCAATGTTTTGTCTTAATATAGGGAAATAAAGTAAACTTATTTATCTTTCTTGAGGAAAGTAGAGGCAATACTGATGAGACAATTTTGAACTTTAAAAAACTTTGATGTTCATTACCAAGAATCCATACTTAAATTGAAGGGTTTTTTTTTTTTCAAATATCAGGAAAAACAACTTCCTTTTCCATGGATAATTGGGATTAAATAAGTACAAAAATTTCCTAAAATGGTACAAGGTACCTATATATATATATATATATATATATATATATATATATATATATATATATATATATATATATATATATCACTTAAACATGAAGCTTTGTATTTGTATTTGATTGAAAAAACTTGAATATATAAATATTTGACTGAAAAAATGTATATTTATCTATATTTGACTATTATTCTGTGTGTGTGTGTGTGTAATTTGCAGAATTTGAGCATCACTCATGGGGTTCATCTCCATATATGCATTTATCCAGAATGTCTTTCGTCAAGTGAAAACTTTTGTGTTGATATGGTACTATCTTCTCATTAAGTTTACCCAAAACTTATGTATTTCTAAAAAGAAACTTTTCTTTATATCATGATTATTCACTCATGTGCCTCCTTTTTGGTTGTTTTTTTTCCGCATATCACAATTATTCATATTTTTACATATCACAACTATTCGTAACAATTTGTAAATTGTTATCAAGTTATCAAGTCTTTTTTCTTTGGCTTAAGTGTTGATAGATTATTTCTCTTAACTTTTCTTAATAAGTTCTTTTTTCACAGCTTCATCTTGAAAACAATTTCTTATATTGTTCTATTTTTCCACATGTTTCTTATGCAGTGACTACAAAGAAACAGTATATTCTATGTTTGGTCTCATCATCACAGTAATTATCTCTCATCATACTTTCCCATGAAGGGAAATTCTATTCCAATATTCCTCAACATCCTACATAGCTGAACATGGTTTCTTGATATTTTTTTCGTGTTGTAGATTGTCAAATAATTATCACTGCATGTGTGTGTGTGTGTGTGTGTGTGTGTGTGTGTGTGTGTGTGCGTGTGATTACACTTCATGATGTGTTGTGGTAGAGCCATGTATGAAAATGGAGATGATATAATAATCTGTAACAAGAGTGTAGAAAAAAATTATAGGATACCTTCAATTAATTCAAGCCAAAAGAGGATGGTACTCCTCCAACAGTCTCTTGCGGTATAAATATGAGAAGCCAAACAGAGAAGCTCCCCATTTCAGTGTGAGGAAGGACCATATTGCCATGAAGTAGTGATTTGAACTGATGTTCTCCATGGACGGCATGTCTGAAACACATGAAGACACAAGACTGTATTGTATTATCATTAATGTGTGATGAACCTTGTGTAGGGGGCAGAGTGTGGGCATCAGTGGGGAGCCATGCATAGTTGGGTGCATCAGCCCAAACTCAGGATATTAGGGTGTCTCAAAGAGACCAGACATTACATTAAGGGGAGCTTCCAGTTTGGAACAAGATTGCCATATCTCTAGTAAATATGCATGAATCAGTCTGATTTTTATGTTGTGAAGTATTGACACATGTAGATCAATATACAACATTAAGCCCCATTCTAGCCTCTAGCCCTGCCAGCCCCCAACAGCCCCCTTCTGAAACTTACAAGAGCTTCACTGGCCTTATTATTGGTTCCACAATCATAAATCCTTTCTGACTGAAACACGTGATGAGGAGTAATTCTATGAAATAGAATATTTAGTTTTGCTTTTGTTTTACAATTAGCATATCAAGCTATTGTCTTTCATTGTGAATAATAAAGTAAAGCAATGATAAGTTTCTTTCTCATTACTTAATGTTCCTAAAGTTTTCTTGCTGCCTGCCAACAAAAATTACCATTCACAAGTCACATAACATGTCTTAAAGGCATCTTCTTCAGTCTTCTTCTGTACTTTGATCTAAACTCTATGATTTCTACCTTTAAGCAATAAAGTATAGACCACAGTCTTTGGTCAATAATTCTAAATGAAGTATGATATTGTAAACTATGAAGAAGAAAATAATACTCAAAAACCTTTTCTCCTCCTGTCTTCCTTCTCTTGTTTTGCTGAAGTGCAGAACTACTAGTATTGCTAAGAAAACCTTTTGTTACCATCTCCAGTATTTCGTCACCATAATGCTAATATTTAAATACAATCAATGATTTCCTTAAGGATAATGATGTCTAGATGGTTTTATTTAAGTAGCTTTAGTGGTCCAAGACCCTCAACAATGCATTCTCTCCAAAAATAAGTTCCTCCAACTGAATTCAGCATGAGATTTTTTTTATTTGAGGGGTATTACACCTTACTGAAAAGAAAAGTGATAATTTGTCAGATGGATTACCTTCATGAACTGAAGCTGCAATAACAAGGTATGCAACCATTCCACCCAGGCCAGCAATGAAGCCCAGGAAACCCAACAGCCTGATTTGCTGAAGGTTCTCTGGTGTGTACCACATCTCCAGTGAATGCCTCTTGTACAAGATGTGGATGAAGAGTGTGGTGCTCGCAAACACACCTAGATATAATTAATTGTAAACAAAAATCATCAGCAATGTTTCATGCCTTTTTTCTTTTCATGCTGACATATACTCCTGCACCATATTCACTATACATATTTGCAAAGAATTATGACTGACTAACCTGAAACAAATGCCCACATTCCTGCTTGACGGTTTTCAAAGTGGAAGAAGAAAACCACAAATGCTGATAAGCCAGCCAGTGCTCCTAGAACAGCACTAATGATGTTAAAATACATACAACATCCTCCACGGCGTGCCATAACGATGCTAGTAGGTGAGTCTTCTGTAAAAAAATTGGTCATATATCAATTTGAAGCCATTCTCATAATATGATATGTATATACTTTGGTAAGAAATTGCTATGTGGTCATAAAATGTACCTCACTTTTTTCATTAAAGCTCAGCAACAAGAATAATTGGTTCTTTTCTAATTACCATGAAAAGATTTTAACACAGTACTAGAGATAACCTACCCCTCACAGAGAATGAGTGCAGCAGGACGCGCACTGTACTTTACGTTGTTAAATTTAAAAATTTGCTTGCCTAACCTAACCATGTACTGAAGTGGCAATCATTTCTGGACGACCCCTCCTACTTTCCTCACATTCCAGACATATTGATGAGATCTAAATAAGCAACACAAAATAGTATTCAATAGAATTAACTGCTTGTACATTTAATTTGGCCTACATTGAAAATGCGTTTGTTTGCTGTCAAGCACGGTAAAGCAACTGTCTACACGATACAGTTTTCACATTCACTCTATGTATGCAGGGCAGTACAGGGCCTGGTGCAAATGTTACAAATGTAGTTCACGCACTCACCTCGTACAGCGAGCCTGCTGCTGTTGATGACTTGTGTTTGCAAACTTAACGTGAATGACGTCTTGTTTGGCTCCGAAGTCCAATCCTGCTCACTGTACTGTCATGGTGAAACGAACAAACAAACACACACACACACACACACACACACACACACAAGAACAAATACATGGAAACTAGAAGAGTATAAAACAATGCAGAAGGAGGTGTTAAAATGCCTGGGTAGAGGTGTGAATTGGAAAGAAATGGAAGGGAGTGGAACAGAAGGATCATGGAGTGAAGAAATACTAAAATTAGCCATGGAGAACACACTGGACCAATGGGTGGAGAATTTCACTAGACTCAGAGGAGAGGATGAACCATCAATGCTAGATCTGGTGTTCACACACACACACACACACACACACACACACACACACACAAAAACTCCAACCCATCATAAAATATCTAAGCCCAATGGGAAAAAGTGACCATGTATTGATGGAAGTAGAATTACAAGAAGGGACATTAGCAAGAAGGGGAGATAATTATAAAAGTGGGAGATTAAATTATACGAGGGCAAACTTTGAAGGCTTAAGGGAATTTTTTGAAAGGACAGATTGGAGAGCAATCATGAACGGCAAAACAGCATAGAAGTACGAAATATTCCTGAAGAGGTATCGAGAAGGTGTCGAAAGATATGTACCAAAATACAAACTAAGGGATAGCAAATACACCTGGTATAATGCTAGATGTGCAGAAGCGAAGCGAGCAAAAGGCAGAACTTGGAGGAAACTGAAGAAGCAGAGGAATGAAATTAATAGAGATACAATGAAGCAAGGAATGAGTATGTCAGGATAAGAAGAGAGTAAGAAATAGCTTTTGAAAAGGATGCAGTAAAGAAATGTGGAGATGAACCCAAACTCTTCTATAAATACGTAAATGGAAAAATGAAATGTAAAGAAACCATAGACAAGATAATAAAGGGAGGAAAAACATACCAGACAGCAGAAGAGCTCAGTGAAATTATGAATGAGAGCTTCAAGTCAGTATTCACAGTAGAGGGGCAATTCATAGAACCAAATATGACAGAGACAGAGGGGGGTCTCAAGGAGGTTGTGGTGCAGAAGCAAGATGTTGGCAGATTGTTAGAAAATCTAGATGTAAGAAAAGCAATGGGACCAGATGGAGTGTCAGGCTGGACACTAAAGGAATGCAAAGAGCAATTAGTACAGCCAATTTGGGAAATGATCACAAGCTCAATAAAGGAAGGGAGGGTGCCAAAAGAGTGGAAGAGGGCCAACATTGTGCCTATCTACAAAGGAGGAAAGAAGACTGACCCGCTGAATTATAGACCTGTCTCACTGACAAGTGTTGTCAGCAAAATATGCGAGATACTAATTAAAGAAAAGTGGGTGAGATACTTGGAGGACAACAAAGTTATATCCAATAGGCAATTTGGGTTCAGGCAAGGAAAATCATGTGTCACAAACCTGCTAAGTTTCTATACGCAAGTAATTGAAGGAACTGAAGACAGAGACGGGTGGGTAGATGTTGTCTACCTAGATATCAAAAAAGCATTCGATACAGTTCCACATGAGAGACTATTATGGAAGCTAAAGCACATAGGTGGACTACGAGGGAAACTATTAGAATGGATGTGGGATTATTTGAAAGATAGAGAAATGAGAACGGTGATCAGGGAGGGAACTTCAAGTTGGAGGAATGTAACAAGTGGAGTACCGCAAGGGTCAATCCTAGCACCCATAATGTTCCAAATATATGTAAATGATATGCAGTGTGGCGTGACCAGCTACATGAAAATGTTTGCGGATGACGTCAAATTAATGAGTTATTAAAAACACTGTTGACTGCCAGGAGCTACAGGGGGACATAGATAAGATCAATGAATGGAGTAAGACGTGGAAACTGGCTTTCAATGTAAAGAAATGTCATGTGATGGAGATAGGCAAGAGCAAGAGAAAGCCAAAATGGAACTACAAGATAGGACAGGAGGAGATATCTAAGACAAAAGAAGAAGAAGACTTAGGAGTGGTGATACAGGATACACTGAACCCAGAGCAGCACATGAATAAAATATTTGGATCAACATTAGGGTGGCTTTCCATTACATGGACAAGGACATGATGAAAAAAATTCTAACCAGTATGATACGTCCAAGATTAGAATATGCAACAGTAGTGTGGTCACCACATGCAAAAAAGGATATAAGGAAACTAGAAAGGATCCAAAGAGTAGCCACGAAAATGGTACCAGAACTAAGCGAGCTGACATATGAGGACAGATTAAGAGAAATGGAACTGCCAACTCTACAGGACAGAAGAGAGAGAAGTGATCTAATAATTCTGTATAAGATAGTAAATGGTATTGAAAAGCTAGACGAGCAAAACCTGGAGATGGAAGAAGAAACTAGACAGATGAGAGGACACTAAGGGAAAATCAGAAAAAGTTGGTGTCTAAAGGACACAAAAAAGTACAGTTTTCCACATAGAATTGTGGACACCTGGAATGGATTGAAAGAAGAGGTTGTTACAGCAACCA
>CM035207.1:3344195-3359308 GCA_020233015.1 Callinectes sapidus | reverse complement strand
CACTCTCGAAAACTGCACTAATCATCTCTATGGCCTTGGAAAATAGTCATGGTGAGAGAGCAAAGCATTTCTGAATACGGCTATTAAGTGTCTTGACCCCGCACCACTACTTCCTGCCCTGTCCCGTGGTCAGTGATGTGTTGCCTTACGGACAGCCTCTCACAACGATGCATCAACGCTCATTAGTAAACAGCGACCTTCATCTGATTCTGGCTCGCCTCTCACATTTTGTTGCGTCAGGTGCCTTACCTACTCAAGCCAACAGAGTCCAGTACGTGGCAATACTCTACCAACGCCGCCCCCCCCCCCCCCACGTCCTAATAAACATTCCTATTCTCGTCCCCGTGCCCCGTGCCTTCCCTGACTCAGTGCGCCATTTTTTTTCACAGTTTCCTCCTCCTCCTCCTCTTCCTGCTGCAGGTCACACACACACACACACACACACACACACACACACACACACACACACACACACACACACACACACACACACACACACACACACACACACACACACACACACACACACACACACACACACACACACACACACTAATGACCCCTTGAGAAGGATGAGGAAAGAATTCATAAATATCCTGCATGCACCACGCCAGCCAGAACGGTTTTCCTGCACACTGCAAAGCATAGTGATATCCAAGGTATTGCTTGTAGTATTTTAGACTTAGAGGATTCTCGACAACTTCATGAATAGCAAAGTCAAACATTTCCTAAAATATGTTTACGTAGCAGCCATGTTGTGAATGGTTGCGGTGAAGACGTATCCTATTTTTCAGCACAGATCCGGCACGGCGCTCCTTCTGTTAAGATATATCTTCAACTAATAAAGCTTCCCATGTATAATGCAGCAGGCGCAGATAAGCTATCGGTGCACTAAACAGGAGGACTAGTGTGCCCGGAGATTAGGCAGGTACCGTGTGTGTGTGTGTGTGTGTGTGTGTGTGTGTGTTTACCAGTCTCAGCAGGGCAATATCTGTTGGATTATCTTATGTAATATGTATAGCATTAGTACAGTGGGACTAAGATTTATTCGCCTTGAGATGCTGAACAGGGAAGTGTGTGTGTGTGTGTGTGTGTGTGTGTGTGTGTGTGTGTGTGTGTGTGTGTCGTGGTGTCCGTGGTGGTGTACAATGAGTGTCTATGTATGGTGGTGACGGTGATGCTAATACGAATGGATATAGGTAGCGGCAGTGGTAGTAGTAATGTCACACACACACACACACACACACACACACACACACACACACACACACGTGCATTTGTGGAATTACCTATAATGATTACTTTTACTGAAACTTGTAATCTTGTAAACGTTTATTGGCATTTTTTTCTTATTTCCTGTGACACTTTTTGTTTAGTTAATCATTCACTACGTTTTCTTTTAATCAGGTAGTACCTGCAGGATCAGTCAAGTATCATTAATGCCTTCAGTACTGGGACACATTTGCACCATGAATCATAACTGCGATTTTATTATCATTAAGGGGGAGTCTATGGAGGTCAGAATATTAATGGCCAGTGTTTATACTCTTCTAATCCTCACATGAGTTTCTGAGGCTTTATAAAATCAAAAAAATAATAAGCAGAATTAAAATGAAAATGCGATCCAGTACTGAAGGGGTTAAGAGTAAACAAACATGTCATCGTGGTCACATCCCCTCCACTGTTGCGCTGACCCTCCCAACTCTCAGAGCACCGTAAAGACAATTTTAGTATGGACACTGAGAAAAGGAGACAAAATGAGGCTGATTTTCTCTGCCTTTCAAACCACAAGATTATTCTTACAATGTTATAGCTGTGGGTAATTACAAGGAAAAAATTGTATTATAGTGAAAGTGTTAATGATGTTGTTGTTGTTGTTGTTGTTGTTGGTGGTGGTGGTGGTGGTGGTGGTGGCGGTGGTGGTGGTATCTTCTTATCATAGTGGCCAAGAGCATCCAAAAGAAAGTTCAATTCTTTAAAGAGAAATAAAAGTGAATGAGAAAAAAAAAATATTGAAGTTCCACCTGCAAAGAATCGGTGTATAGTGTAAGTTCTCTCTCTCTCTCTCTCTCTCTCTCTCTCTCTCTCTCTCTCTCTCTCTCTCTCTCTCTCTCTCTCTCTCTCTTGCAATAATAATGTTATAGTGACATGAATATAGAGTAGTTAAATAATTGCTCTCCTTTTATGATATTCTTTTTTAGATCCATGTTATTCATATTGTTAGCTATATTCGGGGACTTCATCTGCCAAATTGTGTGTGTGCGTGCGTGTGTGTGTATGTGTTGAGTAACGGGGCAGCGATGTGTGCTGGACCTTCATTTGAAACGCTCTGCTCTTTCATTATGACCATCTTTCAAAAGCCACGGTTGATTAGTCGGGTATTCAAAAGCGTTTATCCTGTTAGTAATGTAGAAATCTTGTTAAATTGTTACTAAACCGTAAAAAGAAAACAGTCTTGAGAAGCGATGGAACTTCAACTGGAATCTTAGAAGTAGTGAGGGTTTGGGAAAGTAGTGTTTGGGAATATGGTTCTTTTGTGTCAATCCCTTGCTGTCTTGCTCACTATAGATTATCTTTCTTCTCTCCTCCATTAGCAGTGGTCCATAAGAATGTTTCCTCACTATCCTTTCAGTCATACTGGTATACTGAGTTCTGAATTCGATCACTCACGGCATCTATTCTGCCCTTGTTATATAGTTTGCTGGGGGATCTGGCACTGTTGTTGTTTTTTAAGATAAAGCCAAGCTGTGGCATCACTCAGGTCTATCTTGTGTGGGGCTCTCAAGGATGGTACCCATGTGTTGACATTAATCTCAAAGCTATTTGAGACTCTGAGTTCTGTTGTTTGTGATACAGAAACCCGAACAAGTAGTACTTGCACTTCACTTATGTAAATATTTCAAGTCTGCCAGTGTGTCGAAGGTCACTCCAGGTGGGCGGGGTTTCGTACACTGGTTACATTTGAGGAAGGAAAATCTGGCCCGGATGTGGGTAGCTATGGTGTGCAGTGACAGGCGGTGAGAAAATTGTTGGCTTTGGTTCAAGGACGCTGAAGAGGTGCACCACAACAAGCCACAAGCCAACACCTCCGTCGCATGGGTTTGTTGTGCTTTCTACCTGCCTCTCGTGAAGCAGTTGCTGCCCAGTCACACCCAGTGAGAAATTGTTGGAATGGTAGAAACAAGCGTCAGATGGAGATGTGCGCACATGTAGATGTGAGGAAATGAAAAAAATCAATGGTAAACAGTCGCTTATAAATATTGTTTACTTCAAGTTCGATCTCAGGGACTAATTACAATTTAGCTTTTTTCTAATTCAAAGGAATCGAGTCCATTTAAATAGATGGCATGCACCTATAGAAGCTGTAACGTAATGCTCCTCCCCCCCTCCCCTTCTTACTGTTACTGAGTAGTGGTGGAAGGCATGCTTCAAGACATCTGTACCTGTGTCTCTTGTGTGTCATGGCGTTCGTGCTGCCAGCCTGGATATTTTTGTTTCCATCGCCTTGTGACTTCCTTTCACGTGATACATAGAAAATAGTAAACTGTATGAGTGAATTAGACTAGATACGATGTTCATCACCTGGTAGGAAGGTGGCTGACTGCTTGATTTTAGCAACGTGACAATCACTTCACGTGACGCTACGAGGGAGGAGGATGGGGGCCGCCGCGCCGCGCAATGAGACCTACTGGCTGTGAGGTGGCGCTGGTGGTCTGGATTGGGCTGGAACTTGTCTCGCATTTTCTCTTTGAACAAAAAGGATGCATACATACTCAGTACACACACACACACACACACACACACACACACACACACACACACACACACACACACACACACACACACACACACACACACACACCACACACAACACACACACACACACACACACACACACACACACACACACACACACACACACACACACACACACACACACACACACACACACGCACACGCACACACACACACACACACACACACACACACACACACACACACACACACACACACATTTCTATATACATAAATATATGCATGCATACATACATATTTAGTGAAAGTGTAATAATGTAATGATGTACTTTCACTGTTCTTATTTCTCCTTCTTTTTACCCTCTTTCGACCAATGTTCAAAGAAAAATGTGGTGATGGTTACCACCTTAGTTTTTTTTTCTAAGATTCAGGAAGGTTAACAGTTTATCTACTAAGTTGTCAGAATAATATGTTATGAATTATTGAATTCTAAAACCTGTATCAAGCTTGTCTTGCATCTGAATTAATTTGTGGAGTGTGTTTAAAGCTAGTACAGAATATTGATGAGGCCCCAGTAGGAAAAACTAAAGAAATGTTTCGTTTGAATGCTTAGAAAGAGTTTTTTATTCGTCAATCAAACGCAGAGTCTTTGGGGTGACCGTCGGCGAGCCGATGCTGCCTGTGTGCCAGCCAGCTGGAGGTCAGGCGGCAGGGACGAGGTCTGCCGCGCCGAGCAAGCAGATATGTGATGTTCCTCTCCTACATGATGTTCTTTCTCCAGCTATGTTCCACACTTAAGATGAAAGTCAAGAGACAGCACACTTCTGACTGTGCCAGCTAGTCTAGTCTACGCGGTAAGAAACAGCATGGTTGGGATTATTCACCACTCGCAGCAGGCTGGCGTCCTTCACAGCGGCAGGGGCGGCGGCAGAGTAGGAGGTGACGGCGGGGATTCCTGAGTAGGTGGCCACGGCAGGGAAACCGGCAGAGTAGGTTGTAGGGAAGCCAGCGGAGTAGGTAAGAGGAGTATGATAGCCGTAGGAGAAAGAAAGAGGAGCATGGAAGGGATAGGTGGGGGGAACCACGACCGCTCGCTTCTTGCGGCTCACTGCTGCGTCTTCGGCAGCGGGTTCAACAGCGGTCTCTGCAGCAGCCTCGGGGGCAGGCTCGGCAACAGTTTCGGAGGCAGCCTCAGGAGTGGCCGCAGCTTGTTCAAGGAGAGACCTAAAACTTGCCTTGGCAGCAGCAACCTCAGGGGTGTCCTGCACTGGCTCAGGTGCGGCGAGGGCGGGTGCCTCAGGGGCATCTGGGGCCACCGGCAGGTTGGTGCCGGACACACGGAAGCCCAGGGCGTCAGCTACGTAGTGCTGTGTCTGCACCTTGCCCTCGGAGTCCACATAGTTGTAGGCGCCGCTCACTCTCCCAAAGGCGTCGCGGGTCTCGGAACGAGAGGAGGGACCGCCGACGTAGCCGAAGGAATACTGGCCCAGCTCGTCCTGGGCGTGGAATTTTGAGTGGAAAGGAGTCACAGGAGCGACGGAGGCCACTGGGGCGACAGGAGCTACTGAGGTGATGGGAGCCACTGGAGCAACATTATAGGTGATGGGAGATATTGCCCCAGCAGCCACAGTCTGGTATGTGATGGGAGAAGCGGGCACGGTCTTCAGAGTGAAGGTGGAGGGAGACACGGTCTTCAGGGTAATGGGCGATGCCTTGGGCAACATTCCCAGAATTCCAGGATACCCGTACATCCCGGGGTAAGCCAAGAGTTGGCCGCTGGCGCAGGCCACCGCCACTGCCAGACAGAGAACAGTCTGTGGGAGAGATTGACAAGCATAAGTGTGTGTGTGTGTGTGTGTGTGTGTGTGTGTGTACCACCGTCATACTTGGTGAGCTCGTGCTCGCTAGTTAAACAGACAGTTCCCCGATGAAGGTTTGAGGTTCATGTCTGTGAAATGTCTTGAGGAAGAGACATCGCTCATTTCACATCATCATGAAAGTGATTAGCTTCCATGTAACTTTTTCTCACAATTTTTTAATGGGTTAAAATTCTACTTTGTTTGAAGTAAGTGTCTCTAACACTGAAACTGTCTTTGTAGTGTTGAATTGGTGTAGTTAAACGTTTCAAGGGTATTCTCATAATGTTATTAGTTCACCAAAGACTTTTCATCACCAACAGCAAAATACCCAATAAAACCATATTGCAGCCTTTGAAAAACAGTTCTGATGGACTCTTAAAGCCTTTATGCTCACGAGCCTTAGTCTTCAAGAAAAGTAAGCTAGTACAGAATTACGCTGTGCCTTGCTGTGGACCACCGAGCACTGTAGCGCTGACACACAGCGACGACGCGACGGCAAGACACTTACCAGAGTGTTCATGATGACCTAGCTGGAAGGAGCTGTCTGGCGGAGGCTGCCCTGCACCGACCTTATATACGATCAAGGTCTGCTGTGGGTGGGGCTCCTTTAGGCGTCTCATCTTCTAAAGCCCCCTTCTCTGCCGCCCCCGCCCAACTGGGTTGGTCCAGTTCACCCTAGCCCTTCCCTGCCCAACCCCCATCCCTCCGCCCATCGCAAAGAGGACTACAGATATCCATTCTTTTTACCTTCCACATCTATGGTATCTTTATCTTATTGTTTCCTTCTCATTGTCCTATATGCTTGCTTATCCCTCCCTCCCTCCCTCCCTCCCTCCCTCACTCCCTCCCTCCCTCCCTCCCTCCCTCACTCACTCACTCACTCCCTCTCTCCCTCCCTCCTTCCTTCCCTCTTGTCCAGGAGCCCCGCCCAGAGCAGCCCCTCCCTCCTCTTCTGCTCATCCTTGCCCTCCCCCAAAGACTCATCCCCGTTACCCTTTTTTGCAGCAACCAGAACTGGATGTGTCTCCTCGCCCTCCAGCGTCTTCCAGCCCCTCCTCCTCCTCTCTTTTATAATACCCATCCTGTCTCTTCTTCCCCTCAGCAACCGTTCCAACCACATTCGTCAAAACGTCTTCAGTATTTTTTAGTTACTTTTTTTTTCTTTTCGTAACTCGTAAATGTTAGCGCCTGGTTGAGACTCGTTGTGTGTGTGTGTGTGTGTGTGTGTGTGTGTGTGTTTGTGATACTTGTGACCACTAAACACATTTGTAACATACAGCCACGCAATACGCCTCCTTTACGTAATCCTTTCTTTACCATTTTCATATTATTTCCTTAATTAACCCTTATCCACTGTACAACATGAACTCCACCTCTACGGCAAACATTATACTGAGGAATCTAGAAAATACGTTCTCTTTTTTTCTAACCCCTTCAATTATGTGTAGATGCTTATAGATAAAGATTTTATACCTTACTTTAATTCCTGTGAGACTAATTCATTATAACGAAATGGATATGTATACTACAGAACACAACAGAAGTAACAAGAATAACTACTCTCCCTCCTTATCGAAGCATGTGATTGATGTTCCAAGGGTGTAATGTATAATGTAATGCAGGAGAAGGAACAAAAGGAGGGGAAGGAGGAGGAGGAGGAGGAAGAAGAGAAGGAGGAGCCACGCCCTTTCCACTGCAGTTTGGATAGCAGCTGTAGCGTTCTGGATTCCTGCATGAGGCAAGGACATCCGCTATCCTCATTTAGCCTCAAGGTCGCACCGATGCCTTCCCTCTGCTCTACTGCCTCGTAAAGTTCACCTCGAGCCCTTGCTGCAATCCATCTACCTCTTTCCCCCACCGACCCAACCCCATCCCTTCCTCTCCCGCCAGTCTCCACTACACCCTTCCTACTCGAGTGACGTGCTTCACTCCTGTCCTGCCCTGATTCTACTTGTTGTGGTTGTTGTTGTTGTTGTTGTTGTTGTTGGTTTTGTTTTTGTTGTTGTTGTTATAGTTGTTGTTGTTGTTGTTGTTGTTGTTGTTGTTGTTGTTGTTGTTATTATCATTATTATTATTATTATTATTATTATTATTATTATTATTATTATTATTAGTAGTAGTAGTAGTAGTAGTAGTAGTAGTAGTAGTATCATTATTATTCTTATTGATATTATTATTATCCTCGTTTCTTCCTTTTTCCTTTTATATTCTTCTGTCATCGCTAATGGGGAAACAAGGACGACCGAACCATGTTTACCCGCACTTGGAACAAAAAGTAGTTGTATTTTTCCATGGTTCTCTTGACACAGCTATGAAATCGAGTAGGTTGTATGCAAAGAGCATAGATAGACAATAGATAAACATGTATATAACTCCATAAACGCTGCAAATAAACCTGATTATCGAAAGAAAACACACGTAAAATGAGTGGAAGGAACAAGGCCGACCGTAAGTCATGTTTACCCCCACTCGGAGCAAAAAGTAGTGGTATTTTTCAATGGTTCTCTTGACACAGCTGAGAAATCGAGTAGGTTATATTCAAAGAACATAGTGACTAAACAAATTACCGATCTTGATTAAGAAATATTAGTCATAAGGATCTGCAGTGGCCCAATAGTTCGTAACAATAAGCGTGAGTCTCATATCTCATATCTCAGTGAGTCTCATAAGTCTCATATCTCTATCTCATCTATAACTTAATGAACTAACCGGCCAAAACTCTGTGCAACTTTACATACTTCAAAAATTAAACAAAACAAAACAAAACAAGATAAACAGAAATTAGTAAAGAAATAAGCAAATCATGTGACCTGGGCCTTGACGTCAGATGGCGGCCTAGGCAAGATTCTAGCCACTCACGGGAGCCAGTTTGTCCTCCTCTATCACACACACATTATGCAAGGCCCACGTCGCTGCCTCACTCCCTCCTATGGGTGCCGGAGGGCGTACGTGTTGGCGGGGTGATGGGCGTGGAGACAGCTAGGTGTGCTGCACCTGGTGTTACTAGTTTTGTGTGACGTAAGGGAGTGGAATCTTCACCTTCCTCCACATTCACTACAATATTACAGTATTCCACAAACAGAAATGGGGAAGGAGACATCATCACCGTCACTACAACAACAATAAAACAACAATAAACACAATAGCAACAAGATCATCAACAACAACATTAACGAAGAAAAATGACGAGGAACTAGAAACTTGGAAATAGATCAAGAGACAAAAACAAATGAGGGTGTATGTAGTTCAACTTTCAGTCCTTTGTGCGAGGTATCAGCCCAAAACGGTTTGCTTGTTTGTTTGCTTTTTATCTCTCTTTTTTTCTATAGCAACTGAGATCGGTTTTAGGCAGTGTTGGAACCATATCTTATAAAATGTGGTTATGCAATGTCTCTTTACTTAATAAGCACTGAAAGATTTTTTCTTCCTTTCACATGATGAATTTCAACCTCCTTTTCAGCTGTTAGTTCTACACAGCTAAATGCTTAACAATCCTCCACATATTGCTTAAATTGCTGTTAATTGTTGCATGTCACAGTATTGAAGAGTGAATTAAAGTAAATATTGTCCAGTCAACCATTTGTAAATATTACATAGAAAACCAGCATTGAAATGGTAAACTGAGGTAAATATTGTCATTCTGTTTTGCATTGAAGGGTGAACTAAACCTGATCAGCTAGGGAAGGAGTATGAGTGAGGAACGGGAAGGTGAAGTTAATTAATGCGAGAAGATAGAGAGAGCGATAAGGAATAGAGAATGGAAGAGAAAAAAGATTAAGAAGTTATGAAAGATGAAGAGAAGATATTATGGATGGATAGGAGGAAGAAGAGAAAGAATGGTGATAATACGCTGAAGGTGAAAAGAGAGAGAGAGGAGTAGTATTGAGAAAGATCTAATTTCTTCCCTTCTTTTTCTTAAACCTAAATTTTTAAAGTTTTAATTCGCTACTTATGGTTCTTTCCTGCTTATAATTTTGTTCATGTGCCCTTTGCTATAACAATTCAGCTTGCAAATTGATTTTTAGGATATTTCTGCTCTTCATAAACTTGCTTACCTTTTATTGAGGAAAAAACAGATTGGCTACGATGTGTACATGTGGGTATGTGTGGTTTAACATCCTACTACAGAGCCACGGTGGCGATGAGTGTGTGATACTGCAGGCAGAAGGAGA
The DNA here is from genome assembly GCA_020233015.1 of Callinectes sapidus. Classification (NCBI taxonomy): domain Eukaryota; kingdom Metazoa; phylum Arthropoda; class Malacostraca; order Decapoda; family Portunidae; genus Callinectes; species Callinectes sapidus. The sequence continues at coordinate 3,349,521 of CM035207.1, read as the reverse complement.
AGGCAGAGGGACAGAGAGGAGAAAGTTGGCAAAAGAACGACGAGAGAGAGAGAGTACACAGAAAAGTGAGGTGGAGGGATCAGGCAAGGGGATGGGCCAATGAGGAGCAGCAGCAGGAGAGGAGGCAGCAGGCGAGGCGGTTTGCTTTGAATGATGCGGGTGTTGAGTGGTGAGTGCCAGTGCTCGGCGTGACGTCACGCAATCCATCTCCCCTTGCTTATCTTTTTTTCTTCTTCTTCCCTTTCTTACTCTTCTTTTTTTGTATACAGGAAAGACACCTCTCAAGGGTAGAAAAGATGTCTATTACAAAAAATGGCCAATGAAGTGCTGGTTCCCAATACAGTTAAACGCTTATCGAAGACGGCCAGGATGATGAATGTCGTCAAACACTCCCCTCCCTATCCTGATCCACCGCCACCTCACGCTTCTTATCGCCGCCACTGCTATGATCCCTTCCTCACCACCACCACGAGCCCTCCCTTGCCCTCCAGCTGTAGTACCGTCATCTCACCGCCATCCAACGTTTCTACCACTATGATATTTAAATTTGAGTCATTATCACCTTTATTGTTAACATGTAGACCACCACAAAATTCTCTCTCTCTCTCTCTCTCTCTCTCTCTCTCTCTCTCTCTCTCTCTCTCTCTCTCTCTCTCTCTCTCCACCGCTATCTAAACACCCACATTCATCACAAATAACGTCTCCGCACTCGCTCGCTCTCCACCACCACCACTGTTGCCATTCCTACCACTCGTCCTCCCTCCTCCCCACCACATCCATCACCTAAACCTTCATAATTATCCTCTCTATAATATCGTCTTTTTCATTATAGTTTACCTACTTCTCCCCACCCCCACTGCCACCCCACCTTGAATCTTGACACCACCAGTCAGTCTTGTAGCACTGCAGGGCGGGTTAGATGAGACTGCTGAGCGGTTAGTATGAGTCACGAAGCCAGTAAAGGAAGGACGATTATCTTTTATTATTATTATTATTATTATTATTATTATTATTATTATTATTATTATTATTATTATTATTCTGGTCGTATGTATGTCGTGGTGGTGGGGGTGCTGGTGATACATGGCGACGGTATACACGAATAAAGTATAACAAGGGGGAGGTGTGTGGGAAAAAAAGTGGAAGAGGAACAGACTAGTAACGTGGAGAGAGAGAGAGAGAGAGAGAGAGAGAGAGAGAGAGAGAGAGAGAGAGAGAGATTGGAATGTGTGGGGAAATCAAGACGGGTGCTGGAGATATAGAATGAGTCATGAAGGAAAGGAAACAGGGTGGAATGAGAACATAATGGAAGTTGGAATAGGAGCTCGAATGACTTGTATACCCTCACTGATCATTTTCTAGGCTATGCCACTCTCAGTGATTTTCTCAAGGAATATCAAAAGTTTGTTTGTTTGCTCTTGGATGTAAAATGTAGTATGTAGGATAATTTCGTACAATAATGTGTGCAATATGCATTTATCTATTCATATTCTCGTCTTGTATACTCTCTATTTACATTTGTGATACGCTATCTTTAAGTCTATGCCCAAGGGGGGAAGGGGGGAGAAGCAAGGTCCACCAATCAATCAATCAATCAATCAGTCAATCAATAACCTACGGCTTTACTCTCGGCAGTCTCTGTAGAATGCATATACAGTATAGATATCTCCACCAATCATGTCTCTCCATAAACTTATTTGATATTTCTTTAACCATTTTTTATCTGGCACATCTTTCCTCCCTCACTATAAGCACTCTGAGACATTTTTTTTATCTTTATCTATAGCCACACTGTGAGTACGTCTTACTAGAATCTCCGTAAACCTATTCTTCTAACTAGCGGGAAGGAGTGAGTCAGAAAGGAATGGTGGTGGCGGTGGTGGCGGTAGCGGTGGTGGTTGAGACAGCAAATGGTCCTACAATTACCCATCTCGTCTGGGTAAAAAGCTTCATTTAACAGTCTTTGCAGGATAACCAAGTGCAGTTTGAGGTTGTTTATTCATCATTAGCCTGAACATCTTCCCACGTACACACGCCTGGACTGGTTTGGGCGTGGGCGTGGGATAGGCTGGACTGGTTTGGGTGTGCGGGCGTGGGCGTGAGCGTGGAGAGCAAGGTCAGGGACAGGGTGGGCACCTGAGACGGGTTAACGACAGCGGCACAAGGGTCTTCACACTTTACCTGACTCGCGGCGCCCCTGGGGATGCGGCAGACAGGTGGCCGCCGCCTTCAATCCCCCGGGGCTGAGGATGTCCACTTTTACTCCGCGCTACAGTCCTTTTTTTTTTTTTTTTGCTTGTGTTTTTACATTTCAAGGCATGTATGCGTTTATCTACTTAACTTTCCTATCTCTATCCTCACTAGGACTCGTCTAGATGCAGTTTTCTAGTCCTGATTCTTCTTGTTATCTCTGTTACAAAACTTAGGTAAATGATTTGTCGCTAACCTGTTTCTTGTTGCTAGGCTGAAGTGTTTTCCGGGGCGTTTTCTCCAAATTTCCTTCTATTTTCTTTCCATTTTCTTCTTCGTCAGAGGCACGCGTGATTATTCACTGGGACAGTAAATGAAGCCTTACTATAACATTCTCAATTTCAACCAGTGCAGTATGTCTCGTGTGTGTGTGTGTGTGTGTGTGTGTGTGTGTGTGTGTGTGTGTGTGTGTGTGTGTGTGTGCGCGCGCGCGCGGGTGCGTGCGAGCCCGCCCGCATGAGGGAGAAGAAAGAGGGGGGGGGAGATAGTGTATGCCAGTAATAGAATATAGAGAAATACATAAAGCCGAGGGTGTTAATGAATAATTCTGGAAGAAAGGTTGAGAATCCGTGCCATATGCCCTCCCTGTCACCGTGCCATCCTTTCATAATGCAGTGCACACAACACTTGGTATCGCACACGTGACTCATGATGTAGCATGTAGTCACAATCACACACCATAATGTGACTTGGACTCTTTCATGTTTGCTTTTATTAAGATGGAATGTTATTCGACAATGCTAGACATTAAATTTTGTCAATGCAAGGTGTATTTCGGGGAAGTTATCAAGGTTCCGAAATAAATCAATTTGAATACCGCGCGATGAGTGCAAGAGGGTATAGGTAAACCCAAGAATATTTTATCCTTTGTCAAACCCATAGAATACAGAACAGCAGGCCAAGAAGGTCAAGAGGTAAACTCGTATACGCCTTTACCCCAGTCTAGGAGTATTGGCTTCATGTTGAACAGGCCCCCAGTAATGTCACAATCACTTCCTGCATGTTGATAAATAAACTTGTACCGGCGTTCCCTTGGAGGAGAGCCAATCACAGCTCGAGATTCCCTTCCCAGCGGGCCAATGGGAGCGCCACCCACCAGCCAATGAGAGCGGCGCGGCCATCCATATGAAGAAATGGCGGGTGTGGTGTGAGCACTGAACTGGCTTCGAGTGTGTTTTTACGCGATTTTTACTGGCATAGGGAGAGTTTCACCAAATATGGCCACCCACAGCAAAGGTAAAGAACTCTAGCAGTACTGCATGCTCGTGGAAGGTAGGTAAGTGATAAATACAGCACTTATTAACCATATAAACATGTTGGAAGGATTCATCAGCTGATTCATCCTGTAAACAGAAAACGCTCTCTGGTATTTGAAATTTGTAAGTGTACGCAGTAATTCAAAGGTAAGTAGTGAGTGGTGTAGGTATAATATGACCTAACCTATGTGTGTGTGCCTGGTGACCGTGCTGTAAGGGGGTGTGTTGTGATAGGGCGATGTGTGACCAGTGAGTGACGGGAGTGCCTGGTGCCCGGGGTCAAGGGGCGCCAGGGTAGGGTTTCAAGGGGCGGGTTGGCAGCAGGTGCGGGAAGGTATCTCGCTCTTGCACACTTGAAGCACGGGTTGATAGATATGTGGGTTCCTTTCTGCTGTTTATGAATAGAAAGGCATGTTCCTTAAGTTTGTGTGGTGGGGAGTGAGATTAACAAACAGTATATATGTGCCTAGACCTGGGTGTCACTCATAAGTAAGGTTTGAAAGTGTGACGGTTAACTATTGGTTTAATTGGAAAAGGGAAGAGTACTTAATGGAATTCTACATATTTTTTTCTAATATTAATAGTTACTTGATAAGGATTCTAAGTATATACTGTTTATTATATTTTTCCACACTACATCCCTCACCTCCACTTTTCCTTTCAGTCTTTGCATTCTTTTCCTATCTTTCATTCAAGTTACATTCCAACACCATCATTTCGTAATTCAAGATTAGGTCAGTCATTCTGTCTTTGTTTATCCTTATGTGATCCACAACCACATGCTTTCTCCCATTCATTGACGTCTAATCAACAGCAGACCCTTGGTTCCTATCACACCAGGTCACTCACTCTTTTGCCACAATCTCACTCTGGTTTTCCATGTTCCTCTCATTCACAGACTCATCAAAGATATCACCATGTGTATTCAATTGCTCTCTTGAAATACCTGATATATAATCAGCCCTTGCCTAAGGTATGGTTGACTTACCTGCTTGGCTGCCTTGCTTCATGAAAGTGTATCACTAAATAAGTTAAAGAATGCTAGAACTAGGTCCAGATCTTCTCTATAGTAATGCCATCAACAGTTTTGAATAACATTCTACTCTCAGAAATATTCATGTAAGAAGCTAACAGGAAATTTGCATGAATGGGTCTTTTATTCCTTTTTATATTTACCAATTATATTATTTTTTTATTTATTTATCTATCTGTTTATATATATATATATATATATATATATATATATATATATATATATATATATATATATATATATATATATATATATTACTGAGAGATATACATAACCATTCAATTTTATCTTGTAGTACTACTGACTGGAGTATCTATTTGAGGGGAGTTGACTGGGCATCTTTCAGTCATCTTTGCAGTCATCTTTCACACTGTTTTAGAATAAGTCTGTATTTTTCTTCCATCTATCTTTTTAGCACCTAGGGTTCTTTGCTGCACCAAACCATCATCATTATCATTGCAGGTGCCGGGGATGGCTGTCATGACGCACAGGAGATGGATGAGCAGCGACGTAAGAATGTGTCTTACCAGTACCTATGTCACCTGGAAGAAGCCAAAAAGTAAGGCTTCCTCTCATTGTCTCACTAAATATGTTACACAAGACAGGCCTTTTATGTCACCTTACAGCCAGGGACCCATACTGTTGATGGGTTGTACTTCTGATGTGTGTTAGGCAGCAGGGAAATCAGAAAAAAAAAGTCTCACCTTTATGACCTCTCTCTCTCTCTCTCACTAAAGACTAAGTGGAATTGTAATGTAATGTCAGTGTTCTTGTTGTGTGTTCAATT
>CM035207.1:3329203-3344095 GCA_020233015.1 Callinectes sapidus | reverse complement strand
CGGCCTAAGAGTAATCGCCATCGCGTCCTTCCCTAGCCTGATTAGTGATTTTGTTTCACTGAGATGACAACAGGATCGGTAACATAATTGATATCCAAAGATTTGGCAGCTTTCAATCCACATCCACCTCTCATTACCTGATCAGCTTCCTTGACTTAATTCACAGCCACCTCAACAAACAATACACCTCTCTATTGTTGTTTTTTTGTGAACTTTTGAAAAGCTTCTCATTTTGTAGATCACACTGATTCCATTCAAAAGCCCGTCTCCTATGTACATTTTCAGTACGTATATACTGCTATTGTAATAAACCTTATATTATCAGTATTTAATACCATTATTATTTTTTTTTATTATTACACATTACATTTCTTTAACACTCAGCTGTTCCAACAAAATAAGAACAAATAAAACAAATTAATCACGCCTTAACAAAAGATAATAAAAAAAGTAAACGTCAAAGAGCAGCACAGCAGCACATGGGATAATGAAACCAAATCAAACCACAACACAATGCAACACTTACATAATCTAGTATGATATGACGAGACCAAATAAAACGGTGTTGGTAAAAAAGATAATATTTAAAACTACCCTTGTTGTAACTGTGTGTGTGTGTGTGTGTGTGTGTGTGTGTGTGTGTGTGTGTGTGTGTGTGTGTGTGTGTGTGTGTGTGTGTGTGTGTGTGTGTGTGTATGTGCGTGTGTGTGTGTGTGTGGTTGCATTGAGGGTATTCTGCACCGTGGAAAAAAAAGAAAGATAATGTATTGGTCAACTCATTCAGTAGTACACCTGAACACAATCTACACACACACTGCACAGAGGATAATGAGGCAACAGGTATAATGGTAAAAGTCCTACAATTCCTAAAAGAAAACACAATCACGCAACAGGCAACACCAAAGGAATGCCTAATGAGATAGTAATGAAAATAAAACGTTCCCAGAATTACGTGTGGCATGCTCATTTCATCGCTTCCCCCTCCCTCCCTCCCCCCTCCACACAACTAACCACCATCGTCATTATTATTCTTTTTGCTCTTTTTTTTTTTTTTTTTTTTTTTTTTGTAATCTGAATCTGAATTCCATCTTTCTGGTAATGGAAATATTATCTAACGCATATTTTCGCTTTCCACCACGAACCTAAAATTTGCTTACATTTACACACACACACACACACACACACACACACACACACACACACACACACACACACACAGACACGCACACACACACACACACACACACACACACACACACACACACACACACACACACACATTTCTATATACATAAATATATGCATGCATACATACATATTTAGTGAAAGTGTAATAATGTAATGATGTACTTTCACTGTTCTTTTTTCTCCTTCTTTTTACCCTCTTTCGACCAATGTTCAAAGAAAAATGTGGTGATGGTTACCACCTTAGTTTTTTTTTCTAAGATTCAGGAAGGTTAACAGTTTATCTACTAAGTTGTCAGAATAATATGTTATGAATTATTGAATTCTAAAACCTGTATCAAGCTTGTCTTGCATCTGAATTAATTTGTGGAGTGTGTTTAAAGCTAGTACAGAATATTGATGAGGCCCCAGTAGGAAAAACTAAAGAAATGTTTCGTTTGAATGCTTAGAAAGAGTTTTTTATTCGTCAATCAAACGCAGAGTCTTTGGGGTGACCGTCGGCGAGCCGATGCTGCCTGTGTGCCAGCCAGCTGGAGGTCAGGCGGCAGGGACGAGGTCTGCCGCGCCGAGCAAGCAGATATGTGATGTTCCTCTCCTACATGATGTTCTTTCTCCAGCTATGTTCCACACTTAAGATGAAAGTCAAGAGACAGCACACTTCTGACTGTGCCAGCTAGTCTAGTCTACGCGGTAAGAAACAGCATGGTTGGGATTATTCACCACTCGCAGCAGGCTGGCGTCCTTCACAGCGGCAGGGGCGGCGGCAGAGTAGGAGGCGACGGCGGGGATTCCTGAGTAGGTGGCCACGGCAGGGAAACCGGCAGAGTAGGTTGTAGGGAAGCCAGCGGAGTAGGTAAGAGGAGTATGATAGCCGTAGGAGAAAGAAAGAGGAGCATGGAAGGGATAGGTGGGGGGAACCACGACCGCTCGCTTCTTGCGGCTCACTGCTGCGTCTTCGGCAGCGGGTTCAACAGCGGTCTCTGCAGCAGCCTCGGGGGCAGGCTCGGCAACAGTTTCGGAGGCAGCCTCAGGAGTGGCCGCAGCTTGTTCAAGGAGAGACCTAAAACTTGCCTTGGCAGCAGCAACCTCAGGGGTGTCCTGCACTGGCTCAGGTGCGGCGAGGGCGGGTGCCTCAGGGGCATCTGGGGCCACCGGCAGGTTGGTGCCGGACACACGGAAGCCCAGGGCGTCAGCTACGTAGTGCTGTGTCTGCACCTTGCCCTCGGAGTCCACATAGTTGTAGGCGCCGCTCACTCTCCCAAAGGCGTCGCGGGTCTCGGAACGAGAGGAGGGACCGCCGACGTAGCCGAAGGAATACTGGCCCAGCTCGTCCTGGGCGTGGAATTTTGAGTGGAAAGGAGTCACAGGAGCGACGGAGGCCACTGGGGCGACAGGAGCTACTGAGGTGATGGGAGCCACTGGAGCAACATTATAGGTGATGGGAGATATTGCCCCAGCAGCCACAGTCTGGTATGTGATGGGAGAAGCGGGCACGGTCTTCAGAGTGAAGGTGGAGGGAGACACGGTCTTCAGGGTAATGGGCGATGCCTTGGGCAACATTCCCAGAATTCCAGGATACCCGTACATCCCGGGGTAAGCCAAGAGTTGGCCGCTGGCGCAGGCCACCGCCACTGCCAGACAGAGAACAGTCTGTGGGAGAGATTGACAAGCATAAGTGTGTGTGTGTGTGTGTGTGTGTGTGTGTGTGTACCACCGTCATACTTGGTGAGCTCGTGCTCGCTAGTTAAACAGACAGTTCCCCGATGAAGGTTTGAGGTTCATGTCTGTGAAATGTCTTGAGGAAGAGACATCGCTCATTTCACATCATCATGAAAGTGATTAGCTTCCATGTAACTTTTTCTCACAATTTTTTAATGGGTTAAAATTCTACTTTGTTTGAAGTAAGTGTCTCTAACACTGAAACTGTCTTTGTAGTGTTGAATTGGTGTAGTTAAACGTTTCAAGGGTATTCTCATAATGTTATTAGTTCACCAAAGACTTTTCATCACCAACAGCAAAATACCCAATAAAACCATATTGCAGCCTTTGAAAAACAGTTCTGATGGACTCTTAAAGCCTTTATGCTCACGAGCCTTAGTCTTCAAGAAAAGTAAGCTAGTACAGAATTACGCTGTGCCTTGCTGTGGACCACCGAGCACTGTAGCGCTGACACACAGCGACGACGCGACGGCAAGACACTTACCAGAGTGTTCATGATGACCTAGCTGGAAGGAGCTGTCTGGCGGAGGCTGCCCTGCACCGACCTTATATACGATCAAGGTCTGCTGTGGGTGGGGCTCCTTTAGGCGTCTCATCTTCTAAAGCCCCCTTCTCTGCCGCCCCCGCCCAACTGGGTTGGTCCAGTTCACCCTAGCCCTTCCCCGCCCAACCCCCATCCCTCCGCCCATCGCAAAGAGGACTACAGATATCCATTCTTTTTACCTTCCACATCTATGGTATCTTTATCTTATTGTTTCCTTCTCATTGTCCTATATGCTTGCTTATCCCTCCCTCCCTCCCTCCCTCCCTCCCTCCCTCCCTCACTCCCTCCCTCCCTCCCTCCCTCCCTCACTCACTCACTCACTCCCTCTCTCCCTCCCTCCTTCCTTCCCTCTTGTCCAGGAGCCCCGCCCAGAGCAGCCCCTCCCTCCTCTTCTGCTCATCCTTGCCCTCCCCCAAAGACTCATCCCCGTTACCCTTTTTTGCAGCAACCAGAACTGGATGTGTCTCCTCGCCCTCCAGCGTCTTCCAGCCCCTCCTCCTCCTCTCTTTTATAATACCCATCCTGTCTCTTCTTCCCCTCAGCAACCGTTCCAACCACATTCGTCAAAACGTCTTCAGTATTTTTTAGTTACTTTTTTTTTCTTTTCGTAACTCGTAAATGTTAGCGCCTGGTTGAGACTCGTTGTGTGTGTGTGTGTGTGTGTGTGTGTGTGTGTGTTTGTGATACTTGTGACCACTAAACACATTTGTAACATACAGCCACGCAATACGCCTCCTTTACGTAATCCTTTCTTTACCATTTTCATATTATTTCCTTAATTAACCCTTATCCACTGTACAACAAGAACTCCACCTCTACGGCAAACATTATACTGAGGAATCTAGAAAATACGTTCTCTTTTTTTCTAACCCCTTCAATTATGTGTAGATGCTTATAGATAAAGATTTTATACCTTACTTTAATTCCTGTGAGACTAATTCATTATAACGAAATGGATATGTATACTACAGAACACAACAGAAGTAACAAGAATAACAACTCTCCCTCCTTATCGAAGCATGTGATTGATGTTCCAAGGGTGTAATGTATATGTAATGCAGGAGAAGGAACAAAAGGAGGGGAAGGAGGAGGAGGAGGAGGAAGAAGAGAAGGAGGAGCCACGCCCTTTCCACTGCAGTTTGGTTAGCAGCTGTAACGTTCTGGATTCCTGCATGAGGCAAGGACATCCGCTATCCTCATTTAGCCTCAAGGTCGCTCCGATGCCTTCCCTCTGCTCTACTGCCTCGTAAAGTTCACCTCGAGCCCTTGCTGCAATCCATCTACCTCTTTCCCCCACCGACCCAACCCCATCCCTTCCTCTCCCGCCAGTCTCCACTACACCCTTCCTACTCGAGTGACGTGCTTCACTCCTGTCCTGCCCTGATTCTACTTGTTGTGGTTGTTGTTGTTGTTGTTGTTGTTGTTGGTTTTGTTTTTGTTGTTGTTGTTATAGTTGTTGTTGTTGTTGTTGTTGTTGTTGTTGTTGTTGTTGTTGTTATTATCATTATTATTATTATTATTATTATTATTATTATTATTATTATTATTATTAGTAGTAGTAGTAGTAGTAGTAGTAGTAGTAGTAGTATCATTATTATTCTTATTGATATTATTATTATCCTCGTTTCTTCCTTTTTCCTTTTATATTCTTCTGTCATCGCTAATGGGGAAACAAGGACGACCGAACCATGTTTACCCGCACTTGGAACAAAAAGTAGTTGTATTTTTCCATGGTTCTCTTGACACAGCTATGAAATCGAGTAGGTTGTATGCAAAGAGCATAGATAGACAATAGATAAACATGTATATAACTCCATAAACGCTGCAAATAAACCTGATTATCGAAAGAAAACACACGTAAAATGAGTGGAAGGAACAAGGCCGACCGTAAGTCATGTTTACCCCCACTCGGAGCAAAAAGTAGTGGTATTTTTCAATGGTTCTCTTGACACAGCTGAGAAATCGAGTAGGTTATATTCAAAGAACATAGTGACTAAACAAATTACCGATCTTGATTAAGAAATATTAGTCATAAGGATCTGCAGTGGCCCAATAGTTCGTAACAATAAGCGTGAGTCTCATATCTCATATCTCAGTGAGTCTCATAAGTCTCATATCTCTATCTCATCTATAACTTAATGAACTAACCGGCCAAAACTCTGTGCAACTTTACATACTTCAAAAATTAAACAAAACAAAACAAAACAAGATAAACAGAAATTAGTAAAGAAATAAGCAAATCATGTGACCTGGGCCTTGACGTCAGATGGCGGCCTAGGCAAGATTCTAGCCACTCACGGGAGCCAGTTTGTCCTCCTCTATCACACACACATTATGCAAGGCCCACGTCGCTGCCTCACTCCCTCCTATGGGTGCCGGAGGGCGTACGTGTTGGCGGGGTGATGGGCGTGGAGACAGCTAGGTGTGCTGCACCTGGTGTTACTAGTTTTGTGTGACGTAAGGGAGTGGAATCTTCACCTTCCTCCACATTCACTACAATATTACAGTATTCCACAAACAGAAATGGGGAAGGAGACATCATCACCGTCACTACAACAACAATAAAACAACAATAAACACAATAGCAACAAGATCATCAACAACAACATTAACGAAGAAAAATGACGAGGAACTAGAAACTTGGAAATAGATCAAGAGACAAAAACAAATGAGGGTGTATGTAGTTCAACTTTCAGTCCTTTGTGCGAGGTATCAGCCCAAAACGGTTTGCTTGTTTGTTTGCTTTTTATCTCTCTTTTTTTCTATAGCAACTGAGATCGGTTTTAGGCAGTGTTGGAACCATATCTTATAAAATGTGGTTATGCAATGTCTCTTTACTTAATAAGCACTGAAAGATTTTTTCTTCCTTTCACATGATGAATTTCAACCTCCTTTTCAGCTGTTAGTTCTACACAGCTAAATGCTTAACAATCCTCCACATATTGCTTAAATTGCTGTTAATTGTTGCATGTCACAGTATTGAAGAGTGAATTAAAGTAAATATTGTCCAGTCAACCATTTGTAAATATTACATAGAAAACCAGCATTGAAATGGTAAACTGAGGTAAATATTGTCATTCTGTTTTGCATTGAAGGGTGAACTAAACCTGATCAGCTAGGGAAGGAGTATGAGTGAGGAACGGGAAGGTGAAGTTAATTAATGCGAGAAGATAGAGAGAGCGATAAGGAATAGAGAATGGAAGAGAAAAAAGATTAAGAAGTTATGAAAGATGAAGAGAAGATATTATGGATGGATAGGAGGAAGAAGAGAAAGAATGGTGATAATACGCTGAAGGTGAAAAGAGAGAGAGAGGAGTAGTATTGAGAAAGATCTAATTTCTTCCCTTCTTTTTCTTAAACCTAAATTTTTAAAGTTTTAATTCGCTACTTATGGTTCTTTCCTGCTTATAATTTTGTTCATGTGCCCTTTGCTATAACAATTCAGCTTGCAAATTGATTTTTAGGATATTTCTGCTCTTCATAAACTTGCTTACCTTTTATTGAGGAAAAAACAGATTGGCTACGATGTGTACATGTGGGTATGTGTGGTTTAACATCCTACTACAGAGCCACGGTGGCGATGAGTGTGTGATACTGCAGGCAGAAGGAGAAGGCAGAGGGACAGAGAGGAGAAAGTTGGCAAAAGAACGACGAGAGAGAGAGAGTACACAGAAAGGTGAGGTGGAGGGATCAGGCAAGGGGATGGGCCAATGAGGAGCAGCAGCAGGAGAGGAGGCAGCAGGCGAGGCGGTTTGCTTTGAATGATGCGGGTGTTGAGTGGTGAGTGCCAGTGCTCGGCGTGACGTCACGTAATCCATCTCCCCTTGCTTATCTTTTTTTCTTCTTCTTCCCTTTCTTACTCTTCTTTTTTTTATACAGGAAAGACACCTGTCAAGGGTAGAAAATATGTTTATTACAAAAAAATGGCCAATGAAGTGCTGGTTCCCAATACAGTTAAACGCTTATCGAAGACGGCCAGGATGATGAATGTCGTCAAACACTCCCCTCCCTATCCTGATCCACCGCCACCTCACGCTTCTTATCGCCGCCACTGCTATGATCCCTTCCTCACCACCACCACGAGCCCTCCCTTGCCCTCCAGCTGTAGTACCGTCATCTCACCGCCATCCAACGTTTCTACCACTATGATATTTAAATTTGAGTCATTATCACCTTTATTGTTAACATGTAGACCACCACAAAATTCTCTCTCTCTCTCTCTCTCTCTCTCTCTCTCTCTCTCTCTCTCTCTCTCTCTCTCTCTCTCTCTCTCCACCGCTATCTAAACACCCACATTCATCACCAATAACGTCTCCGCACTCGCTCTCCACCACCACCACTGTTGCCATTCCTACCACTCGTCCTCCCTCCTCCCCACCACATCCATCACCTAAACCTTCATAATTATCCTCTCTATAATATCGTCTTTTTCATTATAGTTTACCTACTTCTCCCCACCCCCACTGCCACCCCACCTTGAATCTTGACACCACCAGTCAGTCTTGTAGCACTGCAGGGCGGGTTAGATGAGACTGCTGAGCGGTTAGTATGAGTCACGAAGCCAGTAAAGGAAGGACGATTATCTTTTATTATTATTATTATTATTATTATTATTATTATTATTATTATTATTATTATTATTATTCTGGTCGTATGTATGTCGTGGTGGTGGGGGTGCTGGTGGTACATGGCGACGGTATACACGAATAGAGTATAACAAGGGGGAGGTGTGTGGGAAAAAAAGTGGAAGAGGAACAGACTAGTAACGTGGAGAGAGAGAGAGAGAGAGAGAGAGAGAGAGAGAGAGAGAGAGAGAGAGAGAGATTGGAATGTGTGGGGAAATCAAGACGGGTGCTGGAGATATAGAATGAGTCATGAAGGAAAGGAAACAGGGTGGAATGAGAACATAATGGAAGTTGGAATAGGAGCTCGAATGACTTGTATACCCTCACTGATCATTTTCTAGGCTATGCCACTCTCAGTGATTTTCTCAAGGAATATCAAAAGTTTGTTTGTTTGCTCTTGGATGTAAAATGTAGTATGTAGGATAATTTCGTACAATAATGTGTGCAATATGCATTTATCTATTCATATTCTCGTCTTGTATACTCTCTATTTACATTTGTGATACGCTATCTTTAAGTCTATGCCCAAGGGGGGAAGGGGGGAGAAGCAAGGTCCACCAATCAATCAATCAATCAATCAGTCAATCAATAACCTACGGCTTTACTCTCGGCAGTCTCTGTAGAATGCATATACAGTATAGATATCTCCACCAATCATGTCTCTCCATAAACTTATTTGATATTTCTTTAACCATTTTTTATCTGGCACATCTTTCCTCCCTCACTATAAGCACTCTGAGACATTTTTTTTATCTTTATCTATAGCCACACTGTGAGTACGTCTTACTAGAATCTCCGTAAACCTATTCTTCTAACTAGCGGGAAGGAGTGAGTCAGAAAGGAATGGTGGTGGCGGTGGTGGCGGTAGCGGTGGTGGTTGAGACAGCAAATGGTCCTACAATTACCCATCTCGTCTGGGTAAAAAGCTTCATTTAACAGTCTTTGCAGGATAACCAAGTGCAGTTTGAGGTTGTTTATTCATCATTAGCCTGAACATCTTCCCACGTACACACGCCTGGACTGGTTTGGGCGTGGGCGTGGGATAGGCTGGACTGGTTTGGGTGTGCGGGCGTGGGCGTGAGCGTGGAGAGCAAGGTCAGGGACAGGGTGGGCACCTGAGACGGGTTAACGACAGCGGCACGAGGGTCTTCACACTTTACCTGACTCGCGGCGCCCCTGGGGATGCGGCAGACAGGTGGCCGCCGCCTTCAATCCCCCGGGGCTGAGGATGTCCACTTTTACTCCGCGCTACAGTCCTTTTTTTTTTTTTTTTTTTTTTGCTTGTGTTTTTACATTTCAAGGCATGTATGCGTTTATCTACTTAACTTTCCTATCTCTATCCTCACTAGGACTCGTCTAGATGCAGTTTTCTAGTCCTGATTCTTCTTGTTATCTCTGTTACAAAACTTAGGTAAATGATTTGTCGCTAACCTGTTTCTTGTTGCTAGGCTGAAGTGTTTTCCGGGGCGTTTTCTCCAAATTTCCTTCTATTTTCTTTCCATTTTCTTCTTCGTCAGAGGCACGCGTGATTATTCACTGGGACAGTAAATGAAGCCTTACTATAACATTCTCAATTTCAACCAGTGCAGTATGTCTCGTGTGTGTGTGTGTGTGTGTGTGTGTGTGTGTGTGTGTGTGTGTGTGTGTGTGTGTGTGTGCGCGCGCGCGCGGGTGCGTGCGAGCCCGCCCGCATGAGGGAGAAGAAAGAGGGGGGGGGAGATAGTGTATGCCAGTAATAGAATATAGAGAAATACATAAAGCCGAGGGTGTTAATGAATAATTCTGGAAGAAAGGTTGAGAATCCGTGCCGTATGCCCTCCCTGTCACCGTGCCATCCTTTCATAATGCAGTGCACACAACACTTGGTATCGCACACGTGACTCATGAGGTAGCATGTAGTCACAATCACACACCATAATGTGACTTGGACTCTTTCATGTTTGCTTTTATTAAGATGGAATGTTATTCGACAATGCTAGACATTAAATTTTGTCAATGCAAGGTGTATTTCGGGGAAGTTATCAAGGTTCCGAAATAAATCAATTTGAATACCGCGCGATGAGTGCAAGAGGGTATAGGTAAACCCAAGAATATTTTATCCTTTGTCAAACCTATAGAATACAGAACAGGCCAAGAACGTCAAGAGGTAAACTCGTATACGCCTTTACCCGAGTCTAGGAGTATTGGCTTCATGTTGAACAGGCCCCCAGTAATGTCACAATCACTTCCTGCATGTTGATAAATAAACTTGTACCGGCGTTCCCTTGGAGGAGAGCCAATCACAGCTCGAGATTCCCTTCCCAGCGGGCCAATGGGAGCGCCACCCACCAGCCAATGAGAGCGGCGCGGCCATCCATATGAAGAAATGGCGGGTGTGGTGTGAGCACTGAACTGGCTTCGAGTGTGTTTTTACGCGATTTTTACTGGCATAGGGAGAGTTTCACCAAATATGGCCACCCACAGCAAAGGTAAAGAACTCTAGCAGTACTGCATGCTCGTGGAAGGTAGGTAAGTGATAAATACAGCACTTATTAACCATATAAACATGTTGGAAGGATTCATCAGCTGATTCATCCTGTAAACAGAAAACGCTCTCTGGTATTTGAAATTTGTAAGTGTACGCAGTAATTCAAAGGTAAGTAGTGAGTGGTGTAGGTATAATATGACCTAACCTATGTGTGTGTGCCTGGTGACCGTGCTGTAAGGGGGTGTGTTGTGATAGGGCGATGTGTGACCAGTGAGTGACGGGAGTGCCTGGTGCCCGGGGTCAAGGGGCGCCAGGGTAGGGTTTCAAGGGGCGGGTTGGCAGCAGGTGCGGGAAGGTATCTCGCTCTTGCACACTTGAAGCACGGGTTGATAGATATGTGGGTTCCTTTCTGCTGTTTATGAATAGAAAGGCATGTTCCTTAAGTTTGTGTGCTGGGGAGTGAGATTAACAAACAGTATATATGTGCCTAGACCTGGATGTCACTCATAAGTAAGGTTTGAAAGTGTGACGGTTAACTATTGGTTTAATTGGAAAAGGGAAGAGTACTTAATGGAATTCTACATTTTTTTTTCTAATATTAATAGTTACTTGATAAGGATTCTAAGTATATACTGTTTATTATATTTTTCCACACTACATCCCTCACCTCCACTTTTCCTTTCAGTCTTTGCATTCTTTTCCTATCTTTCATTCAAGTTACATTCCAACACCATCATTTCGTAATTCAAGATTAGGTCAGTCATTCTGTCTTTGTTTATCCTTATGTGATCCACAACCACATGCTTTCTCCCATTCATTGACGTCTAATCAACAGCAGACCCTTGGTTCCTATCACACCAGGTCACTCACTCTTTTGCCACAATCTCACTCTGGTTTTCCATGTTCCTCTCATTCACAGACTCATCAAAGATATCACCATGTGTATTCAATTGCTCTCTTGAAATACCTGATATATAATCAGCCCTTGCCTAAGGTATGGTTGACTTACCTGCTTGGCTGCCTTGCTTCATGAAAGTGTATCACTAAATAAGTTAAAGAATGCTAGAACTAGGTCCAGATCTTCTCTATAGTAATGCCATCAACAGTTTTGAATAACATTCTACTCTCAGAAATATTCATGTAAGAAGCTAACAGGAAATTTGCATGAATGGGTCTTTTATTCCTTTTTATATTTACCAATTATATTATTTTTTTATTTATTTATCTATCTGTTTATATATATATATATATATATATATATATATATATATATATATATATATATATATATATATATATATATATATATTACTGAGAGATATACATAACCATTCAATTTTATCTTGTAGTACTACTGACTGGAGTATCTATTTGAGGGGAGTTGACTGGGCATCTTTCAGTCATCTTTGCAGTCATCTTTCACACTGTTTTAGAATAAGTCTGTATTTTTCTTCCATCTATCTTTTTAGCACCTAGGGTTCTTTGCTGCACCAAACCATCATCATTATCATTGCAGGTGCCGGGGATGGCTGTCATGACGCACAGGAGATGGATGAGCAGCGACGTAAGAATGTGTCTTACCAGTACCTATGTCACCTGGAAGAAGCCAAAAAGTAAGGCTTCCTCTCATTGTCTCACTAAATATGTTACACAAGACAGGCCTTTTATGTCACCTTACAGCCAGGGACCCATACTGTTGATGGGTTGTACTTCTGATGTGTGTTAGGCAGCAGGGAAATCAGAAAAAAAAAGTCTCACCTTTATGACCTCTCTCTCTCTCTCTCACTAAAGACTAAGTGGAATTGTAATGTAATGTCAGTGTTCTTGTTGTGTGTTCAATTGTTGACGTGTCTGAAATGCATCTAGAAACATTAGCCTGCCAAAGCCTTGACTACTTTCTTATATCTTCTTTGCTTCCCATGATATTTGTGTTTCCAAATTGAATCCTCCACTGATAACTCTTGGTAAGTTAGTAACAGTCCCTGATTGATACTGTTCTCTCAACCCACAGGTGGATGGAGGCATGTATTGAAGAAGAGTTGCCTGAGGCTGGTGAGCTTGAGGAACAGCTACGCCATGGTGTCTACCTGGCCAAACTAGCACACTTCTTTGCCCCAGAGACGGTGCCGCTGCGACGGATATATGATGCTGATCTGAACCGCTACTGCTCCAATGGTCTCACCTTCCGACACACAGACAACATCAACCATTTCCTCAAGGCCTTGGAGAAGATCAAGCTGCCCAGTGTAAGTGGTGCTCTCTCGCCCTCTCTCTCTCTCTCTCTCTCTCTCTCTCTCTCTCTCTCTCTCTCTCTCTCTCTCTCTCTCTCTCTCTCTCTCTCTCTCTCTCTCTTTAGTAAGACCAAAACTCCTGAACTTTTTTATTGGTGTCATGGAATATGGTCATGTGTAGTGTGTTTATGATGCATTGATGATGTATAGACAACCTAAATGCACTAGAAATTCCAATTAGATAAATGAATAGATACATCAAATCAGAGAAATTGATGAGGAAGTGAAATAAGGTCTGATTGGGCAAAAGAAAGTAAAGAAGAGATCATTTTCCTGCAGGGGAATCATACAACCCAGCAATGAATGGTTTCTCCATTAATTTTGCTTTGTACCATAGTTTCCCTTCTTTCATTTTTTTCCTATTCTTGCTGTTGATTTTACCTCCTGTCTCTCCCTTCCCTCAGATCTTCTACCCGGAGACTACTGATGTGTATGACCGCAAGAACATGCCTCGGGTGGTGTTCTGCCTCCACGCCCTCAGCCTCTACCTCTTCCGCCTGGGCATTGCACCACAGATCCAGAACCTCTATGGGAAGGTCAATTTCTCAGGTGAGGCCACACTGCTCAACTCAGAGGCAGCTTTGTGTTCATCGCTGTTGTTTAAAAGAAAAAACATATTCACCTCCTTAGTGATGAGTCCTGGATGGCCACAAAATAGCTTTTCTGTAGATGACAATTCATTTATGCTACACTACACTTCTTTCTTATTTCCTTGTATCCTCCTCTCTCTCTCTCTCTCTCTCTCTCTCTCTCTCTCTCTCTCTCTCTCTCTCTCTCTCTCTCTCTCTCTCTCTCTCTCTCTCTCTCTCTCTCTCTCTTTTCTTCCTTTTTCACCCTGTTGTGTTTTTTCGTGAAGCGAGAAACTACTGTGTATGTGTTTTTTCATCCGTTTTCTCTAAGTCCCCCCTCTCTCTTATGGTATTATAGAAAACGTGACATGTGAGGTTGTGTATTGTATTCACTGGTGTATATAGAGATTAGAGAGAGAGAGAGAGAGAGAGAGAGAGAGAGAGAGAGAGAGTTGTGTGAATGTGTTTACTGTACTATAACAAAAAACTGATTACAAAACAAGAACTTGTATCATAACTATTCGTTCATTATTTATTTATTCATTAACTTTTTTGACGTTCGTTAGTACAGCAGACTTTTAATGAATATTGCTTGAACTGAACAAAAAATGAGGTTCCAATAATGATAAGACAAAGTAACTTTACTTTCTTAAGCAAGAAGGGAGAGATAACTATGAGAAAAATGTGATTGAAATAAAAGATCCACTGATTTACTCTAAGGCTACTAATAATAAGACCTGCGAGAGCCATTACTATCGTTATTATTATTGTTATTGTTCTTATTCTCTCATTGTGTGTCAGGGTGTTTTCGTTTGTAAATAAGTAAAGTTATGGATATATATACAGCGTTGTTCTTATTCCTTTGGCGAGAGAGAAAGTAGAACATAATAGAGGGCAGGAAAAATAGATAATTGAAGGTAGAAAGAGGGAAAAAAAGAGATGAAGGAAGAAAGAAAAAATGAAACGAAGAGAAAGAAAATGGGAGAAGGAAAGGAGGAAAAAGAAGAAACAGAGAAAGGAAAAGGAAGGAATACAACCAAAAAAAAGGTAAGAATATGCAAATAATTCCATATAAAGCTTCATTTCCCAACAAGTGAAGCCCCGACACTCACTGAACAAGCATTGTAACACACACCACAGAACACAACACGCATGCAACACACGCAATGCAAACCACCACATCCACCAAAGTAACATTGCCTAACACACCACTTTCTATCAACACAAGTCAGTTTTGGGGGCGATAACTTGCCTAAAAATGAAAAAAAAATGTGGAAGAACTCGTTTGCAAAGTGGAGGAAAGCGGGGTGGAGGCAGGCGGAGGAGGAAGTGGACGCGGAGGACAAGGAGAAGGAAGAGGAACGCGGGTGGAAGTGGAAGTTACTCGTGAAATGAAGTTAAATAAGTGATTTTTAAGCAAGAATCCTCGTAAGGTAAGGATATCTGTGTTTTAAGATACGTTGGTGTGTGTGGTGGTGATGGTGGTGGTGGT
>CM035207.1:3303843-3329183 GCA_020233015.1 Callinectes sapidus | reverse complement strand
AAAATGCCTTTCTCTCTCTCTCTCTCTCTCTCTCTCTCTCTCTCTCTCTCTCTCTCTCTCTCTCTCTCTCTCTCTCTCTCTCTCTCTCTCTCTCTCTCTCTCTCTCTCTCTCTGTCCTTATGGATTCAAGGAAGCCCTTTTTTTTTATCTATACAAAGTGGGCTTTTCATGGGAATTTATGGGCTATAGGTGACCACCTAATGGTGACTTCCTATCTTAAAGCCTGCCCACTTGGGAACCGTTACCCCGAGTGGACACCCAATCTCCACTCAGACCATAGCCAGTATTCAAACCCATGCGCTCAGAGATCCCAAAGCCTCCAGAGCACAAACGGTTCCACTGTACTATTTATTAGTATTTTTACAAGTTGTGATTTGGTAGTGCACTATACAAAACAGTGTTTTTAGCTTACTGATTGCCTTTGTGCTTCTCAGAGGAGGTGATGGAGGCCATGATGAAGGAGCTAGGGAAGTATGGCTGTCCATTGCCCCAGTTTGGCAAGATTGGAGGCATCTTAGCCTCTGAGCTGCCTGTGGATGAAGCAGCACTGCATGCTGTGGTGATTGCTGTGAATGATGCTGTGGAGAAAGGGGTGAGTTTTTCACTGGTCCATTGTTATCTGTCCATATTCCATTTTCTGGCTCCATTTCACCAACCAGTGCCACTCTACAGGGTCTTCAGTGTCAAGCACAGGGATTACAATTTGGTACTGTACATATACTTATATTAGAATTTTTAAAATTACAAGTATAAAAGTACATTTTAAAAATATTAAGCTAATAATAATTTGTTGAAATTATACAACATACATTTCAAAATTTATGCACATACATATACAAATATACCCATATGCACATGTACATACTGGAAAGCACATTACAAAGCATACTTCTCAATGAGTGTCACATGAAGTAGATCATAGCAATCAGAAACTAGGTGTGCTATCCTATTCTATCTCTTGGATTGATTCGGATAACCATAAAGAGGTAAAGTAGGATGTATCAGAGGAAGGATAGAATTCCTGAGAAATGTAGTTGTGCCTACACAGAATGAGTGGTTGTGGGTACATATATATATGTGAAAGACTTCTGAAGGGTGTGAGAGGGAATTTATTACCTTTTCTTTGGTAATATGAAGATCTCTCCTCTGTTCACTGTGTGAAATGAAGATATTGTACAATATGATAGCTTGAACTATTCACTCATCCCCCTTCCATGCCTCATACAGGACTGCTCAGAGCTGCTGGTCACCTTGAGCAACCCTGTGTGCCACCTCCAGAATGTGTGTGAGGCCAACGTAACCTCTTACCTACAGTGCCTTGCTGAGGCCAAGGCCAGGAAGAGAGAGATGGCCATCAATAAGGTGAGTTTTGGCAATAGACACTCACAAATGATGAATATTGTTATGTATAACTGAGGTAATGTTGGACATGGAGCAAATAATGAGTAAGAGAACCTTCAATGAGCAAAGGAACTGCAAACCTGGCTGAAGGAAATATGAAA
This sequence comes from Callinectes sapidus, assembly GCA_020233015.1. NCBI lineage: Eukaryota > Metazoa > Arthropoda > Malacostraca > Decapoda > Portunidae > Callinectes > Callinectes sapidus. Next base: position 3,327,681 of record CM035207.1, on the reverse strand, counting down.
ATGCTGTACTGTAAATGTGAGTAAAAAGTGAGTGTGAGTGAGAGTAGGGAAGTAGGGGCTAATTAGTGTAAAAATAAGTAAAAACAGGATTGTGAGAGTAAGAAGGATTGATCCTGAGAATTGCTAAACAGCCATGTAATGAGTTACTGTTTTGTGATCTGTCAACAGAGCCGCGACCAAGACTACATTCCTGATGCTTATGATGAGCTGCTAACTCAGGCTGAGATTCAAGGGCACATCAGCCATGTAAATGGTGAGTGTCTGGTGTAGCTATCTTTGCCCTAACCTTTACCATATCACTTAATCCCTCCTCTGCTTTCAGTCTGTCTTGTTTCTCTCATAACTTTCCTGTTTTCTATCAGTGTGTTGTGCACTGGAGATGGTGGAGGATGCAGTAAGAGAGGAAAACACTGCAGAGTTGCTGAGGCTCTCCGTATCCCAGCCCTCGCTCTGAAGGTAAGTGTGTACATTTAGTGTTGTAAGGAAATATTTCACTGATTTGTGCGAATTGATGTTACTGAGTTGAAGGTCTTTAGACCAGGAGGGTTCAAGATTCTTCAAGGTACGGGTTGGGACCCCAAACTGAGTTGCAAGCTCATGTTTTTTATCACAAGTTGTTCCTTTTAGCATTTGATTCCGAGATATGTTAAACCTAGGTTATCCAAAATATGGATTGTAATTCAAAATTGACTGTCATGCCATTCACTATAGTCCTTTCTATCAGGAGGTGGAGAGCAGCCTTGGAGACAGGTATCTGAGTGCCTTGGCTCTGGAGCTTGAGGAACCTTCCCACATGCAGACCATGAACCACAGCCACAATTACAGCCTCAACACCTCCATGCTGCCAACCACCTGCCTCACCAGGACTTCCCTCCAGACAATCCTCTCAGCTGTCCGGAGGGAGGCTGCTGCTGCTGAGAGAGAATGTATGGGAAACTAAGCTTATTCCTTACTGCTTTTTTTTTTTTATTTATCATTGCTTTTTTATTGGTCTATTCTTTCTTTATCTGATGCATGCTCCCTAGAACTGTTTTGTATGAATGGCCATAGTAGATTCTACTGCTTTTATTTATTACTGTATTAATGTATAGGTAAAAGCTATTATGTATTTACGTAGTTATTGATTTATGATTTTAAAAAAGTTTCATTTTGTGTCATAACACCTCTCAAGGTGTAGCACTTTTTTATGGAAGTGTTGATTGGAGAATACCTAATTTGGCCTCTGCCTGATATTCTTCCAGCAGTAAAAGACTATAATTTTATATTTTTCCTTAGTCTTTATAATGTAAGGTTGTATGTATATAGAAATTATCTTTCCCAAACCTGGTCTGCAAAAAAATAATAAAACCTTGTTTTTTTCTAATTTGCTCCTGTTGTGGGCCTTTGACAGTGAAAGAAGGTGTAGCAGCAGTGAACAGATGCCTGAGCTGTGAGGTGCCAGGAAACACTTTGCTGGCTCTTAAGTCACTTGGGGACAACATTCCATCACTGCTTGACTTTGCTGCTCCTCTCTACCACGAGGAAATGTCTGCTATCCGCCAAGATGCACAGGCAAGTCTTCACTTCTTTGATGCGAGCTGAGTTTGTAGTCAGTTATTGTTATGCTAATCTGGCATTATATTCTGTTTTGATTAAATGGAATAAGTGTTGTATGACAGGCCTTGTCTTGAAGATGAATACTTTTAATCAATATAAGAACCTCAAACAATAGACAAACTGTTCATAGTGGCCAGTAATGGGCAATAGGACTCACAAACATCATATAGGTTCAGGATTTAGATTTGCATCAGTTTTTAATCTGAAGAGACATGCTGTTTATTATTTAATAAGTCTGAGCCATGAAGTGACCTTTGCATTTTACTACTGACTCGGCCACAACATTACTGGGATGTAATGGTGTTGCTCTTGGCAAACTATAACATTTCATTCTGTCATGGTGTATGCTAATCCATGTCATTCCTTTCACACCTTTGAGACCAAGTGGTGGCTAAGAAGTTATGGTGATTGATTGTTGCAGGCTGACCTTAGTCTTGAAGAAATCCGTGGAGGAGTGCGCCTACTGTCAGCTGTGGCCAGGGCTAATGCTGCTCTCAGCACTCACAGTCCTGGTGAACTGTGGCTGTACCTCTCTGACCCACAGATATACCTGGAGGTGAGTTGATGAAGTATTTCATAGTTTCCTTGATAATACACATTTTGTCTGGTGAAGCATAAAGTATTTAGTCTTGGTAAATGGAAGAACACAAACAAATAGTGATGAAAGTTATTTTTGAAGCAAAAGTTTTGTTTACATCTTGGCCATCTTTCCAGGGCCTTGACGAGAGCAATCTGCGGGAATACTTCACAGCCATGAACAGAGTCCAGCAGGCTAAGGTGTCCTCCAGTGACCCTTGCCCTTTCCTCACTTATGTAGAGCTGCAGCAGGTGGTTGATGAAGTGAACAGCAAAGTGGAGGAGGACAACAACAGTAAGTCTTCAAGTCTCTCTCTCTCTCTCTCTCTCTCTCTCTCTCTCTCTCTCTCTCTCTCTCTCTCTCTCTCTCTCTCTCTCTCTCTCTCTCTCTCTCTCTCTCTCTCTCTCTCTCTCTCTCTCTCTCTCTCTCTCTCTCTCTCTCTCTCATATTTAGTACACACCAGATTAACATTTAAGAAATATGTGTTATGTCACATTATTATTGCATATCATATTTATGATGTTACTTTTTGACCAGCAAAGTCTCAGAAATTAAGTCTTAGATGCCAGGATGTCAATGTATTATTGATTTGTCTCTTCAAACATTTGTATAAGACTTTCTAGTTTAGGGTTTATATAGTTATTTTATTTGTATCTTAACTTTCATTCTGTCTTTACTGAATGCTCATGGTTAATACATTTACAATTTTCATCATTTACTAATCTTAATGTCACATGGCAGAGGTGAAGGCTATAGCAGCAGTCAACACGGCAGTGAGCAGTGGCGGCTCAGAGGACACCCTCATTGCCCTCCAACATTCATCCCTCCAGCTTGGCTCTGTGGCTCCCAAGGATGCCCTTCACCACTTCCAGCTGTTGAAGGTAAGGAAGCAGTGGTGCTATGCTCACTCGTATTGGATACTGACTGGCTAGCTTAGAATAGACTGTTAAGGATCATGAAATTCAATTTCAGTGTTGGGAAAAGTCCAAGCTATGTCATTCTTCTTTTCTATGTTATATTGGTGCTCGTCTCACTCATGTGCCTTTCTCAATAGAGGCTGCCTCACACTGCTGCTCTATGTGTGCACTGCTTCAGTCACAATACAGTAGGGCCTGTGTGGCTAGGCCCTTAATCATGTAGCAATGTTGCTTTTTATTACATTGGATTTACCAGAAGTACTTGTTTGAATACTCATATATGGTGAATTGTCATAATTTGTCTGGTTGTCAGAGCTCGAGATTCTGCAGCATGTTATCCATGGTGTGTTTAAGATTGAGGAATGGCTCCTTACCTTTCTGGCATGATATTCTGCCACACAGCTGTTGAGGAGTGCCAAGAGGGAGATGATGGGGAGCAGTGCTGCAGAGCTGTGGCTTGAGGACATTGTGGAGGTGGTAGAGGCAGTAGAGAGGCATGCAGAGGAGGCCGGGCGGGCAGCTGGACTACTGGCTGCTCTTAATGGATCTCTTGCCTCAGCCAATGACCAGACTGTTGTATCTATCCTCAGGTGAGCAATGAGGTTTTTTCCATGTGTCATATGTTGTTTACATCATTATTTCTGGGTCATGTCTTGCCAAACACAATCAACTTGTAGTTTTTGATTACTTTGATTTTATACAAAGTGGCATAATCATATACGTACCTATTGTAATCATAGTTGTTAAGACCACATTCTATTGTATGAGTCAGCTATTGTGCCATAATGGCACCTTGCCAAGCCTCACTTCACTTGACTTTGTTATTCTGCAGTATAGGTTCTTCAAAAGAATTCATCCCTTGTCTTTCTTGATATACTCATTTGCATTATATCCCTATGCAATATATTTAATTCACCTAACCTATTTATTCTCATCTTATGACCAAATCAATATCTGTTCTCACAGTCGCAGAATTTTTTCTTACATTGTCTTGGAGATCTATATTTATGGCTTACTCTATTACCTATTTTCAGGGCTCAGGATTTGTCCTACCTCCATATCAAGAGCAGCACCATTCCTACCATTCTAGATACTCTGAAGCAAGTGTTTCAGAAGAAATCTGCCAATAAAAATAAATGCCCTTGGGTACCTCATACCATTAATGATGGTTCCAAGGTATGTATGTGTGTGTTTGTGTGTGTGTGCACGTCCACGCACTGTGCACACGTTTGCACACACTGATATATACATATATTTTGAATGTTGAATTTACAAACTTTATTGCTGCTGATTTTTAACATTTTTGCAAGCCTGTTTGGGGAACAGATTTATGGAAAACAAATTGTCAGTTATATGTACACCATTTGGTTTCTTGAAATGAGCATTATTTTATGGAGAAACTAGGAAAAGAAACACCTTGGTATGTATTCCATTCACCACCATTTCTAGTTTTCAGAGAATACTGGATTGAGATATATTGCTTGAATGAACAATACCTTACTCAAGCTAGAAATAGAGAGCAATTTACTTGACAATTAATCAGAAATACTGCTTTCTTGTCTCCTTCCTCTTAACCCCTTCTTTGTTACAAGTTTGTCTTGTGGTACATGTGCACCACATGCAGAAGCATTCTCATACTACCATAGGATTTGGCTGTGGTACATGCATACCACACTAATACATTCATGTGTATCACTAAACCCTGAGTGTGGTCCTTGCTTTGTTCAGGCCCCACATGGTAGCGTTATCCTACCAAAACAAACAAGTGCTTGAAGTGTTATTTTAAGCCATCCAAGTAATACAAGACAATTCCCCATCAGCCATCAATATTGGATTTCTTTTTTCATACAGAATCTAAAGCCAATCATTATTGTTTTGTTTGAGAGTACAAATATTATTCCTATAGTCCACCAGAGAACGTCATTTGTCGTGTGTGTGTGTGTGTGTATTGTATATATATATATATATATATATATATATTGTACCCTGCCTCACAAAAAGTGGGGCATGCAATGCTTTATATTCACCACTTTGTCAGTGAGTCTTGAACCATTTCTTCTATGTAGGTGTATCTTGATCTGCATCATGGTGATTACCAGTGGGAGCAGCCAAAGGAAGTAGCAAGTCCCAAGAAGAGCTGCTATGTTACACTGGGGGACTTGGAGGAGGCAGTGTCCAAGGCAGCACACCAGGAGGCTCACAGCAAACAGGTGAGTCTGGCATGTGCTCTTCAAACAAGAAGATTTGCTAAGCCTTACTGGGAACTCAGAAATAATTCCTCATAGGATTATGAACTAGATGTATTTCTAAAACATTTTATGATTCAGGACACTCAATGCCTGCAATGCTTGGTCAATGAAGTGGTCCGTGTTAGTTGCTCGTCCTATATACCAGACACGCATATCACAGTTGATACCCGTATCATGCTCCCATGTGAACTATAGAGTAATGATTGGCTGAAAGTATAGCTGAGGGATGTTTCCATTGGGTGAAACTACCCATGGCATCCATGTCACCATCATGTCAACCCAAACATGCTGCATGAAGTATTCCACATTGGTCACTTGCCCAATAAAAGTATGTTGTAGTTTACAGCATTCTTGGTGATAATGGTTATGTCTTACATTGAACTATTATTTAATTTGTGTATTGTCAGTATCATATGTATCATGTATTTGAATTATGAAAGAGAGGAACATGAAGCAGAAACTAGCTTTATTTTTATGATGTAAACCATTTTACTGTAATGGGAAGTTATTGGTAATTTTATTTCTATAATGTACAATATCACATGGTATTGTGTTTGGCCAGTTGGACCATCTGGTGGTGAGGCTGCAGGCAAGGGCGCGGGGTTGGCTCACCAGACGCAGGCTGTACAGGAAGCAGAAGGCTGCATGTACCATACAGGTATAGAACAAACCTCTAATGTTTGCTTGACTGTCTGTCTAACTTCATACATCTACTTGTCTTGGTTTTCCTTGATCAGTAACTTGTTACTTGTACATTGATGAACCTGTAGTTTATCACTGTATTCCATTTATCAGGTCTTCTTCTCTATAGTTTTGAGTCCAAAGATTCTTTACTAGTTTATAGAAATAATTTTTACTGCCAAATAAAAAAATAGATCAATAAAATATGCTTTGCTATAGTAATGGCTTCCCTAACCTCAGTCATGGTGGAAGATGGTCCAGGCTCGACGCACATACACACGCTACTGCCAGGCTCTGAGGCTGAGCGAACCTTATGTGATAAAGCTGCAAAGGGCAGTAAGGGCTTGGCTCCACCATAGGAGACTGAGACGCCTCCACACACACTTCTACAATCATGTGAGTGTATTGCACTGTTCTGGTGCCCACCTCAACATCTGTGTGCTGGAGACAAAGGTGATACTGTGCAGTCATTGTGGTACTTGGGCTACTGCTAAAGAATAGTAGTAACATATATGTAAGCACAATCCCCGCATGATATTGAACCAGTGTTTTTTATCAGGTTTTTATTGCTATTAATTGTGTGTCTATTTTTGATACTTGAATCTTTTCTGGGGATTTCCCTCTACAACAGAAAATGCCTATTTTTTTCTGTTCATGCATTTTTAAGTTAAGTGATCAAAATCTCATTGGTGATTTTTTTCCACTCCAATATTTCTTAACCCAATTTAACCATTTTGATATTCTTTCATTGAAGCAAAAATATATTGTTATTTCCTCATTTATTTATTCATTTACTTACTTTATCTATTTTTTCCCTCATTGTCATTGTTCTCTTGTCCATCATTCAAATATTTCATGCTTGATTTAATTTTCATCCCTACAACTGAACCTCCTTTTTTAGATGTTTTTGTTAATCCTGTCTATTTTTATTTTCTCATTGTAATGGCCACAGCAAAAATCTCAATCTGTAATTTCCTACGCCTCGGTTCCTTTGTTACATCCATGTTTAGTCACCTGACAACACCAGGGAATGAAGAAGCAGCATTCTTAGCCTCTACCACAGAGATTATCCCTTTCCAGTGGGTAATGACAGTGATAAGCATGCGAGTGAGTGATCCCTTGCCAGATCCTCCCATGTGGCATTGTTGGCCTGCCTTATGGAACTTAATGGTAAAGATCTTCATACCATCACTCATGCCATGTTCTTGTGGTGTCACCAGGTGAACCAAGTGGTCATCATCCAGCGTGCCTGGAGAGCTCACAAGGCCAGGCTGGACCTCCGCTCCATCACCCACCAGGAGAATCCACCCATGCCAGTCATCCGCAAGTTCATCCACCTCCTTGATGTTTCTCCGGGTGATTTGGATGAAGAATTCCGGTTGCAGGTATTTGGTTTGATAATGAATTCGTTGTGTATGACACTAGGTGTTTCTTTCCTAATAATTAGATATTACTGTGCAAACACATACTTAGTGGTTTTGATAGGTCTGGACATATTGGATCACCATACCAATGCACAGTAAGTAACTTGCATAGCCATTCTAATGAAGTAGTCTTGTGTACAATGATGTCTCCTGCAGGGAATCTCCTCCAGGCAATGGCTTCAATAATTCACTACATTCAGGTTTTTATTTTCCAGCGGATCAAGAGTGACATGGTGAAGACAATCCGTCACACCCACCAGCTGGAGAGGAATGTGGATGAGCTGGACGTCAAGATTGGTCTGCTCGTACACAATCGCATCACTCTGCAGGTGACTCACAGCTCCCTCATCTAATGTACAGCTGATGTTTTGCCCTTGTGTGAATTCACCAGTAAGGGGATGCTGTATGGGCAGGCGGCTCTGGCCATTAGGATTGACAGTCATGAGGAAGCTAATTGTCATATACACAGGGAGTCCTTTGGTTTATGACTGTCTCAACTTCCATTGTTTTGTGATTATGATGCTGGCAGTGCTTGTCCTTGTCTATTCCCCCTTTTTATTGATTTATACCGTTATTTTTTATTTTGATGTATGTTTTTTGTTGTTATTCTCACTTTTGATTTTTTCAATGTTTTTTGTACTGTATAACATTGTCTGGACCTGAGACACTTCAGAAATTACTCATTACAGAAAAGCTACCGATGAATTTATGACCACTATGCCATGGTGTTTCAGGATGTTCTCCCAGCTGACAAGGAGAACATGAACCCAAATGTTCCAGATGCCAAACCAAAGAAAAGCAAGAAAAATTCCAGAGACACACTGAAATATGGTTCAGTCAGGTCCCAGAAAGGACTGAAGGTGAGTGTGTGTGTGTCAATGTCCATTTTTTGCCGTGCGTGTTGAAGAATTAGTACTTTTTTGTTTCATCCTTGTTAACATTACACATCCTCCTTCATTACATATATTTTGAAACTTTCACCTCTTCCTTTACCTCAACACACAATTCATTTTGATATCCTTATATTCCATTTAGTAACTAAACTAGAATGTTGAAAGTGTTTCATGTAAGTAGCCAATATTTTTTAACTCTTTACTCTCTTCTGTAGGCCCTAAACAAGGAGTCCAGGGAAAAACTTCTTGGCTACCAGCATCTCTTCTACCTGCTGCAGACACAGCCCCACTACTTGGCTACCCTCATTTTTGCCATACCACCAGGCAAGACCACCAAGTTCATTGAGAATGTCATTTTTACCCTCTACAATTATGGTGCAAATGACCGGGACAACTTTCTCCTTCTGAAGTTACTCAAGACTGCACTGGAAGAAGAGATCAGGTTAGAGGTCATGTGCTTTATATAATTCTATCATTATCTTTGATATTGCCACACACTTAAAGCCTTCTTAAAAATTGAATGGAAATACATCTAATTCTTCTAGATTTAGTTTTGCATGAAGATGTAGCAAAAGAACTTATTCTGTGTGTGATACAGATGTAAGGTGCTACGTTTGAGTGACATCGTATCAGGCAACCCCTTGGTGGTGAAGATGATCGTGTCTTTCAACCGGAGAGGTGCTGGACAGGTCTCCCTTAGAGATATGCTTGGACCTCTCATACGTAAGGTGAGTTGTGGATGGAGGCCTCTGTACAGCCTCCTGTCATTCATCATGTATTGCAATTCATTTCAACACTGCTTTTCCTTAAAAGTACCAGCCACGGCTCTGGCCATACTGCCAAGGTAGGTAGGATTTCCACTCAGGGTAACAATTCCCAAATGGTGGACTTTCAGAGGTCTCCTTTACCCCATAAATTCCTATATAAACCCCCACACTATAAATATAAAAAAAATATCCTATATGTGTCACATAGCAATGGTCTGTGATATGGTAATGGTATACTTACCAGGTTGTAATTCATCTAGAAGGTTAGAAGTGAATGTGATTTGGCTTAAACTTGTTGGACTTGAACCCTTGTAACCATCACATTACTCTCTCTCTCTCTCCCTCTCTCCCTCTCTCCCTCTCTCTCTCTCTCTCTCTCTCTCTCGTGATACTGATATATAATATTTTCCCTTGATTACAGGTTCTCACCAACACCAACATGCAAATCAACACAAATCCAGTTGAAATTTACAAGACTTGGGTCAACCAGCTGGAGATGAACTCAGGACAGACCAGGTGAGGTGAAGAGACAGACTGGAAGGGAGGAGTGGTGATTGATTATGTAAAGATGAACATTAACTCATACAATTTAAGACTCCTAGAAACCTTGGAGAAAACCTTACGTTGTGTCGTGCTCCTCCACAGTGGCCTGCCTTACTCCGTCAACCAAGAGCAGGCCTTGCAGTATCCTGAGGTGCAAAAGAGGCTGGTCCTGGCAATCACCACTCTAAAGGAAGTTACCCAGGCCTTCTGTGACCAGATCACATCCAGCAGGGACCTGATCCCCTACGCCATGCTCTACATGGCGCGGGTGATGCGGGGTGCCCTGCAGAGGAGGTTCCCACACATCCCTGAGAAGGAGATACTCAAGGTGAGCCTCAGTGTATTGAAATGTTATGTCTGTAAGATTATTTTGTTTAATTATTTATTTATTTATTTATTGTATTTTGTTTAATTGTACTTCTTTTTGCTTCATTTAGTTTTGTTGCTTATTGTTTTTATTTTATATCTTGTTATTTATCTATTTATTTATTTATTTTTATACTTATCCCCTATTGTGGGGGAGACAGCCAGCCTTACTATATGCATGAATTCATTTTATCTTGTTTATTTTATTTATTTATTTTTTCACACTGAGACCCAAAACAGTCTCCCTCACAGACAGTAAATCATCCATTTTATTTATATAACATCATACTGTTTAATGGGTTTTATTCTTTATTCCTTTGTCACAAACAGCCCTTCTCTTGCATCCCTTTAGAGGGCAGTGGTGATTGGTAAGTCCAGTGTAGATATTCAGTGACTGAGATAATAGTTTTTCAGTTTGCATTCTTGGTCTCTTCTGTCCTAGATGCACTGACAGTGCAAGCCTCATCAGGGTATCTCATATGGAGATACCTTGTGTTAGAAGTGTTTTTGCCCAAATACCCATCTGAGTATTGGTGCCAATAACCTTTTTAGTGCCAAAGGATGTACTGTAATTTTACTGTTCAGCACCATGGGACGTACTATACATCCATAATGAAGTACAGTCAAATAAATATTTGCTTTAAATCAAACACTTTTTGTGTGGGGGGACCCATACACATGGACTAACTTTACATTAAACAGCGAGACCAAATTAAGCAATAAAACATTAAAAATAAGGAAGTTATAGCTGTCTGATCAAGACTTTTACAATGTGATAATTATGGTGCACCAAATCCTTGGTGTTCAGGGTGAGATCAATGAAAAACACGTTGGTAGTAAAGGAGTTAATGCTTTGATTGTAGTGCAACCTAATACCTTTGATAGAACTGTTGTGGTTGTGATACTTCCACTGTATATCACATTTAGCATTATGAAACTTATGAAGAACATAAATTATTTTGTGTGTGTGTTTGGAGTGCGCTTTTTGTCAGCCTTTGTGTTGCTTTCAGACTGATGCATAGTTAGATAGATTTAGAATAAGAACTATGCTTTTATAAAAGATTCACTTCAAATTAGTTTATGCAATCCTCCACTTCTGTCACATTTCAGGTAGTGGGAAACTTGGTGTACTATCGCTACATCAACTCGGCCATCGTGGCACCTGATGCCTTTGACATTGTGACAGTCTCTCCCGATGAAAAGCTGAACAACAATCAGAGGCGCAACCTCGCCAGCATTGCTAAAACTCTGCAATTTGCTGCTTCAAAGAAGGGTGAGTTGCCATGCGGAAGCTATGAGCTTTATGATTTGACTTGACATTTATGGTCAATATTTTTTATCTTTTTTGTTTTCCTTGACTAGTGACCCCATTTAGGTAAAAAGGAATAAAGAATCACTGACAATAGATCTAAAAACAATAACTCGTTCCTTCTCCACAGGCTTTGGAGACGAGGCATCCCACCTCAAGTGCCTCAACCCTTTCATTGTGGAATGCCACGAGAAGTTCAAAGATTTCTTTCGGCGGTGCTGTGAAGTGGAGGAACCTGAGGTGGTGTACAATGTGACCCAGTACTCTGAGGCAACACTCATTGTCAAGCCTACCATTTACATCACTGTGCAGGTCAGTGACTGGCTTAGAATGTGTTCAGTTTATATTGTCATCCAAGGCAGATATTTGCGATTATGGTTGTTTGTATTGTCAAATTATGTTTTTGATGCTTGCACAGCCTCCGTTGTTATCACCAAGTATCCATGTTGTTTGGCAAACACTAGCAAAATTTGCATCTCCAGAAAGACTAAGTTAATAGTCCCTCTATTTTTTTCAGGAAATTTGTGAAACACACCAGTTGTTGCTGGACTATAAAGAAATTCTGGCACCAGACAATGGGGACCCCCTCCACCAGGTGCTGGCTGAGCTGGGAGAGCGGCCATCTGTGCAGACACTGATAGGGGAAGCCCTTGGTGAGTCCTTAGGCACCCTATTGCTCATTGCTGATGTATAAAGATATGGAATTTCAAAACTCATTATTGTGTAGATGTTTCCCCTCTCCTTTCATATCCCTACCTCTGAAACTCTGAAATAATTTTTCATGATTGCAGTGTACACCTTTAGTCTTCAGATTTACTTTTAATGAAGGTTGCTCAATTGGAGCTTATGTATAAATCAATGTGATGTTTATGAAATTTTTTAATAATCTTTATTGGAAAGAAAACAATTTGTTGAAAATGTATGATGCTAGTGGTATCATTCCCTGATTGTTCTCTTTTAGTTTAACCTCAACACTGGTTAGGAAGGACCAATTATTAGTGTGGTCAATGAAAATCCTTAATAGTCATGCCTGACTATAAGTGGAGTTTTTTCAAACCTGCAGAGTCTGGTACAGGAACACAGGGGAGGATGGAGGTGTGTCTGGCCCTCACCAGTAAGTTTGACATGAGCCAGACTGCCAAGGACAAGGATCCCAAGGATGGCAACAAGCTCTTCAACAGGTACAAGGCATTGATTTGTTGCTCAAATTGCTCACAGTTTAGTTTGATATGGTTTAGGTAAATATTAATTCCATTGCATCCTTGTGTTGGCCAAGCTAGATTAGACATCTATAATTCTTATCTGGTGTACATACACATGTGTTTATTTATTTTTTATTTATTTATTTATTTATTTATTTATTTATTTATTTATTTATTTATTTATTTATTTATTTATTTATTTTTTTTTTTTTTTGCATTCATGGACCTTGTCATTTGTTAATATGCATTTTATATTTTGATGTTTGTGTTTTTCCATATCTATTTTGTTGGCTTTGTATTGCAATAATTAGCATATATATTTATCCCTTGAGTCAGTGAATTAAAAATCAAATGGATATTGAGGCTGTAGAGTTTATTCAGTTGTTCATTATCTGTTGGTATTTGATTGGCCAATGAATAACACATGAAAGCTAAGATCTCAGAGTAAAGATCAGAAGCTGCAAATGGTCTTATGAATAACATGAGGATGAAATTAAGATAAAAGTAAAAAGAAGAATGGAGCGTATTTTTAGGGGCCAAACCATTACATATGGTTTAAATTTCTTCCATGTTGTGTTGCCAGGACTAAGCAACTGCTGGTGGATGTCATACGCTGTGTGGAAGGTAATGTCATTGGGGAGCTGGTGGCTGGCCCAACACGTGGCCCTGACGAGGAGAAGTACCGGGCCATTGTGCTGACAAGGGCACAGCAGGAACGCCAAGCTAAGCTCAATCACACAGCACTCAATCGCTCTCCATCTTTCCTCGCTGAGACTAGGTAAGTCAACTTTGAATCTTCTGAAGTCTTGGCAAAAACAACAAGGGAACCACATCATAATTCATAACTTAAAAAAAAAAAAGAAATACAGATGTGCAGCATAGGTCTTCATCAAGGATTTCAGATCTTTGATACATCAAATCTGTTGTAGCTTTGAATAACCATTGATAGAGCTGAAAACATCACACCAGGAAGAGAAATAACTATCTTTTTTGTCATGTTGGATTCATTCATAAATTTTCTGTAGTTTTTACTATAGTTATAATGATAAAACAAACACTGACCCATACATGTTATTTTTTGGTGATAACACTTAAAATATTGCAGTGAAATAGTTTTTATTTTATATTGTCATGTCCCTAATTGTGATATTAATGTGCTCTTGCTGCTGAGGTTGCAGAGTCACCCTGTTAGATTTTTTGTTTTTTTGTTTTTTTTGTCAAGCCATTAATAACTGCTTTGTTTATGAGGTGATTTCAACAGCATTCTTGATTGATTGTCATTAATAGCCTAATGCTTACTTTCTTTGAAAGATTAGTTGTTAGATAAACTTGGCAAGTTAGTATTTATGGACATGAATGGTATCAGTTAGGTAATATACCTTTTCCATATTGGACAAAAACATTCAGGCTCACTCATAAAGATTATGCTACTCTTAACAAATTTTTGAACTGTTAATACAAACTATGTATACGTATAAGTTGAGTTCATGGCTAAATTTTTCTTCATGTTATAAAGAATATGTTTATGTTCACATTAGTTGTTTTTTGCAACATGGAAAGATACATTCATACACTAGAATCCTATCCAGGGATATCAGGAATATTCATAAGAATGAATTTGTGCTACTGGCAGAGTGAGTCTGCATGAGGTTAAGACTCGGCTGAGCCACAACCTGCGGCGCCTGGAGAACCAGGGGCTGGCCTCACGGGCTGACAACTACCAGAGCCTCCTGAACACTATTGCTGCTGACATTGTGAACCAGCGCCAGCACAGAATATCCAGGAAGATGGTGGGTGGCCTACTTATGTTTTTCTTGTCACATGAGTTATGTTGTTGTGAATATCATTATTATATCCTTTACTATTTCTTCCATTATCACATTATTTGTTTTTCTTTATTGTTTTATTGATCTTCATTTATGTAATAGCTATAATATCTCAGGGAAGCTTGTCCTTGCTGTGTGCATCAACTATTGCATTACTTGCAAACGTTAGGCAGCAGTTGAGTAGCCTCCAGTTTTCAAGCTGTAATTGTTTACTTTGTATGTGTGCATGTCTGCCTCATATCAATGACTGACCAGTGTGGATGACCTGAAGTCTGAAAAAAGTATGCTTTATGTTCAACTGTTACCCCAATAGGAACTCCAAAGGCTACTGATGACAGCCAATCAACTGGAAAAAAAAGAGACTTTCTACAAGGATCAGCTGCAATCCTACCAGACCTATCTTAAGACCTGTCTTTCAAACATTGCTGCAAGAAACAAGTAAGCATCCAATACATTGCATTATTTTGATTGATAAGGTTGATTTATTCATATGCCCTTTAGTATTTATATCACACTACTTTATTGCAAAAGACCACAGGAGGAAATTGTATTCATATTTTCATGCAAAAAGTTCAGCAGAATTTAAGTATTTAGGATAAATTAACTAAAAATTAGATCAGCTGAAAACAGTGAATGCTCTCCCTTAGAAATGTGCATCAGAACCTGCATGGAAGCAAAAACCGCAACAAGCAGTCCTTGAAGTACACTGCTGCCAGACTCATGGAGAAAGGTGTTCTGCTGGAGGTGGAGGACCTACCTGAAAGTCAGCAGAAGAACCTCCTGTTTGAGATTACTCCACTGGCTACTACAGGAGTGTTCCACATCCAGGCAAAGCTGATGGGTGTCACAATGGAGAATGTGGAGATTGACATTCAGGTAAGGGAAGTGTTTATTACTGTTACAAAGAATGGTAATTGATAGATCCTTCAGCCAGGTTGTACAAGATTCAGTGGTGAAGATGCAAGTGGTTACATAACTTTGTAGGAAATATTATTGATATCTTCACTCATGGAATAAATTTTGCAATCTTTGTCAGTTCAGTTTTGCATAGAACCCAATAGGTTGGCCTTAAGATGTCAGGTTACTTTGTAAGATAGGTTGTTTCATGGTTAGTTTGATGTATGAAACACAGTAGGTCATAATTTTTGTTGCTATAATATGACCAAGCTGGTATGTTTAAACTTTCAGGAACTGCTCCAGCTACAGTATGAGGGCATGAGTGTCAAGAAGATGTTTTCCAAGGTGAAGGTGAATGTAAATTTGTTGTTGCATCTCCTTAACACCAAGTTCTATTCCAAGAAGAAATAAGGTGACGGCAGCAATACATGAGGTTCCCAAGCAGCCTCGTTTATGTTTGCCCTGGTGGGAAATTCTTCATACCCTGAAAATTTCTTCTTTTCTGTTCATCTTCATTTCAATATTGTTTTATATGTACATATTTCTTGACTTCACCTTTTCTTTTTTTAAGTCATTTTCTCTGCATGTACATTTACATATATATATATATTTCATCTTTTTTGCCTTCCAGCTTCTGTCATAGTGAAAAGTGTGTTGCCAAGCAGACAACTACTTGTTGCTCATACTGTGAAAAGTTAACTCAAGTCATTTTGATTTGATGACAATATGTTTTCACCTTTTTAATCTTACCTCACATGTACCAGTTACCTGCTTTTTTCATTTGCTTGATTTTCTTGCTACCTGATTTTCATACATTTAATATAAGTTTATAGTATTGTGGGCTGTACACTAGACACCTACATAGTAATCATAATTTTATTAACTACTCATGTAAACAGTGGTGCTATTATTTGTAGGATTAACTTTGAATAGATGTGGAGCTACTGGTTTGGAAGTTACAGCCGTGGCTCCTGTGGATGTTGTCTGGTGCCATAGTGCCAGGAGCCGCAACATCAAGATTGAAGGTGGAATTTAGCTGTCCATGAATTATCAAGCTTTTATATATTGCATCTTTGTTAATCCCTTCATTATAATGATAAAAATAGCATTTAATCTCCTGAATAGTCATGAGGTGAAGCACTGGATGCACCATGACTCCCTGTACAATATTGGAAGGGTAAACCATTTCATAATGCCTCACAGACAAGCATCCTGATATGGCTCCAGCTCAGTTTCATTATACCATCCCTTTAATTTAGGATGAAAAATAAAAATGAATATCATGGCAAGTTCCTCTTCATGGGATGTCAGACTGTGCTAGCTTCTCTGTATGTGCTTAGTTTCACACACCTGAGTGCCTTGTGCCACCAGTCTAACACTTTTAGATACTTTGTTTAAAAGACACACTGCATTGAGATATTTGTTAATGCCGAAATTAATATCGGATTGAAAAGTCTCATCTTGAATTTTTTATGTAGGATCAGTCTTGTATGATGAATTGCAAATGTGTATACATCCATCCTGCCTATTTAGTAAAGGCTACTCCTTTTTGTTATTATTCTCATGATCTTTGCTTTTTCTATTATGAGTCTCTCTCTCTCTCTCTCTCTCTCTCTCTCTCTCTCTCTCTCTCTCTCTCTCTCTCTCTCTCTCTCTCTCTCTCTCTCTCTCTCTCATAGAAATGCGGACTTGCTGCCTTCAAGGAACAGTGAGTGGGAAGAAGTCCACTTAAGTGCTCTCTTTGTTGGTTCCATTTTTTTATGATAGTTTTTATTTGATGTGATAACCTTTGATTTGGCTTGGCCTACCTTATTTTCCAGTCCTTCAAGATTGGTAGTATTAGAATGAAAAGCAAGGACCCTGGAGACTTATAGTCTAATCCAAATTGCAGTTACATTCTTCTGTACCTGTTTGAAGATAATTCAGTATTCCTTACATAGTAAAGAAGTATGTATCTCAGAATCCACATTAATCTTTGAGATACATGTTTACATATTAAGTGTCTTATTCTTAAGTTATAATTTACAGAAATATCCATGATATGGAAATTAACTGGAACTCATAATATGTAATGACATTTTTATCGCTTTTTTTTTTTTTTTTTATTATTATTATTATTATTATTATTATTATTATTATTATTATTATTATTATTATTATTATTAGCATGTATTGATAGAAGACAGAAACTTATTGTGGCTGAGCTCTCACAGGCTGAGTGAAGGTTTAGCATGTGATTCCTTCACCAAAACTGTGAGCTTGTAAACAGGATGAGAAGGCATCATTTCTGGCTTTGTCTTTATTAGGTGTTGCAAAACATCTGCATCATTGGATCATCTTTTAATTCCTATTTTTTCCATTATACTCCCTAAGTGTGAAACAAATGTGTGAGAGAATTATTTACTCTATGTTACTGGTATATTTTTAAGCATAATATGTATGTATAACTGAATATTTATATAACTTCTTAACTGTGAGGTTATTATCCTGAAAAGCAGAGTGAAAGGTTTCTCTTTGCATGCTTAATTGAAATGTAAAGGTGGACGCTTTCTATGTGAGGGACTGAAATGTTACATGCAAAAGTGTCCTGCGTTCACACACACGTATATGTATGTATGGAAACGGGACTCAAGAGCATGCATAGCCGTGATAATCAATAAGTTTGAGCTTTAAGTATGAAGCACTTGAATCTTAGTGTAATTATTATTCTCACTCAACATTTTTCAGTCTCAAGTCTTTGTCTATTCTAGTTTACAATTTATTCTTGAAGCTTTATATAGAATATTCTTGCATAATTT
The DNA here is from genome assembly GCA_020233015.1 of Callinectes sapidus. Taxonomy (NCBI): domain Eukaryota; kingdom Metazoa; phylum Arthropoda; class Malacostraca; order Decapoda; family Portunidae; genus Callinectes; species Callinectes sapidus. The sequence goes on along the minus strand of CM035207.1, from coordinate 3,309,636 downwards.
TTCACTTCCTTTCACTGATCTCATTTGTTCATTGTCTTATCATCTGAATTTGTACATTCCAACTTCTCAATGTTTAGGTTTATTTCAAAAGCTAGGTACAATACAGTAGACTCAGTAAACTGTATCTTATAAAAGTCATCCCTGATCCACTTTGATAAATAACAGGTAATTACTTGCATCTAAATCCTCAGTAATTACTTTTGGTCTCTATTATTTTACATCAGTGTTCCACCTTAGTCATATTCAGTTTATCGTCCCAGTAGATTGCAGCCTTTGCCTGTGAGACCTTTCTCATAGCTTACTGAAACTCTTGGTAGATTTCTTGTGCTTTCCTTTGGGCAGATTCTTCCTATTTCCAGTCAGGAGACTAACATAATTATATCAGATCACAATTAGAACTACATCAGCAGATCAACCATTGATAAATACTTTACAGCAGTTGATACAAAAACCCTTATTAGATGCACATTAATCCCTAATTCATTATTTTCCATAATCAACTTATATGTGAAATAAGATCATTCCAGTGGAAAGAAAAGACACTAAAGACACCAAGCTTATAATATCCTTGGTCAGCACCCTGGTCAGTAGATTCAGTACTGGGCCAGAAGCTCCAACACGTAGCGGTGCACGTATTGCCTGGCGTGGATGGCCCTGCAAGACACCAGTACAGAGGGTGAGTGGTGGTGGGGCTACATTTCCATCCTGTGGTTGCGTGCGTCACTTGCGCTGTGTTGGATGCATGTTGTGTGGCTTGTGTAAAAGAGAAGGAAGGGAAGAGGTCCATCGTGATATTTATTGTGTTTGTGAACCGTCAATTTTCTCTTGGTAGCTATTCCCATTTTTTTTTTTTTTTTTTTGTGTGTTATTATTGTTGTTGTTGCTTTTATCTTTATTATTATTATTAGTAGTAGTAGTAGTAGCAGTAGTAGTGTAGTAGTAGTAGTAGTAGTTCATTTATTTATTATTATTATTATTATTATTATTATTATTATTATTATTATTATTATTATTAATGATATCATTGACGTTTCTGTGGCAGTGGTGATAGTGGTGGAAGTGGAGGGAAATAATCAGGTCACATGGAAGTAGGTTGCCAAAATTCCTCTCTGTGCGCTTTAGCAATCTCTTACAATGCACCAGGAGCATGGGATATGAGGATAAAATTAGTCTGGAATAGAAAGAAAAAAAAAGATGATTACCATTCCATCATCGTCATCAACTACACTTACCACGGGAACGCGTTGCCTCTACGAACCACAAATTTCACACACACACACACACTTACCATATGAAGTCAGCGTGATTAAAATCTTGCAACTCCACGCGGTGACTTAGCACTAGGTTAGGGAGCAGCTGCTGGAGCCTGGCCACGTCCTGGGGAAGGGAAAGAAGAGTGGGTGGACGTGAGGCGTGAAGGGTAGTGATGCTTGTCTATTCCCATAACACTTTTCCAGTAGGTTATAATATGCAAAGAACGTAAGATAGACTGTAGATAAAGATGTATATAACCCCATAAACGCCACAAATAACCTGATTAGCGAAAGAAAACACCCGTAAAATAAGTGGAAGGAACAAAGCCGACCGGAAGTCATGTCTACCCCCACTCGGAGCAAAAAGTAGTGGTATTTTTCAATGGTTCTCTTGACATAGTTAAGAAATCGAGTGGGTAATATGTAAAGAACATAGATAGATAATTGATAAACACGTATATAACCCCACAAATGTCAAACTAAAGCGAATTGGCGAACGAAACACGAATATTAACGGAGAAACAAGGCCGACCGTAAGTGATGTTTACCCGCACTGGGAGCAAAAAGTAGTCGTATTTTTCCATGTTTCTCTTGCCACAGCTAAGAAAATCGAGTAGATAATATGCAAGGAACATAGATAGACAATAGATGAACATGTATATAACCCCTTAAACGTCAAACTAAAGCGAATTAGAAAAAGAAAAACACGCAAGTTAATGGGGAAACAAGGACGACCGAACCATGTTTACCCGCACTTGGAACAAAAAGTAGTTGTATTTTTCCATGGTTCTCTTGACACAGCTATGAAATCGAGTAGGTTGTATGCAAAGAGCATAGATAGACAATAGATAAACATGTATATAACTCCATAAACGCTGCAAATAAACCTGATTATCGAAAGAAAACACACGTAAAATGAGTGAAAGGAACAAGGCCGACCGTAAGTCATGTTTACCCCCACTCGGAGCAAAAAGTAGTGGTATTTTTCAATGGTTCTCTTGACACAGCTGAGAAATCGAGTAGGTTATATTCAAAGAACATAGTGACTAAACAAATTACCGATCTTGATTAAGAAATATTAGTCATAAGGATCTGCAGTGGCCCAATAGTTCGTAACAATAAGCATAATGAACAACTGCGCCCTTCATCAATCTGCAAGAGTTTAATTAATGCGTCATTTTATTTATAATACATTTTTTCGCACATCGTATTAACCTTCTTGAAAATCCAACAAAACCAGTCACGAATATAGACAATAAGGAGAATCTCAGCCATATGTGGAAACAGACGGACCAACACAAGCACTCCTTAAAGAGTCACCTCGGGCACCGCCAGCCAGTCGTTGTCACCATGGAAGAGGCCGACCGGCACCGTCACTCTGGCCAGGTCGTAGTGTGGGGGTGTCTTCTGCCCGTAGTGGTTCAGGTTGCCCAAAAGGCCGTAGTCGTACTTAGTGAAGTTGCCTGCAAATCAATTCATGGTCATATCAACAACTTCATATCATAGATGCTTACCAACGTGAATTTCCGGTGGCTCTTTGATCAAAACACACACACACACACACACACACACAATAACTTCATGCCCCCCCACACACACCATGCCACAATAACCTCATGCCCCCCCAACACCAATACCATGCCACAATAACCTCATGCCCCCCCTCCCTCCCGCCCTCACACACACACACACACACCTCACCAGAGAGCACCTCCTGCCCATAGTGGTTCGCTGTGTGCACTGAGGTACCAGCCGGAACATGAGACACAATAGAGGTCATGTAATCCTGTTGGAGACATAGAAGAGGGAGGAAGAAATACTCTTGAATTAGCTATTGATGAAAATAGATTAAGCTTTATAAATTCCTTATTATTGTAAGTACTACCATTTGTAACAGTGAAAAGAAGTTGATATGTTAGTCTTTCCCACAAAACCTGCTGAAGACGACTAGTTACTTGCAAGTGTGGGAAGTTTATATAGATCTATCTCCGTAGAAGAGCGAGTTAAAGAAAACACGAGAGGCAATATGGAGGAAGAAAGCGTGGGAAGCTACGTTAGATCACTCATTACTGCAGTACCTGTACCTGAAACGATAAGATAAATGCAACCGGGAAGATTCTGAGTACCACTTGTATCTATGTAGAAGAAAAAGAAAAGGAAAAGACTTCAGAGTGAGACAAGATGAGCGAAATAAACGAGATTAACTTAACTTACGAAAGAATACAAATTAAATCCCCGCGTGTCTATCCGCCGCCACCACCGCGCAGCAACCTCACCTTATTGAGCTCCGATGTGTCAGGTCCAACGAGGAGGAAGAATATGTTATAGCACACATCAACCAAGGGAATGTCAGCATCACAGTAGTTCTCTGCCAGGTAATCCATCACTGATGTGCTGGGGAAAAGCTCGCCCACGCCCAGGAGTGTGAGGACGGTCTGTGGGTGTGGCGTGGTCAAGGTCATTCACTGGTCAAGCAAACTCCCTGTCGCCACTTCCGCTGTGTTTATTTAGTTAGCATCCCATTTCAGTCTCTTGTTCTCTGATCTGGTGAAATTCCGTGAGTTGCCAGGTTTGTAAGGGAATTAATTAGCGGATCAGAAGATTCAAAATTGAGGGAAGTGTCGAATATGGTGGAATTAAGTACGTTATGTTAATCGAATAATTTGTTCAAGGTTATCTATACAATCAGACCACGATGCAAAACTAGCAAAGTAATGCAAATTAGCAAGTCTTTATTCTTATATTATCAATCAATGTTTATTTATGGTTTTAATTGATTAACTTACATACGAATAAATATTTTTTTTAAATCCCTCTTAATTTTGTTCCGAGTGATGGGTATCAGCAAATGGGAGGTGCTGCACTGAACATTATCGCTGTAACTCCCAAGAATTCTGTGGATTAATTGACGGAAAACAATAATTCAAAAGCAACAATATGAGCAAAGATTAGGCACTGTTCATTCTCGCGCGCGCACACACACACACACACACACACACACACTACGTACTTACATCAATATCGTTGCTGTAGGGCGCCAGGTCTGCTATAGGAGACTTGGCGTGGTCCACAAAGGCTACTGGGGCCAGGGCAACCATCACCCTCACCTGGAGAACAACAGGTGCTCATCAGCGGCGTGTGTTACAGTACTGCCTCGCGTGCATTCACCTACTTAATGTATAAAAACCCCGATCTACACTCTTCATCTCCGTATTTGTGATTGTTAAGTATTTTTTTCTTATTTCATCTCTCGCTTTTCTTTTTTTTTTTTTTTTTTTTTTTTCTTGTCGTTCCACATTTCCCTTTTTTTTTGTGTGTGTGTTTTTGTTGTTTATTTATTTATCTCATTTTGTTGCGATTCTCTCTCTCTCTCTCTCTCTCTCTCTCTCTCTCCACACACACACACGTACGCACGCACGCACGCACACCATTAGTACTGTTGCCAGCACACAAGTTGGCTCACATTGCTAAGTTTCTGTTCGGTTATAGTGAATCATAAAGTAGGTGACCGTGTACGTACAGCTTCGTCCCCACACCTTCCCTTTATTACCCCCCCTGCCCCCCTCTCTCTCTCTCTCTCTCTCTCTCTCTCTCTCTCTCTCTCTCTCTGATTATTTTTCCATACGTCATTGTTTTCTCATATATGCAGTTTTTTTTCAGCATTTTCCCCCTTTTCGCTCATTAAAACAGTTACTAAAAGGCGTCTTAAGAAATGTCTATAGCTTTAACTAGAACTTTTTAAGAGAGAGAGAGAGAGAGAGAGAGAGAGAGAGAGAGAGAGAGAGAGAGAGAGAGAGAGAGAGAGAGAGAGAGAGAGATAAGGAAGTGGATATGGCGCGTTCCTGGACCACCGCCCCATGACTATCTATACGTTGGTGTTTATTACAATAAGCGTCCACCACCACCACCACCACCACCACCACCACACTTGCCTGTTTTTTTTTTTTTTTTTTTTCTCTCTTTTTTTTTTTATTGTTGTTTCTTTTTATGTTGTTTTTACTGCACTTATGACATACTACTGTTCACATCCCGTTTCTCAAGAAGTTTAAAGCAAAATAATCTCGTCATTTCTGTTCAAACGCAAGAAAATGATAATAGTAAGAATGATGATGATGATGATGAGGAAGATAATAATAATAATGATAATAATAATAATAATAATAATAATAATAATAATAATAATAATAATAATAATAATAATAATAATAGTAATGATAATATTAATCTCAAATATAATGTGTGTGATTAAGTAAATGAAACGAAAAAGGTAAAAAAATGTTCTCATTAAGTCGATAATACGCGTACGACACATTTTCTTCTTTGAGCAGGAGAGGAAAAACGAAGAAAAAAAAAACAAACATATATTTGGCATTAATCACGCCAAGGTCATTGAAAAATAATAATAAACGAACAAGAAAAAAACTAAACAAAAACGACCAGACAGGCTCCGCAAAAAGAAGAAAAGCCCTTATTATTATGATTATTATTATTATTATTATTATTATTATTGTTGTTGTTGTTGTTGTTGTTGTTGTTGTTA
>CM035207.1:3273191-3290691 GCA_020233015.1 Callinectes sapidus | reverse complement strand
GAGAGAGAGAGAGAGAGAGAGAGAGAGAGAGAGAGAGAGAGAGAGAGAGAGAGAGTTATTATTAATGTTTTTCCCCAACTTCCTCTTCTCGTACATCTTCCCATGCACACCTGCTTCCTGTCATGTCTTGTCACGTACTCCCCATGCTTGCTTCACTCGCGGCATTTAAGATTTCCTCATACAGGATTATATTTTCCTCTCCCTTTGCTTTCTGCCTCTTTTTTAATATTATTATTATTATTATTATTATTATTATTATTATTATTATTATTATTATTATTATTATTATTATTATTACTATTATTATTATTATTATTATTATTATTATTATTATTATTATTATTATTATTATTGTTGTAATTATTATTATTATTATCATTATCTGATAAAGTTTCGGTAGAATCCAGTTATTACGGTAGATTTTTTTTCTTTTGCCTCCTTTGTTGTTCATGCTCAGTTAAGTCTGTCTATATATGGTTCACTGGAATTTGAGGTATTATGCTTGATCTTTACGTAATATAATACCAGTAAGAGTTCTTTTCTCTTTATTGTTTAGTTTTTTTTTTTTTTTTTTCTTTCTTTCTTTCTTTTATGTGCAGAGGAGACTGGCCAAGAACAGAAAGATAAGGAAAAGAAAAATTATGTTTACGTACAGTACCACTCCCGGATAAATTCAATGGAAAAAGAGTTCAAGACTGAGGTGATCAGCTTCATTCTGGAGGTGTCTTGACACTCTTGTCTCGAAATTATTCAAGTACCAAGAGGAGTGAACCACTGATAGATAAACATTTTCAGTCAAACATCTATTAGTCAATCACCACTGATTCATTTTGGCATTAAGTTTCCTCTTGCAGATGTTAGGATACTTGCTCTAGCCAGACCCAATTTCTCTGCTTCCCATTCCCCTGCATGTGTTTTCCCCAATCCGACTCTTCCCGCCACTCACCGTCCACCAGCGTTGCCACGTCGTCAGGATGCTGCAGGTAGCCGATGTCCACCAGGGGCGCCTCTCGTGGGTCACTGGAGCGGAGTTTAAGAACTCCTCGGCTTTTGGGATGCAGTAGGATGGGTATGACGGTCAGGCCTTTACGTCCAAAGATTTCCAGGAAGTAAGATTGGAATTTCTGTGGAGTAAAGCAAAGTGAGATGCCGAGACGCTCGGAGGGTTGTGATGTTTGCGTTACTGACTAAGCTTGACGCTGGGGATATTTTGGTGGTTATTCAAGTAGCTTGAGGTAAAATAATATCACAATATCCATGTTTGTATAGTTTTACCTTCCTACATACGTGCAGAAAAGACTATTGTGATGAAGCGATGGAAAGCATGATGCGGTGATAGGAATTACTTAGCTATTTTTTTTTTTTTACCAGATCCTTGGCATCTACCTACTCATCGCAAATGTACTTTAAAGCATCTACTTGTTGTCACTGTTGTTTTGAGATCTAGTTTTCTCTTCCTGCGACAATCTTTATCTTCACAGACCTACCACTGGGGATGGCTGCACTCGTCAAAGTGCACCCATTCATACGAGATGAAAAAAGAACAATTTGGCCATCTGCGACTCCTAAAACAGCTCTTGTACCCTGTCACCGTCCAGGCCTGACTGATAATATCTAGACAGACAAGATGAGCGTCGGACTAAGTGCAGACAAATACCCATTCAACAATTACGAGATTCATTAAAAGGTACAATCTTTCAAGTTGTTATTGAAGTGATCACTCACGTTGGCGTCGAAGTTGTAGAAGGAGGAAGCCAAGACAATATCGCTAGCCAGGGTGGTGCCGACGAAGAGAAGCTGGATGTCCGGCCAGAGTGGGTCTCCTAACGGGCTGGCCTTGACAAACGCATTATGGATGTTCCCAGGCCGCGCTAAAGCACCTGCAGTCAAAATACAGATTATCATACTATTTCGCTGGTTGCCTGGTGCTGAGTGATGCCCGAGTATCAGGAGTGTGTGGATTTTGAGTTGCATGTGTCCAGTGTCTTACTGCCATGTGAACTTATCTTACAAAATTATTAGAAAAAAAAGTAAAAAGGATGACATCTCAGTGACATTCGCTGCCGTCCACAGGAAGCGAACCATTAGTGTACATCGGCAGAAGTGTGAACAACGCTGCTTTGTGTAAAGAAGAGAGTGTGACCATGACTGACCTTCTCTGGCACGTGCATACTGTTTGATGTCATCGAGGTCAAAAGGCAGAAGTGGCCTGGAGAGCCGCGGAAATGTCCAGCTGAGACCAGTGAGAGCCACGTGGTCGTGCAGGTTTTGTCCAACACCAGGCAGATCCCTTACCACCCTCACCTGCCGACATAGAGTGTTCTAAGTCACTGCAAGTGTGTCTGGTGTTTTTTTTTTTTTTTTTCACTTGCATGTCATCACTCTAGCAAGTGGCGGCAAGAAAATATAGACGGACGGATCCAGATAGCAGTCACAAAGGTGACAATGGAGTCCTTCACCTGTCGAGAACTACATCACCGCCACCAAACACTCAGATGGCACGGCGACATGAACCGTGTAGCTCACCCCGTGTTGCTTCAAGTGCTGGCGTGGCCCGACACCTGACAGCAGCAGCAGGTGAGGCGAGACCAAAGCCCCCGCCGACAGCACTACCTCGCGTCGCACCCCAACGCTGACCCTCTGCGGCGTCAAGGAAAACAAATCAATTACCACCGCACACCATTCACCTACTACTACTACTACTAATCATAATAATAATAATAATAATAATATATATATATATAATAATAATAATAATTATTATTATTATTATTATTATTATTATTATTATTATTATTATTATTATTATTTTTATTATTATTATTATTATTATTATTGTTATTATTATTATTATTATTATTATTATTATTATTATTATTATTATTATTATTTTATCAGTGTTATTATTATTATTACTATATTATTATTATTATTATTATTATTATTATATTAAAAATTATCATCATTATATTAATCATTATCATCATTATATTAATCATTATCACATTAATAATAACGATGATGATAATTATAATGATGATGATGATGATAATAATAATAATAATAATAATAATAATAGTAATAATAATAATAATAATAATAATAATAATAATAATAATAATAATAATAATAATAATAATAATAATAATAATAATAATAATAATAGTAATAATAATTCCAATTATCATCACTTTTATCAATATCATGATTCTAAATCAAAACTTGGAAATTATAGTTTATGTTTATCAAGTATATAGGTATCACTTCGAAGTGTTGTCCTGATTGTCCTGAGTGCAGCGCCTCACCTTGCCGTTGTACTCCAGCATTACACCAGTCGCGCGTCTCGTGTCGTCAAACAGAACCTGAAAGACGGAGAAATAACTGAATTATTGCTGCTTTGTAGAAAATCCAATGAAATTCAATTGCTGTTTTGTCAAAAATGATAATAATTTGTAGCCTCATCTTGAAATTTCTTTGCTAATACATCTCCGCAAAAGTAGTTCGTTGTAGGTACTACTGGTATAGCAAGAGGGTTTGGTCTGTACTGTGCAAGTATTTAGCTACTGTACGTACATGTACCAGGCAAGCATTGGGATTGCATGAATGTTTAAAAGTTTTTTTTTATTATCATCATTCAGCACTGAAATCAAGTTTTCTCTATGTTTTGTCTCCTCAAATTTACACACTTGTGTCACGGTGGCTGAGTGCAGCACGTGCAGGTTGGGCCGCTCGTAGGCAGGCCGTAAGAAGGCCTCCGCCGTGGAGCTCCTCATCCCTCCTCGGATGGTGAATGTGGCATTCGCTGGGAAGCCTGAGTGTCCGCGCCGCACCCAGAACAAAATAAGAGTGAGGCTAGATCCTGTGTGTGGTGGTGGTGGTGGTGGTGATGGTGTGTGTGTGTGTGTGTGTGTACACACACACACACACACACACACACACACACACACACACACACACACACACACACACACACACACATATCAGTAATAAAATCCCTCGAATCTGGTGTATGAACTAAAAGATGGATCAAATTCAAAGCGCCTAATTAGATATTGCCAAGTACATAGTCCTTTTTGTTTGTGTAGTGGTACTTGTAGTAATAATAGTAATTGTTGTTGATGTTGTTGTTGTTGTTGTTGTAAAAATAATAAAAACACCAGGAATAGACAATATTATGATCTTACGCTGACACTGGAAAGACAAGATCTCGTGGAACGAAATCATTACAAACTAATCAACAAAGCACCACGTGTCCCTGTCCCAAAAACTTTTACAGTGTGTTCACCACAATTTAGGTGAGAAAGGACAAAATCTATTGTAAAAAACGAACCCAGTTGCTCGAAGCCAATTGGATCGACGAGAGGGTAGCCGAGCTGCTCCCCGGCCTTCACGAAGTACTGGGAGAGGATGGTGGGCGGGGATTGTGTCACCCCGAGGGGTCCGCCGCGGCCATGAAATGATGCTGTCGATGAAATATTGAATGCATGTCATTTCAATCACTTACTTTAACTCTTGTTTCAAAATATGTCATCCTTCTTCCGTTGTGGCTGCAATACTGACCTGTCTCAGGAGGAGGCGAGCCGATGTAATCCTCAGACTTGATGAAGTAGGGCAGGACAGAGGCGTAGTCCCAGCCAGGGTTTCCAAGAGCCTCCCAGGAGTCGTAGTCTCTCCTGTTGCCGCGACTGTACAGCAATCCATTCACTGTGGAGCCTCCGCCCAGCACTCTTCCCTGCAGCAGCACTGCCTCCTGGGTGGTGTGTGTTAATATATGTAAATCAACGTGCATGTGCATGTACTATATAATGTCATAGATGATGGATATTATCACAAAAGATGATGTGTTAAGGCTTCTCAACAGTAGTGTGGTGCAGTTACCTGGTTGGCGATATAGAGAAGTGCATTGCGCTGTGGGACGGTCAGATACTCGCGCATATTCGGATGTCCTTTAAAGACGTGCACACCAAACATCCCGGGGATGAAGGATTCCGGAGGAGGCGGCGGTCCTGCCTCCACTAGCAGCACCCGCCACGTTGGTACCTCAGAGAGCCGCGCCGCCATCACGCTGCCGGCCGACCCACCGCCCACTGCAATGGCAGTCTCAGAGTGTCAAGGCTGCAAATAAGACACTTACAGACGCTCCCAAAGCATCAACACGCCAGTGTACTCACCCACGATAAAGTCATACTGGGCGTGGAGATGGGCAGGTGGTGGGTAATCGCGGACCGGGACAATGGGAAAGACGATCCTCACCAGGAAATTCAGCAGTGGCAATGTTGCAACCGTCGCAAAACTGACTCCCGCATTTCGCAGCGATGTCAGATCCAAGGTCATGTTGCTCCTGTAAACTGTTGAAAGAGGTCATTAATAATAATGCCTCTTTCATAATACTGAGATTGTAAACTTCCCGCCTGTTAGCCTTGGTGACCGCTAGTCGCCATTGAAATGTGAGTGTGTAAGTAAACCTGGCTGAAGTATCCTGCATTCCTTCCCCCCTTCACTTCTCTCCTTCACTTCCTCCCCACCTCCCTCACTCTTTTAGTTTATTGTTAAAGTTTAACATATAAGGAAAAGATCAATCCGATAGACACTGCACTGACACACACACACACACACACACACACACACACACACACACACACACACACACACACACACACACACACACACACATACACACGTTTCTTTCTCGTCGCCTTCTCCTTTCCCCATCCCACCTCCACAAAAAAAAAAACTGTTTTAAAGGTCAAGAAATGCCTTCATTTCCTGCCAGCCTTTGCTTGGAATAGTTTTTTTTTTATAAGCTGTACGAGGTGAACAAGGTAAAACTCGTCATCTTCATCCGTCTTTCCATTGTTTCTTCCTTCCTTCTTTCTTTCCTTCCTTCCTTCCTTCCTTCCTTCCTTCCTCCGGCTGCGAGAAAGTGACTAGGGTTACTCGTGCATTTGTCACACTTCTGCCCTTACACTTCCCACTTTGCTGCGCGTCGAGCTGAATAAGTGTAACACGTAGGCCATCCTGCATAACTAAGAATTACCCGAATGAACTTGCTTAAGAAGGAGATAGAGAAAAAAAGGATATGACATCAGGATATTCCTATAAAAGTCACCTTGATGGTTTTTCCGTCTTTATCGACTCAGATTTCTTTTCATCTTTCAGGTATTCCATCCCATTTGTTATCACTGATTGTTATAGCTCAAGTTGTTTCCCTCCTTGAGTCACTAGCTTCACATATTTGCAGTCTCTTCTTCTTCTTCATCATCTTCTTCTTCTTCTTCTTCTTCTTCTTCTTCTTCTTCTTCTTCTTCTTCTTCTTCTTCTTCTTCTTCTGCTTCTTCTTCTTCTTCTTCTTCTTCTGCTTCTTCTTCTTCTTTTTCTTCTTCTTCTTCTTCTTCTTCTTCTTCTTCTTCTTCTTCCTCTTGGGAGTGATCAGATATAAGGTAGTGAAGCGATAGATATTAAAGAATCTTCCTGTTGAGGATAGATTAAAAACTTTTAAGAAGTAGAAAATGAAAGCATTAGGTTGGTAGTTTGAGAGATTGAAGCGGTCATCGCTCTTACGAACAGGCTGAATGTAAGTAAACTTCCAGCAAGGCAAAAGGGTGGAAGTTGGTGGACAGAGGTGGAAGAGTTAGACTAGGCAAGGTACAAACACAGAGGTACAGTTTCAAAGAACATTAGGGGTAACTCCATCAGGTCCATATGCCATCCCAGGGTTAAGATCAGCAAGAGGATGAAAATGTTATGAGAAAGGATCTTGAAGGGAGACATGGTCAGAGAGTGGAGAGGGATGAACAAACTATGATAAATCCTGGGCACAGTTTCTAGCAACGGTAAAGAGTTTTGCTGTAGTGATTAGTGAGATGGTATGGTAGTGGTGCCATCAGGTTGATATAGAGGGCAGAATGAAGAAGAAAAGTTGTTGAGTATATTTTTGGCTGGTGCCTGAGGTCATGTTGGGAATTAGGAGATTTAGAAAGATTTTAATATTTCCAATTGATGAAGGGGTTTAAGGTAATTGGAGAACACACTTGGCATGATTTCGGACGGAAATATAAAGCGCATGAGATTTAGTGTCCCTTGAACGCCGCATCCCTATAGCAAGAAAACAGGCAGAGTTAAACCAGGGTTTGAAAGGTTGCAGGCGAAAGAAAGAATTATAGAACATACGCCTGTACTATAGACAATATCACATCTGTTTTACAATCAACACACAAAGATGAGTTTCTGACACGGAAACAGTAGTTAGAGATCGGTATATGGTATACTGTAGGTGATATGACAAGGATAACTTATGTGTAATTCTCAAGGACAGTAATCAGGATAGGACAAAAAATGATTAGTTCAAGCTTAATTAAGCTCTATTTAATAAATAAGAAGGATTCTGGATTTTAAAAAAGAATGATAGATGAATAGTATAGACTTATTAAGATGGTTAGTGTTAGTGCTGAGTCACTAAGACACTTTAAAAGATTGGACAGATTTATGGATGAGGTTGATAGATGGTAGTGGAAATAGTGTATTTCACGTTGAGACGACTTTTTGGAAATTCCCTTGTATATATATATATATATATATATATATATATATATATATATATATATATATCTATATATCTAATATATATATATATATATATATATATATATATATATATATATATATATATATATATATATATATATATATATATATATATATATATAGCCAAAGGTTCATTGCTATCTGTTCTACGCATTGTTAAGTATTCAGTGTTCTGAACTGAGGGAAGTGAAAATACTTTACGTAAATCATGTCTTGGAAGCGTCACCAACACCACCAACACGTGTTGATGTTGAGACACACACACACACACACACACACACACACACACACACACACACATCGCACTGCTTCCTGACTCACTAGATATTTGTTTAGATTTACGCACGGTTGTGATTTCATGACAACACTACAGCACGATGCAACACACCCACACACGTACACTTTAAACAGGCAAGAGCATAAAGTCACCAGGGGCCTGGCGCTACACCAAACCGCGGCACTACACTTGGATGTTGTGGCACGGGGAGAGGTGTGAGGTGTGTGGGGCAAAGGAGCGTCGCCTGGCTCTCTCTGCCCAGGCGAGTGACGATTGAGTGTATAGTGAGCGCGGACGTGAAGCTCGCCTGAATATATCTGGACGTTGCCACGGACTCACCTTGACTTATTTTTCTTGCTGGGTAGTGTCCTTCCGGTCTTCTTCATTTCTTTTTCTTTTCTTTTTTTAACCTGCGTTCCATTTTGTTTCCAATTTATTCATAGGATAACCACGTTTGCGTCATGACTAATAAAGGTGATGATGATGATGATGATGATGATGATACTAATGATAATAATGAAAATAATGATAATAATAACAATGACAATGATGATGATGATAATAATAATGATAATAATAATAATAATAATAATAATAATAATAATAATAATAATAATAATAATAATAATAATAATAATAATAATAATAATAATAATAATAATAATAATAATAATAATAATAATAATATATAAAAACACCAGTGCACCATAAAGATACGCAACAACAAACACGAACCAGAATAAATGGAGAGAGGTTTGGTGGATGGATAGAATGAGTGAATGGATGGGTGGATAAAGGAATGAAGAGAGGAGTGGGCAAATAGACGGGTAGATAGATGGAAAGATAAATTGGTGTGTGGATAAATTGATGGATGAATGAATGGATATATGAGTGAGTGGATAAATGGATGAATGGATGAGTGAATAGAGGATTAGTTAAGTGGAATAATGTATGAATATGGATGGATGGATAGATGGAAGAAAAAGGAATATATAAATGCATGGATGAGTGAATAGATAGATAGAAGGACAAATGAATGGATGGATGGAAAATAAAATGCAGTTTGAAAAAAATATATATTGCAACAGTTTGGACACAAGTGAGAACCATTTTGCAAACTCCTTATCAATAGTTTGTAAGCTTTGTTTCCTTTTGTTTACCCCTTCTGGCCGTCAGTCCATGTTACGTGCAGTTTCCTTATCTGTAATAAGAGAATGATAATTATTGCAATTTAAAAAGTAAGCTTTCATGCGTACCTTTGACAGTGGCTTGTCTGTATTTTTTGTCCATCGCTGAATATGCAGTGAAAAAGCTTTTCTTTTTTATTTTGTATTTTCTTATATTTAAATACAAGTTTTTGATTGATTGATTGATTGATTGATTGATTGATTGAGAAATTATACAATAACTGATTCAATGACACTGTTAAGAAATATATAAATTAAGATCAATTTAAGGAGAAAAATTAGGAAACTTGGTATGAAGTGGTCGAGGTTAGAAAGAGAAAGAGAAGGCGTCAAAAAGAAGATATAGAAAGAGGAAAGAGGAAGAAAAAGTGGAAAGTCAGAGGTCAGAGAGAGAGAGAGAGAGAGAGAGAGAGAGAGAGAGGTGGGAGGGGGCACCAAAGGACTAAAGGAGGGAGTGTAAAAGAGAAGAAATAAAAGGTTACGAGTACTTACCGGTTTTGGAAAACAGGATATGAAGCGGTTCGTCAGTTTCCTCATCACCTTCTAAATGTCTGAGACATGACACGGTGCAGCAATCTCTAAGATATTCTGTGTTTATGAAATTTATCCACAAACTTAAGAAGTACACATCAACATTATATATATATATATATATATATATATATATATATATATATATATATATATATATATATATATATATATATATATATATATATATATATATATATATATATATATATATATATATATATATATATATATATATATATATATATATATATATATATATATATATATATAATTTGCGATGTACCGATACCGATTCCGATACCACAAAATTGAGCCGATACCTATACTGCAACTGATAATGATAACAGTGCACTTGTAAACTGTCTATAAGATTGTTGCCCATAGTTATATGTGTTTCCATTTTTTTCACTTCTTTTTTTTGTTGACATCATTAAACTAAAACATTTTTGACACCTCGCTAAAACAACAATACCAGTTTTAATGAAACTGCATTTTAAACTTTTCTTTGGATTAAATTTGACATTCTTTGACCAACGAGATGGAAAAAAAATTGAAATATCATAACAACTTTAGACTGGAAAAAATAATTGTAAGCGTCAGATACAGCAATCACCTAATAGTGTTATCTTTGTCATGAAAGAATTGTTGTTGCATCGAAGAGAATATAAGATCGATACGTCTTGGGAGACTGCTCTGTGAAAATGGCTTAGTTCCCATTCAAAATACGTTCTCTGTGGCGGCAGCAGCGCGCAGGGGGCTCCTGTAAAATGGTACAGTACTTGTTGAAATGATTTTATTCTTCTTGTTTTCATCTTCAGCTGAACTCCTCATCCTTCATGTGACCAAAACGTATTCTCATATTATACCATGTGTCCATTCAGATCCTACTCTACAGTTTGCATATGGGATACATGCCATGGCCAGTGTGTAAAGTGTACAGTAGGAAAAGCTGTTCTTTGAAGGTGGTGGTGGTCAGGTAAAAAATACATTTCAACTGAGATTAAGGTATTAGAAAATAATGTATTCCTAATATGTTGCCCTCCGGCGCAACCAAACTGCACAGATTTAAGATGTAGCATTTGGTTTTATCACACATACACCACCTACTTAAGAATTATTCATAAGAATTATTTACAGATGAATAGCCATTCTTTACTTTTGAAATCGAGACATTGGTCGTGTGACATAGACTTAACGTATCCTTTATTATTAAGTGAGCTAAGGCCAGTCACTGCAGCATAATTATGATAGAACCACGAAACAACTGCTGGCGGTGAGAAGTACTCGGCAAGTTACTCTGAACAAGGTGTCATCCTTCACTTGTGCATTCATAGCCAGTAAACAAAATGAAGTATTTTCTGTTAATGAGCCAGTAATCATATTGTTATGACAAGATTTAAAACCAATCACTCGTAAGGTTTCATAGAAAGGCACCCATCTTTTTATTTATCTATTCAAAAGAAAAACCTCCTGAAGTAAGAACAGAAAGTGGAGAGTGATTGATCATGTCACATCAAATGATTTGCCTCACAGATCACCGTCTTAGGAAACAAACAATTACTTTCGTGTAGGGCAGAGCTGCTTTGAGACTGCAGGCCAGACTCCATCGCCAAGCAGTCCTCACCAGGCTGAGAGCTGCTCGATCTGAAATGCGAAATTCACGTAAATAAAACTGATTCTATTCTTTGATTCACAAGCCATGAAATGATGTTACTGCAGGTTGTAATTACTACTCACTTCTTGATGTAAGAACGTGAGTTGTAGAATGCCGAATTGCTGTAGTCTTTTGTCCATACGGAAGTTATTTGATCTGAAAAGAGTAAAACAACAGTAGCATCACAACCATCATATATTCACATCCTATGTTTACCCACCAAACACTAACATCCACATAATGATCACCATCGTGATGGTGAAAATTAAACCACAGCGACAACCTGCTAATACCCACGGTTTTCAAGGATATGGGAGATAAAGTTTTCTTCTTCCAAGTCGCCGAGGCTAAGCACCTCAAATTGCAATGGCTGGTGCTGCGCTAGGGTGTGGCAGTAAGTGACGGCCTGCTGGTGCGTGTACAGCTGGCCCGCGTGGTGGCACCAAGAGAAGTGGTAGGCTCGGCCACGAAACGTGTCATGCTCCTTAGGACGTAAAGAAAAGATGAGAAATTATGCCTGAGAAGACCGTTCATTGAAAAACCTTGTGGTCCACTCCCCGCTCACCTTCTTACTTACCAGTGAAACAATGATGGGACCGCAGGAGGCTGGCAACTGAGGACTTGGTAACAAAATTTCTGACTGCACAGGCTGAACCAGGAACTGGAACAACCGCGGTTCCTTGATTAATCCATGAGAGGTGACCATAGCCTGGACAACATTAGAGGCAGTCTTCACTACGCGGGGCCGCTCCAGAGGCTGAGATTCAATCTGCATTACCATGTGCGGCTGCTCAGCCATTACTCGTACCTTCCCCTCGACGTCCCGTGCCATCCCATCATGAATGACGTGATCTTGCCCTCCTGCCGTAGCCAGCAGCAACATTACCGCCAAGGCCTGCAGCATTACCTGTCAAAGGTCAGACTTTCACTTGCCCTGCAACACACACACACACACACACACACACACACACACACACACACACACACACACACACACACGACATCTGAAGCAGGTATGTAGCTACACCTCAAACACAGTGGTACCATCAATCAATGTGCTGTATTGGGGAAAATAGAAGAATACGAGTATAGGGCATAAAATTTTGTGTTGGCTGTACAGGAGGTAGAATCACTACATAGGTGTGATGTGATAACTACAGGGGAAGGATCAGACGGTACGTGTTGTGTTGCGTTACCCACACATGGAGAATTATTCTGTAAGTCTTACGTTGTATTTAGTACACGGAAAAGGACACAAGGGGGCTCACTGGACACTGGGTGCGTGGTGTTGGTTGTAGGGGAGGATCACGCACTGTGTGTTAAACAGTGTACAGTACAGTGTATCTGTACGTACATAGACACTGAACTTCCAGACCGACATCCCTCCTTGTGGGCTTCGATCGCACCTTGGCTAACAAGGAGAGAGGGTCGTTCGGTGATATGTTTTAACTGCTTATCCTAATTTTCTAATCAATAATAATTTTTCTTGGTAGTGTTGTATGTTTTGTGTGTTTGATGAAAGAAGTAGTAATTCCTAATTTGTTCTTTATTGCGAGTCTTTAGTTGTATTACATCTTCGTCAGGATGTGAAAAGAAACAAAAGGTGGTGACTTGGAAATTTTATTTTGAATTACATAATATGATACAAACATTTTTCTTTTGCTATATTATAGGTAGCAATAATCGTTGTAAGAGTATGTATTTTAAAACTGCCCATGTGTGTGTAAAGGCGAACATGTCTTTGCCAACTGGTCTCTGAGACACACCCAATGGAGCTTCACAATTCCTGCATTCAGGAATTGTGTTCACTTGATCTGATTACAGTGGAAGGCGGTTAAACAAACTTAGCTCCAAAATGCAGATGGGCTGTCACTTCTTTGCCCTTCATTGTCAATTATGGACGAGCTAAACAAATTTCGAGTGAGAGAAAAAATGCATGTTTGTGTTCAAGATTGGTTTATTGTGAAGCAAAACCTTTCTTGAGAGACTTGTTGCCTTTGAGTTTCTCGAGATAACAATGGGCTTGCATGCTCCGAAACGGACATTGTTTTGATAGTGCTGTTGTTTAAGCAAAGTAATCCCATTGTAACAGTGTTTTTTCCCCCTAAGAATGACGAATACCGTGATGTGGTTATAATACAGAGTTTTGTGATCGGATATGATGTGTATTGTTTTGTATTTTGGGTGGGTAGTTTGGCTGTGTCTTAACGGTTGTTAGTGACTGGGTGTGTGGTATGGATGTGTGCTGTGTGCCTGATGTGAGATGTGTGGCATTATGTAGTGTTCAGTCTATGATGTGGTTGGTTGCTATGTGTGGTATGGTGTGGCATTGTGTTACTGTGTGATGTGGTGTGGTGTGGTATTGTGGTACTGTGATGTGGTGTGGTGTGGCATTGTGGTACTGTGTGATGTGGTGTGATGTGGCATTATGATATTGTGTGGTGTGGCATTGTGGCATTGTGTTATTGTGTGGTGTGGGTAATTTCTTTGTAATTAGTGTGGTTGTTAGGTTAGGTCAGTTTTACATATGTAAGATCAGATGAAATCACATAGTATATAATATATGCATAGTATAATTTGGTGAGTCAGAATGATCAGTAAAATGTATGGTATACTTCATTCTTGCCAGAATTAACCACTAATTACAATACCACTAGTGGCTCTCAAGACCATAATTCAGTGCCTATTTGGCACTACAATTTATCTGAGTTACTACGTTTTCCTTTGGTATTTGTACTGCAGCCTTGATTTTAAGTCCAATTACCCTATCGTCGTCATCACCTGTATTATGTATAAGAAAATCCAGCAAGAAGCATTACTGAGTGTTTACATAACCTCACGATCCGTAGTAGCTCACACTACATATGTAACCTCCACTCCAGTCACAGTTATCAAGTGCTCTTACAATTAACTTATACTTGTGCTTGTAACAGTGCTTCTACAATACTACAGTCCACTGATACACACCCACACACACACTCGCACACTCCACACACACACACACACACACACACACACACACACACTGTACATTCTATTGGACGTCGTGTGCTGGAGAACCTATACAGTGGCGTGGGGTATGTTGTGAGGCAACACTTGGCTTAGCAATGGGAACGAGGGACGGCATCATTGAAGCTTCCTTGGGCAGCATAGTGACTTGGAGGGGCGAGGCGGTGAGGTGAGGGTAGGTAGTACAAGGAGGGGATGTGGTTGGTGGAGGGGTTATTATATGTGAGGAGTGACTGGGTAGCGAGTCAGCAGTGAGTGATGTTGAGGTGAATGGTATGGGTGAGGAGGAATTCATTGTGTTCAGTAATGCTGTGAGGAGCTTTCGAACCGAGCTGTCCTTTTCGCTACACGTATTGATGAGCATCAAGTGTTCCCGGATAAAAGCAATTTTTTCCTGCTGCTTCTGAATCGAAGTTTGCAAGGATCTCTTGTCTGACTTCAGCTGTGTCACAATGCTCTTTTCGCGATCCAGTTTCTCGAGGTGTGCCCTGAGGTCCTCCTTCATTTGCTGGTTAGTGTCATTGAGTTTCTTGTTGGTCTCCTCCAGAGTGTTCACCATTGTCTGCAGTTCCTCATCCTGTCTGTTAGATTCCAGAACGTTTATTAATTGCGTATATTAAGCTTCAACTCGCTGAATGAATATTATAGGATGAATAAAGCTGGAACATCTGCTTTCAGAAGTGACACTTCATTGAAAACAACATTAATTTATGTAGAGGATCAAATATATCTTTACTGAATGGGACTGAATTTCTCAAATATACAAAAAAAAAACAATAATTATATTATTAAAATTGAAGTTAATAGCTGAGGTGCTATTCACACATTACTAGATGTAAATCTATAAATAATATAGAATGTACAGTAATCTAGCCGCTAGTGTATGTACCACTCACACTACTACGTTAATTACCAAACCTTGCATCATCATCTTGCATCATAAAATTCTTTACCTTTCAAAATTTGATAAAAATTATCAATGTTTCGAAGCTTTCACCAAGAATATCGTGAATCACATCGCAAGGATAATAAAGGACAAGAATCATTATAATTCGCGAGCAAACAATGGCTGTATAATGGTGACACTCTGAAGATCGATTAATCGAACCACACTTTATGAGGCTCCACTGACCTTTTCTTACGGACGCGGTTCCTCCAGGCAGTAATTGCATTCCTCCTCCTCCTCTCCTCCTCAGGGTTTTCCATAGGTGGCTTCGAATAGAGCTTCGTATTATCATCCACAGGAATGTGCTTGAAAGACATTTGCACTTTTTCTTCTCCACCATCCACACGTCTTGCTGAGAACAGAAAATCAACTGGAAACATGTGAACTTCCTGTTTTGCCGACTTTCGTAATTACCTCTCGGACATAATTGGAATTTCCTTTACAAAAGAGTATCCATTCTTTCAAAAAGCTAACAGCCATCCCTCCTCCCGCCCCTCCTCAAGACTTGAAGCTCTCTGTGTACACAACAGAACCATGTCCACAGACAAAAGTGGGCTGTTGACCATTGACCAGTACCGGACCTGCCCGGAACGGACCTGAACGGACCGGACCGGACCATAACGGACCGGACCGGACCGGACGTGACCAGAACAGAACGGACCGGACCGGACCGGACCGGAACGGACCGGAACGTAGGCTACCGGACCGGAACGGACCGGACCGCACCGGAACGGACCGCACCCGAACGGACCGGATTGGAACGGACCGGACTGATCCGGAACGGACCGGACCGGACAGGACTGGACCGGACCGGACCGGACCGGACCGGATCGGAACGGAACGGACCGGACCAGAACGGACCGGACCGGACCGGAACGGACCGGAACGGACCGGAGTGGACCGGAACGGACCGGACCGGAACGGACCGGACCGGAACGGACATGACCGGACCGGAACGGACCGGACCGGACCGGAACGAACCGGACCGGACCGGAACGGACCGGACCGGACCGGAACGGACCTGAACGGACCGGACCGGAGCAGACCGGACCGGACCTGAGAGCCCCTAGCATTTCCTCCTGAGCAGTTCGTGCCCGGATTGTTTGTAAATATAGCCCAGACAGATGGTGATATACAGACAGCTTGGGACACGATTCCGGATGTAGATTGTGCAATTTGCGAACGCACGAGTGGAACTTCAGGTTCAGGGTCGTTGACTTGCTCCTATTATTATGCTTCCCACCGCTCGGCAGCGTGACGTCGTTGCCAGTCACATGATGTTAGAAATGGAGCCTTGGAGTGCCGATTGTTAGTTTACTGGACATCCCACCATGCAGAAAGCACTGGTGTGGACATGAGAACCTTCACTTTATGAAACTTTGAGGCACATCTTTATTTTTGCAATGAGTAACATAGCTGCAGTGACAAACAGACGGGCAGCACCATACTAAGCAATTTCAGAATTAAGATACGAACTATTACATGAAACAACTAAACCAGGTAGTGGTTCTCAAGCTATGCATGGGTGGCGCTACCCAAACTTGGGTCCACAGATAAATTTGGATGGGTCGCAGGGACAAAAATAAAGTATATAGATATCACGGTCCATTTTCTTCCTCTATATGCTACTTAGGATCACAAGGAACAAAATAGGATGACTTACGATGCCCTGTACAGTGACCACACCCTTCTGCCTCCGAGACAAGGCTGTGACTAACCCGTATTCTATCCTCACCGTCATTTTTTTCCCTCTTCATATTCATCTCTCTCTTCTAATTCTTATAGATTTACCAACATTCATTTTGTTTCTCACGACGAGGCTGTTCCTATCCTTCAGGCTATAGACCTATGGTTATAATGACTAAATTAAGAAAGATCTGGATTTTTCTTCGTCGCAGTGCACCAATACTAACAAAAAGACGACAGGATGTTTAAATACACGTTGGAGAACGTGTGTGTGTGTGTGTGTGTGTATACACAAGAGCCGTGAGACTATCCAGCCATTTTGTGCCCGTAAAGTACAGATTCATCAGAAAAAATAACGACACTAAGAGAAAAGCCATAGTACTACACAAAGTTGCATCATAATACGTAATATATCGACATCCCTCTAAGTGTAACATGTTTCTTCATACCAACAACACGCTGATGTCGTGATAACTTATATCCGGTGAAACACGAGAGAGAGAGAGAGAGAGAGAGAGAGAGAGAGAGAGAGAGAGAGAGAGAGAGAGAGAGAGAGAGAGAGAGAGAGAGGAGAGAGAGAGAGAGAGAGAGAGAGAGAGAGAGAGAGAGAGAGAGAGAGAGAG
>CM035207.1:3235508-3253461 GCA_020233015.1 Callinectes sapidus | reverse complement strand
GAGAGAGAGAGAGAGAGAGAGAGAGAGAGAGAGAGAGAGAGAGAGAGAGAGAGAGAGAGAGAGAGAGAGAGAGAGATAAACTTGACAAGCGTAACTACCATTTAATTACCCTTCGCTCTTCAGTTAACTACCGAATTATCCTTTGTTATTGAAGGTTCAGTTGATTCTAGAGTGGTTTCATTAGTTTGCTTCGGTCACTAACACGCATAACAAGCATAACTACTCCCCTTCAGTACTGCGACACATTTTCACCACGAGTTTTGGGTATGATTAGACGTTATTACTGACATTAGCATGGGTCTTTGGAGGTGAGAAGATTAATGGCCAGAATCTGTACTATTTTAACCCCTTCAGTACTGGGGCACATTTTTACCACGAGTTTTGGGTGTGATGAGAAGCTTTTATTGACATTAGCAAGGGTCTATGGAGGTGAGAAGATTAATAACCAGAGTCTGTCAGTACTGGGACATTTTTACCATGAGTTTTGTGTGTGATTAGACGCTTTTATTGATATTAGCAAGGGTCTACGGAGGTGAGAAGATTAATGGCCAGAGTCTGTACTATTATAACCCTTTCAGTACTGTGATACATTTTTACCATCAGTTTTAATTGTAATTAGACGCTTTTATTGACATTAGCAAGTGTCTATGGAGGTGAGAAGATTAATGGCCAAAGTCTGTACTATTTTAATCCCCACGTGTGTAAAAAATAAATAATAAGCAGAATAAACTATTAAACTATCAGCAACGACTATTACTCGACTATAAGGATACCAATTAGACAATACATTTACAAGCCTTAACTACTGCACGCTAATTACCCAACAATAACCACTAAACTACTTCAAAATATCACTTAATTATCTAACAATGATAAGTTAAAGTCATCAACACCTTAACTACTTCCAACTACTCTATGCTAATCACTTCACTACACTAACAACCACAGTTCCTAATTGTAACCTTAATTACGATAAAATATTCACAGTTAGTAACATAATTAAATACAAAGCCACTTGCAACTTAATATATATATATATATATATACCAGTTAATTCCAGGGAACCTTAAAATCATTATATTCACTTTCTCAAGCAAATTATTCAGTACTAACCTTCAATCTCGAGTGGTGATAATGGCGGTGTTGAGGAGACTGGCGACGAACATCCTTCCTCTATGCCGACTGGTTGGGCACTAGTATATAGTAATTTCAAGTAAACCCTCTCCTTCCTGCTTCTTCTTTCCAGTGTGAATGGCTAAATGCGCAGCGGGAGTCTATTAATATTGATATTTATTTATTAACGTCCAGAAAATGTGAAGGAATGTGGAAAGGGAATGTTAATTTGGGTATTTTTTTAATCTAGTGGGTTATGAAAGTGATAGGACGATGATTAAAGAGGTAAAGCATGATAAAAAAAAAAGACAAATTATCAACCCAGACATGACACAGTTCAGTGAAATGATCGAACACTGAACGAAACACGAAAATTAGAGAAAATAGACGAAAAGTAAAGAAAAAATAAAGTAAACTATCTTATATTTTCTCAGATTATCGAAAATTAAACGAAAAACAGAAAAAAGTATCAAAATTAGAGGAAAAGCATAGAAAAACAGAAAGAAAAACTGAAAAAAATCAACCATCATAATTCTTTCCTCATATTATCAAACACACAGCAAATTAAGCGACACTTTGTTCTCAGTTCATTAATTCCTGTGTTATTATCTTCTCTCCTTATTCTGTCTTTCGTATTAATGTTAAAACTTGTGTTCTCTCTTCTTCTTCTTCTTCCCTGTTTCGTAGTAATGACCTTAATATGTGAAGGCAATTGAGGTTAATTAGACACTTCTATTGGAGACACTTAATAAAGAAGAAGAAGAAGAAGAAGAAGAAGAAGAAGAAGAAGAAGAAGAAGAAGAAGAAGAAGAAGAAGAAGAGGAGGAGGAGGAGATGAAGAACAAGAAATAGTGATTATAATGATAGATAGATAGAAAGAGAGAAGTATTTATCAACAAAAGAGACACTCAATAAAGAAGACGAAGAAGAAGAAGAAGAAGAAGAAGAAGAAGAAGAAGAAGAAGAAATGATGATGAAGAAAATAATAGATGATAAACAAGAAGTAATAATAATAATAATAATAATAATAATAATAATAATAATAATAATAATAATAATAGACAGAAATATAGATAAAAACATATCTAAATGCTTTTTTTTTTTTTTTTTTTATTGTTCCTTTCTAATGTTTGCATCATCTCCTTGCTTTGTTAGCGCACGTACTGTGAATAGCTAACTAGCAAGATACCACCATTACTACTACTGTTGTTTGCCCTGTGTGCTGTTGGTAAAATAATGTTCGTTCATAGGAAAGAAAAAGATTCAACTGTTTAACAAATATCTAAGTAACTATAAGACGAAACACAAATTTGATAGTACACCATGATAGTCCATTAAATTCTCTATCTTTTACTATCACGACTATCCGATAATAGTTTGTGGATAGTGAAGAAAAAGAGATAATTGATGGTAATGAAATAACGTCTTGACGCCCTTCAGAAAGAGAGATACAACTTTTTAACAAATGTCTAAGTAACTATAGGACGAAACACAAATGGGATAGTATGCCATGATAGTCCGTTGAATTCTGCACTTTTTACTATCTTCACTTATCCATTAAAACCCTCAATAATACTACAAAATAAGAAAATGTAAGGTAAAGTGACACATTTTGAATGTCACCCCTAAAATGACTCCAGTTTCTTCAACAACATCCACTTCCATTTTCACTTTACCCCCCCCCCCTCTCTCTCTCTCTTTAAACTTGTCACAGGGGCACTGGCAGGCACTCACGGGGTCACAGTACACAGCATGACACATTAAATCCACAGTAACAGCCCTTAATGGTGAACAGGAAGGAAAGGAAAGGAGAGACGGCAGAGTGTATGTGGGTGTCACCTGTCTTCAACTTCATCTGTTTGCTTTGCTTGCTTTATCTCAGAGGTTGTGGCCGAAGCCGGGTTTTGGGGACCATGGGTTTGCACCCTTCAGCTACACGCCGCGGCAGGTGCCAGGCCGCCACCCCGAGAGGCGGGGACACAACCCCCGACTAACACCCGGTACCCATTCACAGCCTGATGACGCCACGCTCTCCCCCACCAACACCCACGCGTCTTTCCCCTCAAAATTCAGGGATTGCATCATCCGTACGCGACAATAACTGTCTTTCACAGAGAGAGAGAGAGAGAGAGAGAGAGAGAGAGAGAGAGAGAGAGAGAGAGAGAGAGAGAGAGAGAGAGAGAGATTAGAGCTGGCTTTAATGTATAACCCTACTTAACCCCCTTGATATATCACGTTCTTTGCATATAACCTACTTGATTTCTTAGCTGTGTGAAGAGAAACATGGAAATAAACGACTACTTTTTGCTCCGAGTGCTGGTTAACACAACTACCGGTCGCCCTTGTTTCCTCGTTAACTTTCGTTTCACTACACCCTCTTACTTCCTTCCTTCTGATATTCCTTCCTCCCTTCTGATGTTCTTAACTGTTCTATCGCTTATTCCTTGAGGAAAAATGTGTGGAACGATCTCAAGTTGTAGCAGCAGCAGCAACAACAACAACAAAATGACATAATAATGAGAACAGCAACAATAGAACTACACTAACAAACAAGCAAACTACCATTACTATCGTTCACTGGTGTCTGTCAGTCAGTTAGTCACCACCACCAAACTAATGAATGATCCATACCACCACCACCACCATCACCTCACTGCGGCGATCCCCTCCCCCCAACCAGGCAAGGAAGGCATGGATGCTGCGACCAACAAACAAACTACCACCTACCTAGTCATTATTACCCCATCAAGTGTTTGTTACATTAATATATCTACATGTAGGGTATCCATCCTCAGAGGTTACAAAAAATTTTTTTTTTTTTTTCTCTCTCTCATCCCAAACAACCCCAAATGAGCCAAGAAACACAATGCAAACATTTAACGCTGCATTTTCACTAATTATTCCCTGCACATAGATCGGGAATAATTCCCAGCCAGCCCCCGCTGATGCCACGTCATCATCATCATCATCTTCCTTAATTCGCTTCTGATGGATGATGCGCTCACTCCAGTCTTCCACCTTATTTCATAACATGCAACCAGTAATTTATTCCGTAAAACTATATACACAAACTGAATAAACACATTTTCAAACCCAAATCATACATAATAATATAACCTAAATAGTACATCCTTTACTTGGCAATCATCATCATAATATTATGAGCCGCACCGTGAACATGCCTGCTGGCTGCCCTTGCTACATTACATTATATTTATATTTTCAGATTTCACTTTGTTTAGTGTTGATGGTTCTTACAACCGTAACAGCGTGTGATAGATAATACTCTTCACAGCAGCAGCAAGGCTCCCTCCCTCCACGCAGTGAGCAGCAGCAGCAGCAATGTTACACTACAACATTCTCTGCACTGCCACTGCAGTGATTGTATATATATATATATATATATATATATATATATATATATATATCCTACAACATTCTTCTGCATCCTTTCCCTTCAGGCTCTTATTCACATTAATCAATATGCATGTTCTTTACTTCCTTCCAGAAAATGTTATTATTTACCTTAGTTTTCTATTGGTCTCCTATACTTCTCTTCATCTGCATTCTCTATATTTCTCACACATTCTAATCACTACTTTTTCCCTCTAGTAGAAAGCGGTTAGGTATATAGTATGTCTACCCTCTGCTCTCAACAATTACATCCAATAATACTCCTACTTCTTTTGACACAGCTGTCATTACTTTCTCAATAGCTTTTCCAACCTTTACATCATCTTATCTTTTACACTCACATTCTTCCTTTAAATAGGTTATATTTTCTCTAACCAACACTTCATAACACACAACATTACCATTCATTTCCTTATTTGGCTAGCACCGCATCAAATCAAATAACTTTTGCATGATGTATATTATGAAGCTGATACTGTCACAGAGAAAAGCAAATAAACAGAACTACAATGCACCATCAATAATAAAGATGTATGGCTGCCTTCCATGCAGTTTGTGACCTGTGTATATAATGTGATACAATAATAAATTGCTAATAAACATTCATTTATAGTTTATTAGTAGCCTTTGTTTTAGTATAAAATGACTAGATAACAACCCATAGCAAGATCATCTTGTTATAGTATATACATATACCATACCAACAGACTAATGTTGCAGACATTTTAAACAAAAATGTAGCAATACTCAACGCATTACAACAGTTTTACTATACTCTGAGACAGGTTAAGAAAAATCTCAATAATGCATTAGAATGCAAGAACTCTCATTGTAGAAATCGCAGTAAAACAAACGGCACCTCCAAATAAGGCAGCAAGTGGATATATTCAGATGCAGACAGACCTGGAACATACCAAAACAAAATTATAACAAGTCATAATAAGAACCAAAATCATAAGCATAGTAGTGTCAAAGGTTGCCTGTTTCTCTCTTCCCCACTCCAAAAACTCAAAGTGCTCTTTTTTTCCTTACTTTTTTTACTTCCTCAGAAGTTGCTTTTAATACATACAAGATATAAATAAAGTTGATTGTATCAATCTTTGTGTTTTGTTTTTCTATATAATGATAAACTTGTTTAATTTACAAATCAGGCTTGCATTCAGACATGCAATCCCTCTTACCTAAGATAAACAAAGCAGTTTTGTGATGTTTGTATTTTGAATTAGATCTATAAAAGAAAACAATAAGGTATGTCCTAATATTGTTGACCATTTGAAGTGAACCAGGCCAGACACTGAGTTTATTACAGTATATTTCGGAGTATAAGACAAATTATACGGATAGCGCTCACTTGAGAAGTAGACTTGGAGCAGAGTTTCTTCAGGGCTCAATGGACAGGTCTGAGGTCATCAACATTTAAATGACACTCAACATCCTCAGTGAGACCTTTGACATACATCTCCTTGTCTCTTCTCAGGAGAGTTCTAGTCCTCCATGACAGAGCACTGTACTGGACATGGTTCCCAGCAAGTCTGGGAGCGTGAATCTCCTCAACACTTTCCAGCATCTCCACCCAGGCCCCTACCCCAACCACCTAGGTCACCCATGGGCAGGGATACCGGCATCCCTGAGGGAAAGAACCCTAGCTGCCCAAAGAGACAGAAGGGGAGGCAGAGACAGGAGAGACAGAGGGAGGATTGAGCTATGTGAGGTAGAGGGCACTCACTCCTCACTTGGATAGAATCCACCCACCACCTAAGGTCATTATACCAAGGAGATAAGTGAATTGAGAACAGATCCAACAACAGTTCATAGATGGGCACGCCGTGCCAGTGTGGAAAACAGCGGCCAGGAACTTCGCACTGATACCTCTCAGAAGACACCAGGACATTAAACTCTGACTTTTATGGCAGCATTATGTGGGTTAGAATCTAGAATACATTTAATGACTGCGGTGACACAATGGGATGTTTTCCTGGGCTTCCTCGAGCTCTTGTGTGGCACTGTTGTCTGGCCACTGTTTAGACACTGGCACACCATACCAATCAGCACGATGTCATTGGATCTACTCACACTAAATCACTGATCTCCTTAATCTAATGGCCTGCATCCTGTAAGGCATGTATCTGACAAAGAGTTTCAGTCAATACATGTTTCCCAGTGGATGTTCTGTGATTAGAAACATGACAAAACACATATAACTGCATCACAAACTCTACAAGCTTTGCAACAACAAAACAAAGAACCTCGCCTTGTGAATCCCTTAAGGCACCTGACTGTGTCTGGCAACCCCCAGTGCACAGGACAGAATGCTGTGACATCACACAGGTCAGCTCTCATTTTGTCTTGCTCCTATCACATGGAAAATCATCATGGTTATTTTGGCATAATGTGCATCCAGAGGATGCGAAGCGGGCACACATTTCATCTAGTACTGTATGTATAAAACAAATATTTTTAATTATATGCATAATTTGTTCATACATTACCTGATAAGGTGACTATTTTTCATGCTATAAAGAGGTTTCCACTGCTTTTTTCATAGGTGTCAGTGAAGATGGAGATGAAGAGTGAACCATATGGGAAGGGCTGGTAGGAGTGGGCAGGCCTTCAACTGGACCTGAGGCAGCAGTAGCATCTCCTACCTTATTACTACCAATCACAAGAGTAGAATTCACACTTCCAGTCAGCATTTCAACCATTCTATAAAAGAAAATTACACAATTAAGTATGGGATTCTTAATTTCAAAATTATAATATTCAAACCATGAAATTATAACTGTTGTCAAGAGTAAGTACATACTAACAATAAATTTATTCAAGCCTTACAGAGTTAAATAAAACAAATATCAGGAGCTTCAAAACTTGAAAAAAATTACTACTCACTGACAACGAAGAGCCCTGTTTTCAGCAATAATGGCATCTGCCTCTTTCCCTGACTTTTCTAGCAGTGCAGAGAGAGAGCCAAGGGCTGCAGGACAGGGTGGTTTCTTAGCTAAGTTCTTGGCATTAGGAATTGGCTGCATATTTGCTGGCAGTGAACTAGGATTCCCAGCACTTCGACTGTGGTTTATCTGAATGATTTCATCACCTTTAGAATTATAAAATTATATACATATCACCAACCTAACTATATAAATTTATCAAAACATGATATAATTTAACAACGGTGGAAAGAGTATTTTTGAGTGGTTAGTAATACTAGTGAATACACCTTTCATGATCAGCACAGTACTAGTGAACTGAATTCACAATATAATTTTTCTGCCTTTATTCCAAATCACAACTTGTAATGGTGAATTCTCATACCATCTCTCTCTCAGTCTCTTTTTATCACCTCTTATTAACCCAGCCATAAAGCATACAAAAATATATATGCATACAAATAATTAATTTCCCTCAAACAGAACTACAAGATATAAGATTTATCCAAAATAGTGTGTCAATAGTAAGGGTTCTTCATTATGTAAAATACTGTCTCAAATAAAAGTGTACTTCCTTCTATTTCTTCAGTGAACATTATACACTTTGAATGTCATTCATGATCAAAATAGATAAATAAACAAATACATACAGCTATTTCCATTATTTTCCAAATATCCTTCTGTCGTTGCTTTTGAAGGGATGATATGTGCTGTGCAGTTCTGGCAGCATCCTCCAAAACAGTTTCCAGGGGTGATGACAATTCAGCTACCTCACTGCAACACTCACTCTGTTTCCTGAAAGAATGGAAATATCAAATTCTGAGAAGAAACAAAAATCTACAGGCATTCTGCACAAAGGCCTCAGAGCATGTCCTAATTTACATTAGAGTTATTTATTTCCAGAAATATTGACTATTCCTCCTCATCAGAGGATATTAAAATGTTTGGTACCGTAAATGCATTTACACTTGCCCCAATGTATCAATCTTTACCAGTTCCCCATTAGATACAAGTCACTTACTCTATATGCTTAAAGAGATCCTGCTGTAGCCTATCTCTCTTCCTAAGGGCTTGCAGCAGCAGTTTGCACATATCAGTGTTGTCATGAGCTGTGGCCCTCTGTTCTTTGTTCCGTCGACGCATGGTGCAGTATAACTCTTCCCCAGCCGATATACTTGAAGAGACAGAAAAAGATACTGCAGCATATATACAGAAGTCCATTTGTCCAATCAAGCAAACAAACATCATATTATACTCAGTTCAGTTCATGTCATATGTTAACGATAGCTGTTGATAAAACAATCTCTGACAAGTTAATTCAAAGTACATGATACATGACCTCTATATTCATTTTGGCTCTTAAATAATTACTAAATATGTGATTGATTATTTATTTTTACATTTAAATCCCACAACACAGGCAATATATGGCCACATGGTTGAGATGTCATAAATAATTCATTCAGCAATGGAAACTTTTTAGCACTAAGACCAATGAGATAAATATTTTCTTACATATTTTCCAAAGTGTCATTGGATCTTGCACGAGCAAAAGGTGAGCACTGGAGTTCAAGGATCCGGGTGTTGAGGGCCGTAAGGGAGCCCTCCAGCTGTTGTACCCGTTCCACCACTGCATGCACTTGCCGCAAGGTGATCTCTCCCATGTCACGCCATCCACTGTATAGCTTCTCAGAAGCTGTGAAAATTTATCCCCCCAAAATGCTCTGCATTCAAAATTTAAAATTAAAAAGTTTCTCATATATATATATATATATATATATATATATATATATATTCTATATACTATATATATATATATATATATATATATACCCTCTGCACCTTTATAGGTGACAAAAGCATCTCTATGGATGTTTAGTGTAGACAACTTAGTGTCATGTTTACAATTGGCGCACCACCTGCACGATAATAATAATCAGTTGCCGATTAGGCTAACAGAAACTTGACATCAATAAATATTTTATGTTAAGCAAGCCAATCATAGCCTTCACAGCTTATCTCATTATAAAATTAATACTATGTGACAAGGTGGTAATGAGAATTACCAACCAAGCCTATCATATTATGGCTCCAAATCATCCAGTGAGGCTCCACCATTAAACCCATGACAAGTACTACCCATCACAAACAGAAAGTAATGAATATTCCTGTCATTTGGAGCTCCGACCAAGTAGCCCCCCCCCCCTACTCCCTCCCTCCTACAGCCACTCGCCATCCTCCTCCCCCGCTCTCTCTCTCTCTCTCTCTCTCTCTCTCTCTCTCTCTCTCTCTCTCTCTCTCTCTCTCTCTCTCTCATCAAATAGAATATATTATTCTCACAGCATCATTTCCAACAGGAATTATTTCAAGAAAGTATAAATTATTATACAAAACTGTAAATTATTGTACTATCATAGTTTGCGCAAATGCCAATGATATTTAACAATCGTTCTTCATTGGTTGTTTAAAGTGTTAAATATATCTTCATTAGTAAATAAGTTTGCCAGTGACCAGAGTAGAAGGCCACATTGACTGGGGTAGTAGGTAGGAAGTGACCAGGGTTGGGGGCCGGAGTGACTTGAAAGCCATTCACGAGTCGCAAGAGAGAGATGTTCACAGCGGAGAAGTGCAAACGAGACCAGCCAACTGGCGGGTAGGTAGCACTGGCCTCCACATGTGTTTGTGTTTGAATTGAGAGGCCGCGTTCGGACTGGAGGTCAAAATTTGTTCGCCAAATGTGTTCAGAGAGAGAGAGAGAGAGTACTACTGTCATGCTTGGCTGCTGTTAATGAATTTTAACTGCCATAAAGTTGTGTCCTTCTGGGTGTACAATCAGTTTACTCTCTTTTACTTATCTACCTTACTCAGGGTATTGGTTTCTTATGATGAAATTTATAATATTTTGTTGACGAACTAAAATGATTACATGCAATACATCCACAAGATGTGAACATTGAGACAATACTGAACACTACTTACTGAGCCTTCCAGAAGATGCCTGTTCATCATAGTAATCCAGGTCAGTGTTGAGAGCCTCCATGAAGAGATGATGGCGGGCTTGTAACTTTGCTATATCACTGAGCATTCTTTGGCCAGTTTTTGTGAGCTGTGCATGGCCTGACATCAAATGTAGCCTATATAGAAATATAAAAAATATTGATTGTCATGACAATTATCATAAAGATAAATACTAAAAACAGAAATATGAAAAAATATTGTCATGACAATTATTATTAAGACAAATATTAAAAACATAAAAAGATTTTTCCCATGTTTCTTATAACATGGTTATTATTAAGTGACAAGCAGCAAAATATGTAAGGCATCTGTTCATTTATAAGCATTAAGACAACCAATACAATAATTGTTTTCTTTATCATTCATGAATTAGTAGAATATACAATAATGTACAGTTATTTACTAACATTGACACCTTCTGTGCTTGCATCAGGAGAGCCAGAAGCCGAGCCTCTCTCTGAAGGAAGAACATGGCATGTGACCACATCCTTCGCTGGGTCTGATAATCCACTGTGGTTCTTGGCTCCCGTAACATGGCTTCCACTAGTGGAGGGAAGTGAGGAGGCACTTGTGGTCGAGTCATTCCCTCCGCAAAGATGTACAACAGCCACTCATCTTCATCCTAATAAGCACATATGCTTTAAATATAAAACTCCATTAAATACTGATGCTGAATTATATGACTTCATAAGGAAAACAACATAATAGTGTTCTCTCCATTACTATAATTTTATAGTCCTTACTAAATAATGTACAAGAACTATAACACTTCTACTGAAAGTATTGCTAGGACAGCAGTCAAGTATCAAGGTGGAAGAATGACAATTTGGATACAACTGTAGGAGGAAAAGAAACTTGTGGTAGTATAAAAGGTATGGTTACTTAATCCAGAAATAAAAAAGCTGTTTACAAAGCAATGAATCTACATATATTGTATATGAAAAAACAAGGACAAGTCTTACTGGTGGAGCCCAGCACTGAATGGCTGGCCGAGTTGGGTCAGGAGGCTGACCTCTTGGTAACAGTGGTCGCTGATCCTCAATGGCCACACCACTGTCCTGAGCCACCCACTTCTGCACTTCAGATAAAGAGCTGTTTTCTGTTACCTCATATTCCAGCAGACAGCATAAATCAACAACAAATACTTTGATCATCTGAAAAAAGTAAAATACCAAAAAGAAATGTAATAACTTCTGAGAGGAGTACATATAATAGAACTTTTTTATTACTGGCAATAAAGGCCAGGATAGTTTATCTGCTTTTTTTTTAAATGGTCTATGCAAAGGACTGGCCATAAAAAAGTATGTGTCTCTACAGACAAATTGTCCCTGAGGATATTTTGAATATAGGTATGGTGTGATAATATAAACTAAGAAACTTCCTGGGTAAACATTACAAGTCAGTAACACATTTTCATACACATTCATTATTGAAGTGAGAATATCTACTTCCATCACCATCATTTAACAACATTTATTAAGTTTTTAACTTTCCATTCCACACTACAGTACATATAGCTATCACATTACTTCTTATATAGAATTAAAAAAACTTCAATTGTTGCATTTCAAGAAAAGCCTTGATATGGCAGATTCTTTATTCTTTGAAATGTATAACTTTGCAATAAAAAGCTTGCATAAGAAATTAATTATATAAGTGTGTAAAGAAAAAAAAATCAGCAAGTGAATGATTATGTGTCACTGGATGATGCAATGACTTTCCTCAAATCTTACTTGTTTTCCAACCATCAACCCATTCTGTGTCACCAACTATATTACATTTCCTCAAATAAAGGAAAATAATAACGTTGCAAAAGGTAACTTAACAAACACAAAACAGCTTTACTCCACACATTTTATATTCACCTTTTTATTGAGAACATCATTGATCATGGTGAATGCCAACACCTTTTTGGTGCCATCTTCTCCCTGGACTTGGCCCCTCACACCTGGTTCCCACTCCAGCATCACCCTTAACCACTCTTCAAGCCGTAACCTGGAGAAGTTTTTGTTCTTCAAATACTGCATGAACTAATAAAGAAATTTATATATAGATGGCATAATACAACTGCTTGTAGTATAGTGCTAGTTGTTGCTAGTATTATTCTTTAACTCATACAGTGTTAGCAGTGTATATTGACACTGCATGCTGTTGATGTGAATTTTGCTATCAGTGTATATATACACAGGGCTATTCTCAGTTTAATTGCTCCCATACAGAGTAGTCAGCATCCAATCCTAAGTATGTCTTTGTAAAGCATGACTCTGGTGCATCATCTCACCACCTCCCAAGCATCACCAGACTGACCTGTGATGAGTCAACATGTCAAATATGCATCACTCCAGGTTTGACGCGTGAAATTGATCTTGTGCTGGATGATACAATGTTGACATTAGTGAGTGGAGAGGATAGTGAATAGTTTGTCGATTGTGATGTGTCACTATCGTCATCATATTCAGACAATGACGAGATTTCTAAGCCTCATAAAGGAGAGAATGAAAGTGACAATGAATTTTCTGATTTTGGGAAAGGGTGAGTGCCAATTCAAGGAGAAATAACTCTCCCCAAACTTAATACTGGTGATATGATAATGATGGTGAAGATGATGAGGATGATGCTGGTGATGGTTATGATGGTGTACAGATGATTAATAGTATGAAATTGTTTTTTTCAACATTTTTCAAAATCGAAACCATCTAGCTTCTGGGCACCTGTGACCCAATATATGGGGTTCAAATCTTCTTTTCATTCCCCCCCCAAAAAAAGTTCCTGCAGCACCCAGGAAAAATCGACTTTTTTGTTCTGGTGCTATATGGGCTAAAAATTGACAAAATATCAAAATTATCACTTGTTATTTTGTGTGTGCGTGTGTGTGTGATTACCTAGTTGAGTCATGTGAGAAAGGAGCTATGCTTATGAGTCAATGAATTCCATAATCATGTTACACACTTGTCTGCTTGCCACATTACTTAGATCTTTACTGAAACTTGCCACATTGGATGATACCCTACTATAAGACTACATTATGAAATGCAGATAACATGAATAAAAACTGGTAATTACCTGAATGGTGATGAAATATGGGATTCTGGAAACATATGAGCAGAAAATTGCACATCCCCATTTCGACCTTCATATACACAAATGTGATTTGACTGCTTCGTTCGTACTCTCTTCATCCTGAAAGTGTAGGACAAGTTTAAATCCACATCTTACCTATACACCCAAAGACTATCACAGACAATATTTCCCACAAAGAAAGATATGAATATTACAATATACATAATGCAAACTGAAACAATTCACAATAGAAAAGACAGCACTGAATATATATATATATATATATATATATATATATATATATATATATATATATATATATATATATATATATATATATATATATATTGAAATGTACTACTACAATGAGTGTTTTTAACTTCAGTCAATCCCTGACATCTTATCCGATGTTATTACATAACTTGAAATTATCTGTAGCTTACGTATAAGAGCATTAGAAAACTTCAATTGCTGTGTGTGCATGTGTGTGTATGTAAAGTAAAGTATATATGTATAAATTTTATTGCTATAAAATAATATTAAGACAAGAACAAAAAACGAAATCTACTGATAGAGGCATTATCTACCAAGACGAGTTCTTTGACAGATAAACTGGTATTTTACATTACATACGTACTATTTGCCAAGTATTAACAAATATCAAATACATACATGAATTTGTGGAGTCAATGAAAAAGACATTTGTAAATAATCCTATAATATATGCACATTCTATACTAAACATTATTACAATAGAAATATTATCATACACACCTGAAACTAAAGAATATTGTGAAGAATTTTGATTGTTGAATAAACATTTTTAAATTGAAAATAACCTATTGTGCCAGAATATACATTCCTTTATGCTATTTAGAAGATTACTCCTTTTAAAAAGGAGTTTTTGAAGAGGGTTGTGCACTACTATGGAATGGCCAGTTTAATATGGTTACTTTTTGTGTTTCATGTTGCTTCCATTAACCAAAATGCTTTGAATTAATTTGTGTGTGAGGTGTTTAAAAACTATCGAAAGAAGAAAGAACTTGTTAATTGAAAAGAAATTTAGAAATTTATGTTCAGTGAAAATATTCAAAGTAGGATCAAATTTTCCAAGGAGGAATTGGCCTCTTAAACTTTTTTTTTCATCTGGAAATAGCTCAGAGTTCATACTGATCAATTTTCAGGTAGGGCTGAGACCACACCACACACCAAGGCAGTGAGACCACAACCCCTTAAGTTATATCCTATGTTTATTTACTGCAGGGTGAACAGAGGCTACACGTTAAGAGGCTTGCCCATTCATCTTGCCATGCCTGGGACTCAAAGCCAGGCCATCTTAGTTGTGAACCAAATGTGCAAGCCACTACACTACACATTTTGTGTGTGGGTGTAGTTTCTTGTTTGAATAAGGAGCCAAAACTCCTTTATCTCTTTCACTGTTCCTCAAGAAAGCCTATCACACATACTGAATCTTTCAATCAAATTTTGTAAATATATTTTGTTTACACATAAGAATCAATAGAAGTAGTACAAAAGTTACTCACCACTCTACAGGGGTCATGTTTGGCAAGAAAGGCCTGACACCAGTGATGATTTCATGTGTGACCAGACCTAAGCTCCAATAATCCACAGTACAGGTGTATCTCTTGCTAAGGAAGAGTTCTGGGGCCAGATACTGAAGTGTGCCCACAAAGGAAGTACACACACTACTGTGGTCTAATTCTTTAGCATATCCAAGATCGATGAGTTTGTAAACAATCTGCAAATAAGATATAACAAATGAATAGTATGACACCTATCTCCAAAAAAAGGCTAAGTGGTATCTTAAGGTTTCCTTTTTACTATAGCTTCCACTTGCTCCTCACCATCCATCATTTCAAAACATATTCTGTTCTCTCAACACCCCCAAGTCCTACAATCTCCTCAAACTTAAAATTTTACAATAATAAAACATCAAGGACAATGTACAAAATAATATATTCATCCAAAAGACTAACCTTTCCATCGACATCTTGAAGAACAATGTTTTCCGGTTTAAGATCTCGATGGATGATCCTCATTGAGTGCAAATAAGCCACAGCTTCTGTTATATCCCTTATGCATGCTCTCACAGAAGCTTCACGTAGACCACAACAATTTTCAGGTTTGTTCAGAACCTAAGTATTGTAAAGAATGTATGAAGCATATTACAATACTTAGCAACCTGGTGTAGTCAAAAGATCCATCACAGAATATTTCATGAATTGTATTTTTGTACATTCTTCAAAACTGGAAACTACAAAGAAAATTATGACAAGGATTACTTTTCTTAAATCTCCCAAGCTGCAATACTCCATACACAGCATAGGCAGGTCTCCTGGAGGGCCTGTCAACTCTGCTGGCACCTGGAAGCATCGCACAACAGCCGAGTGACTCAGCCGATTCATTATTTCCACTTCCTTCTCCCATCGTTCTACATGCTTAGGAGTGAGTATATTTTCAGTGCCTGTGCCAGGGGTACCCCAACGACACTTTTTCAGGGCTGGAAAAAGTATATGAAATTGAAATAATGTGTCACCACAGAAGAATTTTAGGTACGTATCAGTTGCTTCGTCTGAACAATTAATTTTATCCAGCACAACCCACCTATCGTCTCCCCAGTATCAGTGTGCCGCCATAATGTGACTGTGCCAAAGCCTCCTGTTCCAAGAACTTTATCCTTCAACCAAGGGTATGTGACAGGCCGCTCCTGCTTTTCCTCTGTTGCCATGATACTGAAAAAAAAGTTCATGTCAATAGTTTACACTTACAATGGTATAAGTCAATTTACTATGTTGTAAATTAGATATGGACAGAGATGGTAGCAGAGAATGAAAAGACAAATAGGATCCACGATTGAGGCAGTAGTAGATAGTGGCAGTTGGGAATATAAGTGATGCAAAAGTTCCCTGGAGGCAATGCAGCTGCAAACCTTTTTGGTACAGACAAAAATATTTTATAACTATTTCTGGTACATTTTTTTTAGCTTAGATATTGTCAAGTGAGAATTCTTTATAACTTCTTATCATTAATGATTGTGTGGCTAAAGAACAGTTTGTGAAGAGTCCACAAGCAGTAGTCTGGAAATTCATTTTGGCACACTTTCTTCCACTGCAAGCACAAATATGGTCTCTATTAAAACATATGGATTTTCTTCTAGTGAAAAACATTTTAGAAACCAACACAGTGAGTGCAATATTCGAGAAGAGCCACGATCGTGCCTAATGGGGTATAAGGGTTAAACACCACATAATATGAATCTCAAATTTCATGATTTTCTGGGTGATGTTACTGAGGAAAACAGCACACCCATCTATCAATTATTCTCTTGTCAACTGCACCCTCAAGGTGTTGGTAGGTGTGAGGGCAGTGGAAAATTATAGCAAGGAGTCAAAGTGAGTGGTTCTAAACATGTGTCTTGTCAATTTAGGTATGATTCACATGAACCTGCTACTCATTTTTATTGTAAATTTTAAGTTTCTGGTGGATGAGAAAACTGGGTAATAAAAAACAGGAAAGGAAAAAGATTCCTATAGGAAATGATTAACAGAATGATTCAAAACACAGGGAAACCTAATAGAAAAAAAAAAAAAAAAAACTGAAATTGGTGCTCTTCTTTTATTCACCTTAAAGTTCTCATATTTCATAACTCAGCCTTATTTATCCCTTTAGATCCTAAAACCTGCTTTCCAACCAATCTCCAAGGGAAGAATGCCAATCTCTAAGCTCTTACTTTAAAAACAACACAAGAAAATAATCTTCCCTTGAGAATTATAGAGGTAGGAATAGAATAGTCAGTACACTTTGGTGCCACTTGCCAAAATACAATGCTGCTTAACTTATAAATTTGATAGTCTACACTAATGAATCCCAACCTTACTAACACACTTTACTTCAGCTGCATACCACTCACAACTAATTCTTTATGCAATTTATTATCACACAGGATTGCTGAGCTGCAAGATAATGCTGCCACGCCTTCCTGCTGCCGGCAAGGGGGGGGGGGGGCTAGGCCTACACCCTGAAGTGGGGCAGGCCAGTCCACAGTGGGATGAACCTGCTGCCCACTGCCATGACGACCACATCACCATTACGGCACATAACCAGCACTCTGATATCCCACTATCAGTCCAGTTCACAACAATGGCTGGCTGCCCTGAACATACTCACACTGGATTCCTTGAGTGTTAGGCTACACAGCTGGTTTTATTAAACACTCCACTACGAAAACCCCATCTTCCTCTTTTCTTGTTTTGGGTCGACAGTCTTTTATTTTGGGAATTTCCCTGCCCGTTTTCCCTTAAATCTTCCACTCATATTATAATGAATATATATATATATATATATATATATATATATATATATATATATATATATATATATATATATATATATATATATATAGA
>CM035207.1:3214472-3235408 GCA_020233015.1 Callinectes sapidus | reverse complement strand
TATATATATATATATATATATACAGTCATACCTCTACATACGAGTGCTTCAGTATACGAATTTTTCAAGATGTGAGCTGGGAAATGAGCCTAATCGTTGCCCAGGATACAAGGAAATACTCACCATACGAGCTGCAAGCATCTAGTTACGCCAAGCCACCTCTAGTTCACAGTGAATGAAAAAAAAGAAGTAATAGATAAATACAAAAATATATAAAACAGAAAAGAGAAAATAAACCCTAGTGTTAAGTTGTTTTTGTCTCTATTAATTTCATTATGCATATTATGTAAGTTCAATTCTCGTTAGCTGATTTCATTCCTCCCCTCCTCCACCACCATCTTATGCTTCCGCTGTGCGAGTTAACCTATGTACATTTTTTAACACTTGATATTTACATTATTTCTTTATTTATTTACATTAT
This sequence comes from Callinectes sapidus, assembly GCA_020233015.1. NCBI lineage: Eukaryota > Metazoa > Arthropoda > Malacostraca > Decapoda > Portunidae > Callinectes > Callinectes sapidus. The sequence continues at coordinate 3,234,987 of CM035207.1, read as the reverse complement.
TTGTATTTATAATGTTTATTTTAATAACAAATACCATTTATCACTGTTTTCCTTATTAATGTTAACTTTCTTTCAGTGTACATTGGTATTACTAAACTTTGATTTGCATGTTTTTCTCATGTTGGAACACATTATTCAGTTTTATGTGTATTTAAATAGGAAATCCTGTTCCAAGCTATTTCATGATACGAGCTTAGTTGTGGAACGAATTAGACTCGTATGTAGAGGTATGACTATCTATCTATCTATCTATCTATCTATCTATCTATCTATATATATATATATATATATATATATATATATATATATATATATATATATATATATATATATATATATATATATATATATTCTCAGGGCCTCATATTTTTACATGTGTATTTTTACACTTATCACCCAATCTTTTAGGGTTGTTCTTTTTCTTTTGCCAACAAGTCTGTTTTCATAGTTCTTTTCAATTTCTTTATATAGACTTAATTCTTCTAATTACTAACTGTATATTTCACATTGAAGTCTTTTCCAACATAATATCTCTTTACTTTCACTGGTTTATTTTGTTTTACTGGGCTATTTTTTTCACAACTACAGAAGACCAATATTCTTGTAGGCTGTGCACAACAGCCACAACAGATTTTAGAACTTTAAGTCAAAAGCAAAGTTGAGCCCTCTTGTCTTTTATTGCAGGTGGCTCGGCTATTAAAGAGATCAGGAATCAGTGGTGTGCCCAGCCTGGTTACAGTCACCTCTGAAGGGATGGCTCCCTATGGCTCTCAGAGGGGAGAAACACTCACACGGCCAGCACTCAGCCTTTACATCTGTGCCTTGCAGCCACACCTGAATGATGCATTCCTGGTATCTCTGGCAGTGGCAAACCTGCTGGCTGCTGCTGATTTCTTTTATTTTTTGGATGGACGAGTGCGAGTGTGGCGTCATGTAGGTGCCAGCTTCACAAGAGCTGCCTTCAACAATGCTGGGGTAATGCTGCTGTGGTTGGCTGTCACTGCTTTACTTCGGCCTGCTTCTGTCAGAGCTGCACTGCCCTCCACTGCCTGGGTGGCCACTGCTTTTAGTGCTACGCGTGTGTCCTCCTTCATCCGCTACCATTGGCTCATGGTGCAGAGCCACCCTGCCATCTTCTGGCTGTCAACAGCAATATTTGGTTTCATCATCTTAGCTTGGAGGAACCTTCTGGGAAGACGGAACACAGAGCAAGAAGAGCCCGACAATGGTTGGTGGAGTTCCTTCCCAGTGGATAATTACTTGGTGGATGTTCTCTTCCGTCCAATGACCTCGCTGTCACGGCCACGTCCTTCACAAGACTTGGGGCTGGAGGAAGGCATGGAACGTTTAATTGAACGATTGGCCACACCTGATTTGTGGCTTCATCCAGTCATCCCCACAGACTACATGAAAGAGCTGCCCATGTGGAGGTATGATGGGTGGGGGAATGAAGATGATCTGAAATCAGAGAGTGAAACAGACGTAGATAGTGTGAGTGAAAATGAGAGTGACACCCTGCTGGACTCACACACTTGCTGCCATGATGAAGAGTGCCGCCTGTGCTCACTGTGGGCTTCCGTCAAGGAGGTTCATGTGTGTCACCGCTGTGCCATTCTCAAGCGAAAATTGGAACGTCGACACTTGCGGCGGCGTGCCATGGAGCAGACAGACCACAGTGCTGCCACACATGAAAAGTTGCAGAGGGTATATGAGAACTGCTGCAAGACACGGCAGAAGCAGCCAACGCCAGTCAGTGGAGCAAGGCAGGGCAGAAGCAAAGGCCCAAGCTGGCTCCTCTCTCCCCAGCGGTTAACAGAGCTCAAATGGAGTGCACCTCCACATGCCATTGAGAGTCGCATCTGTGCCATTTGCTTGGGCCGGTATGGATGGGCAGCAGTGTTGTGTGGGTTGCCATGTGGACACAATTATCACCATGCGTGTATTACTGAATGGTTACTCAAGGACAACCACCATTGTCCCACATGCCGCTGGCCTTCATATAAAGCTAAATCTATGCCTGTGTCTGCACGGGAACACCAGGACTAGTGGATGCTCTTTCCTCCTGTAAGATTTTGCTCTGATGTATGTAGTGTTGGTGATATGCTCTCCGGCAGCTGGATTCTAGGTGTTGATCGTGCAACAAAATGTTGGGGGGATTATGCATTGTGATCATTACTTGTACTTGTTTTTAAGCTGTGATGAAAAAAGATGGTGATCAATTTGAGTTACAAAAGCTTTATAACTGCCAAAAGTGCTTCTTCACCATTCAGTTTAAAAAATGGTGTTAGTGTACTAACTAATGTAAGATAAGTGAAAGAATGACAGGTCTCAATAGTAACAAATTATAAATTATCTGAAAATTCATAGAAGACAACCATTTGAAAAAAAATATATATATATTAAATTAGTGGTGATTAGCAATAGTTAGAACAATTAACAATATAATTTACCAAGCTGGCATCAAGCTGACATTCACATAACAGGCATGCTAAATGACTGATGTGTGTTGTTAGGATTAAAGGTTGATATGTTTGTTTGAGTTGAGGAGGGGTAGCACCATGAGTGTTGCCAGGGGATGCCACATTAGTCCTTTGGCAGTCAGAGTAAAGGGCATGATGTACAAAATGCTCACATTATACCAGCAGCTTTAATTCCACAGTATGTAATATTAACCTCTTCAGTACTGGGATGCATTTCTACCTTTAGTTCTGGGTATGATTACATGATTTTATAGACATTAGGAAAAATCTATGTAGGTCAGAAGATTAATGTCCAGAGTCTGTATTATTTTAATTCCCACATGAGTTTTTGAAGTTGTATAAAATTGAAAATAATGAGCAGAATAAGTATGAAAATGCACAATAGTACTGAAGGGTTAAATACTGCATACTCTTTAATTTTCTTAGAAATTTGTAACAACGAATTTATTAGAATTAGAAAGTAAATAGATGCCAGCAGCCAGTGAATCACAAGTTTGAGATAGGGACACACATTATTTGACCCAAGTGTGGATTCTTTTAATTGGCCAAAGATGATAATGTGTATATGGACACCTTTATATGTTTGGTGTACAAATTACAAATGCCATAAGGTCTGTTTTCCTAGTCCATGAGTGGCAACAAGCCAAGAGAAGTATTATGAATAGGGTTAACTTTTATGTGATCTATGTCCTTTTGGAATGTGGAAGAGAATAAAGTAACATATAATTGCATTTATTCTTTATGAAACTGTGTGACATTGACTTTGTGGGATATTTTAGTCCTTTATTTTACAGGAGTCCTGGGCTCATATTAACAGATTCTTAAGTATGTAACTTTTCTTAGATGAATTCTAAGTCTTCAAATCCATCATAACCTCCCAAAATTGATCTTGTACTTTAACCATTATCTCACCAGCAGCTTCAGATTTACTGTTGATGAGAAGATGGCTAAGTACATTACTAGTTTCAGGAAGTTAAGATGGATTTCAAGAATAGAAATTTGTCTAAGAAAAAGTTACATACTTGATTATTTATCAAAACAGGCCTCTCTCTCTCTCTCTCTCTCTCTCTCTCTCTCTCTCTCTCTCTCTCTCTCTCTCTCTCTCTCTCTCTCTCTCTCTCTCTCTCTCGTTTTTGGAAAAACCATTATTATTATTTTTTAAGCATTTGTTTGTTGAAATGTCTCATGTCTTTCATCTTTCACATTTATTTTGAACCATATATAGATCCTTACTTTCCTGAACAGTGCTAAGATACAAAGTAGAATTACACAAAATTGAAGTGTTGGGAGTGGGCGGTGTGTGTTAATATATGTATGTAAGAAAGTTAAGCTTGGTGAGGCATAGCGGCATAATGTGGAGGGCGACTCTTCCATTTTTTAACTCTGCTTTTATCGAAATAATCTTACCAGGCATTACATAAATTACCTAGTTAGTAATGACAATGCAACTATCAACGAAAAATTGCGATAGTGTGCAGGTATCTGATTAAAAAAAAAAAATTGTATTCCCATTGCAACTAGCAAAATAACGGAAGAAATTCGTTTTGTATGTTCAACCCATTACATTTTTAGAGAATCACAACGAAATTTCAGAATATATGGGGTCACAGGTTGGTATGTAAGTTCTGTTGAAAAGAGTGAAGGAGCGCAGCCATCACCGCCACACACAACAAGTCATCCCCGAAGTTGACGCCACACCGGTCCAGGCTTCCCAACACACCACAGCCAAGGTAAAACAAGCCTCTGTTCCTGCTTGAACTGTTCTTCCTAGTCAGACTGATATCAGCACTGCGTGTGTAGTTGTAAGGCTGTGTGGATTGCTGTTGTAATGTACAGTAGTCTGTGCAATTGTTCCCTCCTGACTGAACCGTTTTGGTGTGGGCTGGACTGCCCTCCTCTCCTCTCCTCTCTCCTGTCTATCATATACAGTCCACTTTTAGGCCTTATCATCTAACTTTCAGTGTACTGTGATTAATTGTTTAGGATAGCCAAAATAAGCAAATCCTTTACTAATCAGGCGTGACCAAACACTTTTATGTATTTATTTATTATTTTTTTAAGGCACCTTTATTTTAACGAGCGTTGATTATCCTGAAAATTTCATTTCTCACGTTTCAAGAATTAGTTAAGTACCAATACACTTATTATATTACAAGTTGTTTGGAAAACAAGCAAATTCAAAGTGGCATCAAACCGGCCGCTGTTTAAGTAAAGTGTCTGCTTGACTTGATAGAAGAACACCACCTCACCAAAATATCCAAAATTAGTTGCATTGCACCTGGTTGTAGTGAAAAATGTTGATATTTTGCAGTCACATAACCCAAGACAATTTTATCGAACCATAAACTACTGCATTGTCATCTACTCAATTAGATGTGCTCATCATATAAATGCTATCCAGTCACAGACACCTCTCGGTCTTAATGAATGAAACTTCCTGATGCCTTGGAAATATGAACAGGAGGAAGAAGCTGAAGAATAAAGGACTAGGAGAAATTATAACTCAACTTCTGGGTAATTGCTAGTGTCAGCAAAGACTACATATATACCTCTTAAAAATAAAAATAAAGCAAAATTTTGCAAAGAGGATCCCTCAAAATAATTCTTTTGAAACAGGAAATTTCTGGTCTATGTTCTTGAGGTGCTGATTGTTCAGTACAGTGAGAGATGAGATTGAAAAGAACATTTTCAACCAACCTCATTTACTGTTGTTGTATGTACACACATTCTTATTAGTGTTCAAGCCAATGTGTAATGTGTATTTTCCTCACCATAGTGTTGTCATGAAGGAAAAACCACAAGTGTGAATTGTGACAGCTTTTCATCATTGATAACTTTATTTTCCTCTGCATTCTATCATACAATGGTGTCATGAATGCAAATATGCTTGAATTGGACATGCATTTTTCCTTAGAACTTCTTGACCTAACATTAATATCTGTTGCTTGTAGATGTTCCTGACCCGAAGCGAGTATGACAGAGGAGTGAACACCTTCTCCCCGGAAGGGCGTCTCTTCCAGGTAAGGGTGGAAGAGAGAGAGAGAGAGAGAAAGAGAGTGTAAATGTTAATTAAAGAATGTGTGAGGGAAAGATTTTTTTCTCTCTGTCGGTACAAAGGTAGAATACTTGTTAATATTTAATCTAGATTATTTGCATAAGCCTCATCTCTGCCACTCCTCTGTAACCCATGATTACAGTGACTGCCAAGTTATCAACACTCATCATGTCCACATAAAAATACTAGAAATACTTTTAATTATATTAATTCAAAATATTTTATTTTGCTTAGCAGTTCTTTTTTTTTCTAAATCTCATATACTGAAGTTAATACATTGCTTTTAAAGAAGTAATGTATAATTTGTAAGAAGTGTGAAATTAACCTGTGCCTCAGCTTATGGCCATACTTTGCCACATGGTAGCTAAGTAGAGACAGACAATGCTGTATCTCATAGTGTGTCACTTGTTCCCTTAATAAGTATTAATAAGGTTGTTAAGTAGCAGAAAGATACAGGTACCTCTCTATTTATGCAGAGTTTGCGTTCTTGAAGAGGGCACACAAAACAAAAACGACATAAATTGAAATACACATATACAAAAAGAGCTGGCTTCGGCGTCATGTTTATAGTGGTGCGCCAATTTTGAGGCTCCTAAATCAAGGGGTGGTCCTATACAACAGGGATAAAACAAACCTATAGCCCTGTGGTAAACATTAACCTACTGTAACACACACACACACACACATACGTAAAGATGTTTGTACATATGCGTATATGTGTGTGCATATATATATATATATATATATATATATATATATATATATATATATATATATATATATATATATACACACATACCATCCTCCTCCTTTTTTTCTTTTTTTTCCCCCATAGGTGGAATATGCCATCGAGGCCATCAAGCTGGGGTCCACTGCCATCGGGATCCAGACAGGTGAGGGCGTGGTGCTGGCTGTGGAGAAGCGCATCACCTCACCACTCATGATACCTTCTACTATTGAGAAGATTGTGCAGATTGACAAACACATTGGTGAGTGAGCGTATATGTGTGTAAGAAAAGAATAGGAACTTTGTTGAATAGAGAGATAAAGAAGAATAATTATGGAATGAAGGATTTACAGGTTGTGAGTGCTGAAGATAGGGACACATTCTATAGTTGTGCATAGTTTCAGTGCTCATTTCTGTCTCAAGCTCCCTCATTTCACCTTCCCCAGGCCCTCCCAGGCACTCCTTTGTCAACTAGGCTGAATGAAGGATACATATCTGGATCTCCCATTGACTAACTGGCCCATTTCTATTCAAACCAAAGCACATATTGCTAGTCTGGTCTTAAAAATTATTCTGCAATGTACTTTCTTATTTTATTTATTTATTTTTTCTTTCATGTTTTGTATTTTTTTTGACAGTAAAACTTTTTGAAAGTACAATATTAGAAATAAACCTATGCTGTATCTAGCACCTTTTTGATGTTTTTGGCTACTTCATATGAACTTTGATGATGGCTTGTAGGTGTTAGTCAATGGCTGCCACTAGTTTCAAGTGATTGCCAGGTAGTGTAAACCTGTAGGAGTTATGTGTATAGATTCCTTGCTATCTATCTTTGTTGTAGTTGCTGATTCACCATGCATCTCTTCATATTGTTATTCTTTACTTGTTATGCAAATTTTCTAGGTTAGCTGATTGAAAAATGGAACATACAAGGAAGGATAGAGAGATGAAAAATAGTTTAAAGCAAACTCGCTATGATTAATATTTTTTTGTGTGTACCTCTCCAGGATGTGCAGTGTCCGGTCTGGTAGCAGACTCCCGCACCCTAGTGGACCATGCACGGGTTGAGTGTGCCAACCACTGGTTTGTATACAATGCAGATATGAAGGTGGAGAGTGTTGCCCAGGCTGTGTCCAACCTAGCTATCCGATTTGGTGACTCAGATGATGATGGCCCTGCAATGGTGAGTGCTTGTGTTTGTTTATTCTATTTACTTTTGCATTTTTTCCATTGCTTTGTATATGAAGGTCTGTTGGTGCAGGCATATGTGTGTGTGTGTGTGTGTGTGTCAGGGTGGCTAAGGGCTTAAAAAGAAAAGTAGAGTTACTCATAATAGGTAGGTGTGTATTAGGGGTATATTAGAGTTTGAGTCTGATGTATGGTAAGAGGAAGGTATAATTTAGTAGTATAGAAATTGTGTTTGTATAAAAAGAATGAAGTGAACAAGATTATGGGAACAAGTGCTCCTTCACATATGCACATGTGATTATGTAATTGTTGTTGTTTGGGTTGCATAAAGGAACTCACGTAAGACATCTGTTGGCCACTCAACAAAATATTGCATATAAGTGAAAAGAAACGTACGTAAATTATATATTTTAGGGGCATTTTGGACCCCACATAAATTCGAAAACATGTAAAACAAACAAGCATAAAATGAGATATACCTGTACAATGAAATGAATAGAAACTACACTGCAGGAACACACAGGAGCCATAAGCAATGAGAAGCTAAAGAAAGCATGGTTTTGTAATACAAAAAGTGAAGTTTTGCATGGAATACTGAAAATACAGCAAAAGATGAGGAAGCAAATTACTCGGCTGCTAATCTCTGAAATTAACGACCGCTTCTTGTGACTGTTACTCTTAGCAATTGATGGCACAAGAATTTGCCTCCTCATCTTCTGCTGTTCAATACATCCTCTATGCAAAACTTCACTTTTTGCTTTATGAAACCACACTGTCTGAAGCAAAGCTAGTGAACAATTGATAAAAAGTTACTTTGTTAATATAATTATTAAGGCAGCTAATGTGGTGATGGATGTGAAAAAGATCTTAAGCCATCTGTGGCAGTGGAAGAAATGGAAAAATTGTAATTATTAAAAATTACATTGAATTTTTTGTAAACTTAAGCTTTTCTTAGGTTAGAACAAATTACTTGATTTATATGTATCAACAGTCAAACTTTTTAATACTCACTGCTTTCTGGAATGAATTAAGTCTCCACTGTATAGGCAAGGCTGTGTTTTCATGCATTATACATGCCTTCCACTTTTCAAGGAAGATAGTGAGTAAGTGTTTACTATTTGTTGAAAGTCCTCAACACCTGAGCAGTTCACACACACACACACACACACACACACACACACACACACACACACACACACACACACACACACATCCATCCATCCATCCATCCATCCATCTTCTGGCCTCTTCTCCTCAGAGTCGTCCATTCGGTGTGGCTATGCTCTTCGCCGGCATTGATAACTGTGGTGCACAGCTGTACCACATGGACCCAAGTGGTACTTTCCTGGAGTTTGGTGCAAAGGCTATTGGATCAGGCTCAGAGGGTGCCCAGCAGTCCCTCCAGGAGTCATACCACAAGGTAGGCAGCTTGAGAGTGTGTATGGATGGGCAGGTTTCCTTAAAAGGATTTGGACATTTCAAAAAAGATTTGAGGGGCTTTAGGAAGCTATAGGATTTGCATAAATTTGAGTGGGTCTTGATATGTTGGGAAGGATTTAGCTGGGGGTGCTAAGATTCTCTCTCTCTCTCTCTCTCTCTCTCTCTCTCTCTCTCTCTCTCTCTCACATACATTCTCTTTCTTTCCCTCAGTCCATGAAGCTACAAGAAGCCCTGAAGCTTGCCCTGACAGTACTCAAGCAAGTAATGGAGGAAAAGGTGAGTGGATCAAATGTGGAGGTTGCTGTGGTGACACCTGACAAAGGCTTCCACAGGTATCCACAAAGCCAGGTGGAGGAGATTATCTCAGGCCTGTAAAGTTCACTACAAAAGTGGATTCAAGTGTCTTGAAAGTGGGTAGAAGTGGATTTTTCATGGATTCTTTCATTATTGTTGTTTTGTGGAGCTGTTAAGTTGGCTACTACTGCTGCTGCTACTATTACTACTACTACTACTACTATTTCTTATTCCATTGATATCATAACTGTGTCAAGAAGCGTTGCCACTTTCTAATTTCTATGAATGTATCAAATAAAACCTCCATTTTGTTTAGGTGTTTCTTAATTACCTTCTCTTGATAATATTCCCTTGTTCCCTGAAGAATGTTGGGAATCAACAATATTAAGACCTCTCTAGAGAGAGACCATTAATTGTAACTGTGAAACCTGCGTGGTGAAAAACATTTTCCAGCAAAGTAGACGAAACATGGAATATGTCATGTTCAGTATGTGTGTGTGTGTGTGTATATATATATATATATATATATATATATATATATATATATATATATATATATATATATATATATATATATATATATATAAAAAAGCCAAGCCTTCTGCAGCCCAATATTGCTACCAACATAGATTAATAAAATACCTTTGTATTTATACTTAGATTTTTACCATCAAAATTTCACTTAGATGACATTTTGTGAAGCCCCTTTACATATATATTACCCCCATCACACTAAATGAAAATTTCCTGGCGCCACTTAAATTTAGTAAATCATTGCTGCCCCTGATTTCCTTCAGTGTGTTTTAAGGAAGCGGAAGAATGCTTAAGTTTGTCCACCACAATACATGATGAATCAAACTGGGTAACAAATTTTCAAAAAAAAAATTTCTCATTATTTTTAGTGTTTTCAATTCAAAATTTTGCTCTGATTCCAAATATGTCCTTACTTTTCTTCTACCATCGATCGTTTAGAGGTACAGGCAATTATGCTAATATAAGGAAATGTATGGGGTACAGGTAGAGCATGCTTACATTTGTCACTTATATTTTTTCTCCCTTTCAGGTTTATATGATCATATTTATATGAACATATTTTTCGATATCAGTGATGATCTCTGCTTTGGTAAAGACATTAATGGCTTGTTTTCAGCTATAGGAATAGATCACAACCATGAAGAATGGCAACTTTTCATAGACAGTTCTACAAACAGCCTCAAAGCTGTTTTACTACATAATGCGAATCAGTATCCATCTCTGCCTATAGCATACTCGGTACAGATGAAGGAAGAATATGACAATGTAAAGAAACTTCTCGAGAAAGTATTATGAGTTTAAATGGGACATTTGTGGTGATTTTAAAATGCTTGCCTTACTTGGTTTGCAGGGTGGATACACCAAGTATTCATGTTTTCTTTGCCTGTGGGACAGTAGGGTGGATCATGAACATTACCAGAAGGTTGAGTGGCCCTCTCAAGATAACTTGAAGCCAGGTAAATTGAATGTTGTCAGACAGCCTCTTGTAGAGCCTGCAAAGGTGTTGCCACCTCCACTTCATATAAAGCTTGGTTTGGTCAAACAGTTTGTGAAAGCTTTAGATCATGGTAAAGAAGCATTTCAAGAGATTCGTCTACTCTTTCCAAAGCTATCAGAGGCCAAAGTTAAGGGTGGAATATTTACTGGACCGCAAGTAAGAAAAATGTATAGTAATCTTTGTCTAGTAATTTTCCATATACTTTTTACATTACATTTGCTAAAGATAAAGGTCAGTAACTGAATAAGTCTATATATTCATCTTTAAATATAATCTACATAAGCAACATGAGTTTTTTTCAGTCTTGTGAAACATCACCTTCACTTGATATTCAGAATAGTGGTTTCATGAATACTGACTTAATTAATTGTTCTACCTCACTAGTTAATCCCGTTGTCTTTGTCACATTATTCATGGTCATTTTCAATACCTCATTTACATTGATTTGTAGGGAATTTTAGATTTCACAAACATATTTTACAAAAAAAACTGAGGCTTTTATTTATCATTTTATGCATACACTTTCCACCTGTCTGTCTATCTATCTAATATATATATATATATATATATATATATATATATATATATATATATATATATATATATATATATATATATATATATATATATATATATATATTCTAACTGTGTCAATACATGAATGGGCTCTGCCAAGTGCACTTATACAAATCCACTCTCATTCTCATGCACTCATCACTGTTGCTCTCCATTCATCTTCATCATGTTCATCTTCATTACTGTTGCTTGTTGCTTGTTGCACAGTCATTCGTCCCATTTTCCTCTCTTCACACAGTTCATCTATTCCTTCTTTCTTTATATAGTACTACTTCTCCCATCTTTGGTATCACTATATGATCATTGGTTTTAATGTAACTGTTAATAAAGGCACAGAATAATGCAGCAATTTCAATTCAACTCGGCACTTCTTCACAATATTCTCCTCATATTCAAATTCTTATTCTTGTCATATTCTTGCATATCTAATTTCAGTGTGCATGTGTGTCTAATCTCGCTTAAATGGCTGATGTGCATTCTGAGGATAATGAATCCAGGCAGGAAGGAGACGGGAGGAGAAGACCCAGTGTTTAATGCAGGAGGTGAGATATGCCACTAGTACCAGCACAGAGAGGTACTGGATCCAGGCACTCTTTACCAGGAATGCCAGACTTGGAATGATCCAGATTTGCTGAGGAGGATAGTAAAGATGCAGCTTAAGAGTAAATGTGTCTCCATCTGCTCCTGTCTGTTCCACAATGTAGCTGTTGCTCACCCTTGTAGTTACTGAAACACAAATTCAAATCATGTTTATATCTTTTATGAAATCCTTGTAAAATCCTAAACATATTTATCTGTCCTAGCAAACATTTCTCAAGCTGCAACACTCTTTAGGTCTTTCAGTGAAATTCATTAAGCTAAACAAAATATCAACATGTCTGTATTTGTGATGTTATTAAGTTATGACATGAAACAAGAAATAAAGAAGAAACACAGCCCTGGTATATTTTCTGCACTGTAAGAAGTATTAAGTATAATACTAGTTACTTTGTTAAATTATGAATGATAAGCAAGCTTGCTTTGCTCCTCTCACAGGTACATAAATGTATAAAATCAAGCTAATAAATGCACTTTTCACTTACTGTTCCTCTCCCAATAATCAGCTAAAATGGTGTCTAATCTCCAATCAGCTGCAGAGGAGATAGAAGTGGGAAAAGCAGGAATATCATAGATGTTATAAATGCCAGTAGATGGCAAGGGATGGCGCTGGTTTAGAGTGAGGTCTCCCCAGGTGGAGAGACCAGCTAGAGGTACTCCAGATTGATGCTGTATGTGAGCTAAGCCCTCCAACACAACTTGATTTTGCTGCAAATGATAATTGAATAAGAATATGGAAGGCAAGTAAGAAAGTATTTCAATAGAATAAATACATACATAAATAAATAAATTAATTAAAAATAAATGCACAAAACTCAACTATCTTTAAGAATTCTGAATTTTATTTTATTTTTTCTTATATCATATGTACATTGCTGTGCTATCTGTTTAATAATGTATGATTAATGACCCTATTTGAGATATTCAATGACATTGGCTAGTGCTGAAGGCAGTTCTAAAGTACTAATGATTACATAATCTCTGGATGTACTGTAAATATTTAGAATGATGCTGCAAGAATCACTATAATGCAAATCCATGAATGGTGAAATTGGGAAAACAAGAGGAACATTCTCTGATGAGAGCAAAATGATGCTTCATTCAATTTGTTCACCTAATTATTTATGTACATGTCACCATTTCATCTTGGTATGCAAAATCTTAACAGTTACTCTTATATTTGGTAAAATTTCTGAGGTTTATAATTTTTGCATTTAAGTGAACATGGATGCTGGATTATACTTTATCAGATCAGAAATTATCAAAGGTAACTTTTTACTTGTCTACCACTGCATACACTGCTTTTGGCACTCAATTCTCACTCCAGTATAATCCTGAATTTTGCTAAACATATTACTGCATTACCTTATTCTTTTCAAATTTTTGTAAACCTTATTATTGCTTTTTCTGGGGCTATAGCCACTTTCAGTCATTTTTCAGGCACTCTCCCTTCCTTTCAACCTACATCACACAAGTACTACATACAATTTCTCTTCAAACTTTACAGTTTACTATCACCTCTATAACTTCCTTCCCTTTTAAGTTACATAGTTAATTAATGTCTATTCAACCACTTTTCACTCCTGCGTATATCAACACTATATTTTCTACACTGACATTTTTTAATATCATATTAAGTTTATTTTTGACATTTCACTTTCTTTCTACATCATTCCATTATCATCAGTACATTTTCTTCTTTTAAGGTATTTTTACACTGCAACTTTCTGCAAAAATTCATATTCATATACTTTTAAGGATCCTTTTTCCAATCAAAAAATTTCAGACTGAGTATCTAGTACAAAAGTTTAGAAAACCATCTTACATGTAAGACATAGTGGAATGTGAGTGTGAGTGTGACACCATACACCATCTCCTTAGGCGACAATGGCACTGACACTTCTAGTTCCAGCTTGTCCTGCATCCCATCATGATCCTTGTCTTCTTCATGAGACTATTTCACCATGCAAAGATAAAGTGTTATGTATTTGGTATGATTCAGTATCAATATCATATCTCAATTATCCATGTATCTAAATCTCTAGCCAACTATCTATGCTCTTATCTAACCCTAAAGTTGGTTTTGAAATTATTATCTTATTAATCTCTCTTTTCATTCTGGTAGCTCACTATTATTCATTGACAAAAAAATTAAAACTGTATCCTCACAAAGTTGCTCTAATTCTCTGCATAATCTTTCCATCTTCCAAATATTGTTTTTACAATAATAAATTGTTGAAATGAGATTCTATCATACTTCTGTACCCTCATTTCAACTACAAATATTCACACACAAAATATTCACAAAAACTTTTCTCTCATAAAACCATTCTTGCTTTTTGCTACTCTATCATGATTAATAAATCTCTAGACTCTTAATAATTTCTCTCATCTCATTTCTCATTGTAATTACAAAATAAATTCTTACCACTCTTATCATTTATTGAATGACAGAATGATTGCTTTCCTAATGTACTACCTATTTCTAAGTTAGGGAAAGACAAGAACAAATACTGCCATAAGAGAAAACGTACAATCTTCCTCACTCTAACAGTCACCTGAAGAAAGGAGACACGTAGGTGGTGAGCCATGAGGGTATTGAAGTTTGGAAAGGTGGACCACACAAGTGGACCCTCTTGGGTATTAAGAGTTAGCAGCACCTCATGCTTAAACCGCACGTCTGGCTGTTCTCGCTGGTAGACTTCTCGAACCCAAAGCCCTGTATTTATTCATGGCCTAAATTATACGTATAATAACAAAATACATAATAGAAACCTTATTATAGTACCTTATTAAGAAAAGGTTAGGTTGTTATACCTGCAACTTTATGATATCCAACTATCATTTCAGGAAGGTCTTTAAATGTCAGTTTATTCTCTATAGTAGAAATGTAGTTAAGTAATAATGATGTCATCCAGCCTTTAGTGAATACTGTGAGGCAGAACATGGATGAGCTAATGAACAAGTAACTCTTGTCTTCATTCTTTATTGCATGCAGTGTTTTATTTACCATGATTTCTGATGACTGTGTAGTATTACTTACCTTGACTTCTGTATACCAGTACAAGTGGGGTCACTAATGTCACCAGAAAGATAAGAAAGGAGAAGCAGGTTGCCTTGGAACAAACAGCCGCCTTGTGATATACAGCACAGGGCTGCTGATGCACCACCCACATCCTAAAAAAGCAAATTGCATTGGATAATTATATTCTGGAGATAATGTAACAATACCCCTGAAAATTAATGCTCATAAGTGAGGTAACAATGAATGGTCAATGAGATTTCACGTGTTATGCATATTATGTATGCATCCACTTTAGTACTAAAAGATAACCTGATATTAGTTTTTGAGTCGATTCTCAATTACTTATAAAGTAATACAGACAAGATCAATCATAATGCCTGAACAGAACCAGCAAGCTCATTTGGAAAAATTTGCATTTACCCTATAGTACTAACACACACAAAAGAGTAATACAAAGAATAAGAGTACTCTAACTGTAGTGGACCAAGACTTGGCAATCAAAAACTTGTCTGTAGTGCCTGTTCCTTCAACCCCAAGTGATCTGACCTGACCTGGGCCAATAGCCATTCATAACTTATAATTTTGGAAAATCAATGGAGAGAGAGAGAGAGAGAGAGAGAGAGAGAGAGAGAGAGAGAGAGAGAGAGAGTGGGGGGGGGGGGGGGGGGTTGTCTTCACATACTTGTCAACTGTGAATGTGACAGTAATGTGAGTCAGGGACAGCCAACACCCTTCATACCAACCAAGGCTGGAATCACTAAAAATGTTCCCTTTCACAAGTAAGTCTGCTTATGCAAGTTGAAGAGGGTTCTTGGCATGAAACTGTCTCTTTGTTTTATAATCTATAATGCAACAAAAATACCAGAATTTCAAAACAAAATTATTAACTTCTGATAGATTAGTAAGTAAACTATTTTTCTTAGCAAAATCACTTACTTCAACCAAAATAATAGGCTGGGCAAGCAGTAATCAAGTCAGCCAATCATAATGGCTTGCCTAAATTTTGTTACAAATATCCTATAACTGCCTTGCAAAGCCACCCCATCTAACATGGATATTTCAAAATCAAATATGAAATAACATATCTCCAAACAAAATATTTGGTTACTTGTTCCCCTAAACATTCACAATTATTACAGTAATAGTTCATCTTTTTTATTTATACAACTTCAAAATGCATGTAAATGTACGGTGTACATAGTAAAATTGGTGTGATGTTTATCAAAATATTATAATTCCCTTTGTGTCAATACCGACAGTAAAACCCTACACTACACAATAACAATATGTTGCCATAGCAACTCAACATTCATTGTTGGTGTACATACGTGACTAAATACAGAAGCAGTCAGGTGTGTGGCGCATACTTTTAAAGCACTAACGATGCAGTCTGCTGTCTACGAAACTCCGTTTTCATGTAAATTCACGATGCAAAAATGCATTTACCTTAAAACGATTTTCCACCTGTGTTTACCTTGCCCGCTGCCGCAGCGCCGTTCACCCAGGCCCTGCTGGGTTGTTGTTTGCAGTGTTTCGCTTTTAAAACGGCAATCATGATTATAATATTTCACTTGTGAGGTGAAAGTGTTTTCAGCAAGTAACCCGACTCATCTAACTAAATACACACAACAGGGCCGGTATTCATAGAAGGTCTTAGCTTGACTAAAATAAAAAAAATATGACGGGCGGACTAAGCACATCCCAGAAAATTACTCAAATCCTAAGTCCTGCTTAGTCTTGCCCTAAAAGTAAAGCTGCAAGCGAGGTGGCTCAAGCGGACTTAAGTCATTTTCAGACGCCGACGAGACCAAGGATATTATAATTAGAATCCTTGGACGGGACTGTCAACAACAATAACGCCACCATGGCCGACCATCAACAGGTAAGGCGACGATGTCCAAGGACTTTCCGTGAGCGCAAGAACATTCATGGTATCTATAATGATGCTGAACTCATCAAGAGGTACCGATTGGACGGTGAAGGCATTGCTTTTGTTACTAAATTGGTGAGAGATAAGCTACATAGCCGCTCTGAGTGGAACTATGTGGTCACCCCAGAGATGAAGGTATTGGTAACTCTCCGATATCTAGCAACTGGAAATATGCAGTCATGCTGTGGTGATGATTTAGGGTAGGCCCTCACAACCTACACAGAAATATGTCCTCTACTGGCTGATAGTGGCTATCCTTGCAAGTGATGGCTGCTCACCCCTTATCTTCTGCCACGAAATGCAACACAGGCTGCATATAACAGGTTTGTAATGGAATTCTTTTGTTGGTTTGGCATAAAAAAGAGTATTCGATCTGCATTTCCCCCCAAAAAATTAGGTTAGGGAATTTTGGGTGGTAAGAAGGCATAGGGGATATGATGGATTATATTAAAACATTAGATAGCAGTTAGTGATAGTAATGAAGGTTTTGTATGTAATTCAGTTTGTTATGATATAATCTCAGACAATTACCTTGCAATCAACATTTCTAGGTATACATCCTGTGTGTGTCCGCAGAATGCCCTGGCCAAACGTCTTGATGTGGACAAGGCAGCCCTCTCTGCTCAGGAACTCTGGCTGGCCTGCGAGTCTCTCAGAAATGCCCTCAGGTGTGTGTGTGTGTGTGTGGGTATATGGGTGTCTTCTTAGCAGGCATGGATCACCTTTGTATTTAGTGTGTTTAGATTTCTTTGGTGAATACTCTTAGCTGTGGATGTGTGTGTTTGTGTTTATGTCTGTTTGTTTTAAATTTGTCCAGAATTGGGTTTTATGGTCAGCTAGTTTTCCTTTATATATTTTATTTTGAGCCTTTTTATATTTTTTCTGATTTATACATGATATTTTCTTTGTAATTTTACATCAATGTAAGTGAATATCTGTTTACTAACCATGGACTACTTTTTAATCCATTCGGACTTCTGTGCTGTGTGCGTGTGTGTGTGTATTGATCATTGTTGTTGTGTCCCTGTGTGTTAATCTCCATACGTGTCCACATCACCAGGAATTCCGGAGAAGGAGCTCCATCGTGGGAGGAGCAACTGAAACCCCTTCAGGACCACATCTCAGCCATCAGGAAGGCTTCCGGTAAGTAGACTGACTGACTGACTGACTGACTACAAGTACTGTACCAAAAAATCCCACACAAACATGTATATAATTTTCTTAATTCAACACTTTCAAAACCGATAAACCTGACTACATGCACACACTAACCCATTCTTTCTGATGGAGTGTCAGGGGGCAATGGCAACCCCTATGTGGAGGCTGTGTTGGCATCCCTGGGAGAGGATGCTGTGGCGCGGGACGTTTACCCTGAAGAGGCCCTGAGGGAATGCTTCATTAAGGTGGAGAGAGTGTGCAAGCGAGTGTCCATGATTAGGGACAATGGCGGTTCACTCCTCAGGTATTTATGACCATCAGGGGGCTGTCCAAGAGGTCATTGTTTAACCCCTTCATTACTGGGATGCATTTTCATATTTTGCTTATTATTTGTCAGTTTTATACAGCTTCAGAAACTTATGTTGGGATTGAAATAGTACAGTCTCTGGTCATTAATCTTCTGACCTCCATAGACCCTTCCTAATGTTAATAAAATCATTTAATCACATCCCAAACTCGTGGTAAAAATGTGTTCCAATATAGGTGTTGAATATGCACTTATTTCTTAATTTTCCTCTGATTCTCACTGTCATTTTCTTGTTTCCCTGTTTTCCTTCTCTTCATGGTGGCCCTTACACTTTCACATTTTCCTCTCACTTCCACACTGTTGTTTTCCTGTTTCCTTTCTCTCTATGCTGGCCCTTACACTTATCTTCCCATTTTTCCTCACTTTTACACTGTTTTTTTCCTGTTTCCCTGTTTTCCTTCCCTATATGCTGACCCTCATCATTTGTTGCCTTGCCAGGTACTTGCTGTCATACATTCAGAGTTTCCTGGTGTTGGACGCCTTTGAGTATCTCCCAGGAAGTGAGGTGCGCAATGAGGAAGTGGCTGTCGACTCCACCTACGATATCCTTGCACGGGCCAGGTGGGTGTGTCCTTTGATATATATGTAGTTTTTATATAGATTTTTTTTCATTTCTCTTTCTTTTTGTTGGCTAATTCTTTTCTGTATTGCATGATTTCATTTCAGACTTTTATTCAAACTCGTAAACATGATTTCTCTCCTTAGCCTTTTTCTTGCATGACCTGCTCCATCTTGCAGTATCTATCCAACATCACTATTCTTTTTCTACATTCCAATTTTCTTTTAATACTCCTTATCTGTACCTTTCCTTCCCCACAGATCCCCTTTTTTCTTCTCTTACTATCGTCCCTTCTTTTTCTCTCTACCTCCAATACCTCCCTGTACCTTTCCTTCACCACATGCCTTTCTTTCTCTATCTATCTGTACCATTCCTTCATCACACTGCCTCTGCTTCAGGTACTGCTTGGAGAAGGACGACCTGTGCACGCTACATGAACCTGCTGCGAGGGGAGGCTGTACATGCCCTCCTGGCACACGCTGCTGGCACTGCTGTACAGGCACTCTGAAAACCCTGGCATTTTTATTAATTAGGACCTTTGAAAATTTCCATTGTGTTTTTCAGCAATTTTGAAAGGCGTGCGAGGCAATTAGCTGTTGTTACCCATGTTGTTACCAGTGTTGGAGGTAGGAGTGAAGTGTTTATGAATATAGACTGATGCAGCAGGGAGTGGTCTCCTAAGAAAGAGATGAGGTAGTTGTAAAGAGAGGGAGTAAAAAGTTGGAAGTAGAAAAGGGAGGTAGTAAAAAGTTGGAAGTAGAAGAGGCAGTAGTAGATGGAGGAAGCTAGTGGAAGGGTAGAGGTGGGGTTGGGGATTAGAGGAGGCTAGATTTAAAGAGAAAATTTGGGGTTGGGGGTTATATTTAAAGAGAAAATTTGACGGGTCACAAAGCAGAGGAATTATCACCTTTTTATTTGCCCCTCTCTAGACAAGATCACTACTCACTTTTTTATTATACCTCAAAGAGTCTCCGGAGAAAGACCAATACTAAATTCACACCCCCAAATATTATATAAAAAAAAAATCACAAGCATAGTGAGGGAGCCTTTAGGACTTCACACTTTCTCTAAATCAGCAATAGGGCTAATCCTGAGATCTTCTGTGCTGGGGGCTGGGGGGGTGGTACTGAAGAGGGGGCAGTGTAGGGGGGCGGTGCTTCAGTCTTGTGGTGGTAGTAGTGGTCTTCCTCTTCCTTCAACACAGATTGATTTGTCTTTTACATTCTCCTCTTCTTCCTCCTTCCTTCCCTCCTCCTCTTCCCTGTAATAAAAAAAGAATTATTGTATTTTCTCATGTTATTTTTGTATTATATAAATGAACACAAAAAAGTTATATACCAAACTAAACTTATAATAAAGAAAAGAAAAAAAAAACAGCCATTTACTTAACCATGATTACTTAACCATGAGAGAGAGAGAGAGAGAGAGGCGGGAAGCTGGCCAAAATCAACAAAAAGTGAAAATAAACAACCCACTAGTTGCCAGTCCCCTGAAAAATCAATAGAGTTTGCCAAAAGTCAGGAACAAATATCTTGAAATCTTGAAACCTACCTACCTACCACCCCCCCCCCTCTCTCTCTCTCTCTCT
>CM035207.1:3191418-3201988 GCA_020233015.1 Callinectes sapidus | reverse complement strand
ATATATATATACACACACACACACACACACACACACATCACTTTCACACTAATTATTGTATTGCTATTTTTTCAGCATTTAATGCTATTATCATGAGCAATGAGCAATGATGTAACACACACACACACACACACACACACACACACACACACACACACACACACACACACACACACACACACACACACGCACACACACACACAGAAAATCTATTGAATGTAGATTATCCTTTTTTTTTTTTTTTATCTGGATCCATATTATTACAATGCATGCAATACTCATACCCGCATTGTGAATGCAAACGTCCGCCTCCGCGCTGTGAGAATGGTAAGACTCAACATGGTCATAATGTATAAAAATCTTCAAAATATATAAATATGTATATATTTATAATCATGCACTATTGGTTTTGGGTCTTTTCAATAGAATTCTGAAAGAGAATACAGTGCATACATACGAATGCTAATTGATTATCATATTACTGGTATTCCAAAAGAAATATTAAAAAAGAATATCATCGTACATTATTTACTGTAATATTGGATATTATACTATACATTACAGTAATAATATAGAGTAGTACCATGCACTTGTCTGGCAGTGTCCCCAGTGAGCAATTATTCAGTGATGCTGGATTAATCTGATAAACAATGTAAGCATCGTCTTACAGATAAAGTAGAATTTCCAGTATAGTTTGTCTGTTACCGAACAAATGTGAGTGTGAGTCTGTAAACTTCAAGTAATTTCGATTAATTCTCCATAATGTTAACTCAATATTAGCTTTATTCAAATTTGATTTAATTTGGCCATTTTCCTAAGGGTTGTGGCCGGGGGTTGCATGACGTAATAGCTTGAGTCCACATCCCCCATCCTGCTGACACATGTTAGACTTATATGGCTGAAAGTAGTCTTTCACAGTTCAAAATAAATATTGTCTAAATATAAGAAAATAATCCACATCTGTGAGTATATGGTTATTAGACATAAACATCCACATCCACATGTTCTTTCATCATACCATCACCCGCATCAACAATTTTAAAAACGTTGATATCCGCATTTGTGTATCCGCAATTTCAGACTCAAACATCTTTGACACATAATGCACGCACGCTAACACACACACACACACACACACATACACACACACACACACACACACACACACACACACACACACACACACACACACACACACACACACACACACTTTCCAGTCTTCACTTATTCCACTGATTTACAACTTTCCCTCGTTACGTCAGTCTTCGACGTCAACTTTGGTGAATAACTAGGGAGGAGTTTTGTAGTAATGTATAGCAACTATGACGTTACGTAAGTTACTTTTGAAGCAAGTAGGACACTGCTTCATGTAGTACGTCAGGAATGGTAACTTGAACAGTGGAGGCAGCATCAATTGAAGTATTAACGGTGTTTGTGGTGGCAATGGCAGCAGCAGAAGCAGTTGCGGTGGTAGTAGTGGTGGTGGTAGTAGTAGGAGTAGTAGTAGTAGTAGTAGTAGTAGTAGTAGTAGTAGTAGTTGTTGTTGTTGTTGTTGTTGTTGTTGTTTTTGTTGTTGTTTTATTGCTATTCATGTAATAGTAGTAGCAGTAGTAGAAGTAGTAGTAGTACTAGTAGCAGCCGGAGCAACAGCAGCAGCAGCAGCAGCAGCAGCAGTAGTAGTAATAGTAGTAGTAGTAGTAGTAGTAGTAGTAGTAGTAGTAGTAGTAGTAGTAGTAGTAGTAGTAGCAGCAGCAGCAGCAGCAGCAGCAGCAGCAGTAGCAGTAGCAGCTGCTGCAGTAGCAGCAGTACTAGTGAGATTTAGTGAAGGTTACGAGTAGATCAAGTTGGAAAGCCTGTAGATGGTGTCCAAGTGGAGCTTCCGCAGCAAGTCATGAGTCTCCAACAGGTTAAGGGAATTGGACACGGCCGCTTCCTGTCGCTTGTGTTCGTCATGATGAAAGTGATATTACCGCATCATTTTTCAAGTCTTGCCACAGCATCATGCAAACTCCTACGCAGTCCAGCTAAGCAAGCAAATATAGATCAGCACACGTTGTTGTGAGCAGCCAGCTGACTTGTTAAAGAAAATAGGCCTCCGAAAAACATATCAAATACTGCTTCATTGCTTCATGAACTGCCATAAGTCTAATGTTGATTTCTTTGGTCGCTATCACACTATGGAAACTCCTCCAGGTAATCTGAAGCAGCGGTGGCAAATACTTGAAGGAACTGGTACGGGCGACGGTGATCACCGATGAAGAACATATGAGGAAGTTTAAATTTTGGCGTTGGAAGGAACCTTCATCTGCAACCCGTCGTCCTCCTCGTCCTCCCATTCCTCGGATACTCGCGTGAGGTAGGGCGACTCGTGATCCATCTCGTGCTGCTCATCATCTGTGAAGGACAAGATTTCTCATGAGAATGACCCGTCAACTCAAAGACTCACAAACAAAATAAATATGTAAAGTCGGCGCCACTTAAATGTGATCGCGGGAAATAGCGCATCGCAAATTTATGTGGCTAATTTTTTTTCCACTATTGAGCAGCTTTACAGTTCTCGCATAAAGATCTATTCGACAACAACGACTAGTTCTAATTACTCTTGCTTGGAGATAATATGATCTGAGTACGCCTTTAATTTTCTCCGCAGCTGTGTGACGCACATATACATACGCATTTCCATATGGGCCTTTCCCCTTGTGTCTGAAAAGTGCTAATATAGTGAGTAAGTGCTACAAATTTATTAGGCCCAATACTAAGGAAATATGTATAAAGGATAACTTAGGTAAGCGTAAAAAGTGTCCTGCAGATATAAAACAAATGACTAACGATCACACGACAAACAAGTATATCACTTATTCCAGTTTCAAGCTTGTTCGTACTCTAGTGAGGAGGAATGTGATGTTTTCATAGTAATGGACCACTTGCCCTATACTTGTCAATACATCCATCCTCGATATCGAGAGAGAGAGAGAGAGAGAGAGAGAGAGAGAGAGAGAGAGAGAGAGAGAGAGAGAGAGAGAGAGAGAGAGAGAGAGAGAGAGAGAGAGAGAATTGTACGGAATTTTCTACGTTATAAAGCAAGATCGATAACACGTTACCGTTAGCAAGAGGTGTCTTGGAATCGATGTAGTTGAGCACGGAGTCGTCTGTTCGTCTGCGCGTTGGTCCCCACTCAGCGTCAGGCCGACACAACTGCTGTATTCTCTGCGGAAACACATTGACGGGTTTACAAATAGTGTAGTGGGAGAAGATGAGACGTAAGGAGATATTGAAAGAAATATCAATCACGTGTATGAATATAAAATGCGAGAGGCGATTAATCCTACGAGAGAGAGAGAGAGAGAGAGAGAGAGAGAGAGAGAGAGAGAGAGAGAGAGAGAGAGAGAGAGAGAGAGAGAGAGAGAGAGAGCTACAAAGACATACATAAACAGAAAGAGAAAGACAACAAGATAAATAAGAAGTTATCGTCTGCACACTTACCGCCCACAGTGGACCACTCTTGCCTGCAATGAGCCAGCAGGCCCGCACAGGCACCACCAGCACGCAGGAGAAGGAAATGAGCCAGCCCAGCACGTCTGCCCACACTGGGAACTTGTAAGGGCCATACTCGGTTGGGGAGTAATCGAGGAAGGTGAAAATGAGGATTATC
This sequence comes from Callinectes sapidus, assembly GCA_020233015.1. Taxonomy (NCBI): domain Eukaryota; kingdom Metazoa; phylum Arthropoda; class Malacostraca; order Decapoda; family Portunidae; genus Callinectes; species Callinectes sapidus. The sequence goes on along the minus strand of CM035207.1, from coordinate 3,198,336 downwards.
TGAAAAGAAGTTAATTTTTTAACAGCTGTAACACTTCCGAGAGAGAATACATACATACACACACACGTCTACATAAAATAAAAAATATTATATCAAATTACACACACACACACACACACACACACACACACACAACAATGCATGTAGACACTCACGAACACACTCGCCGGGGTGATGAATTTCCACACGTACTTCCAGTAGTAGTAAGGGAAAGGTGTTTTCCCCAGCATCATCTTAATGTCCTCCATGAAGTTGTCCACGCCATACACCCAACACAAGGCGACCAACTGCCGTGGTTAGGAGGGAATGAGAAGAAATGTACACGCAAGATGTTCTTAGTTGTATTCTTATACAGTATTACTAGGTAAGCTCATAGTGTTTGATTTGTTATAGTCATCTTTTAAACTATGAATGCTCCTTACACAGATCAATTCGTGAAGAGTCGGTGCATTTAACTGGTTGATTGTTAGGTCAAGGAAATTATATTTTCTCATATCTACATTGATTCTTTTCTGTATGATTTCTTACTGTCCCCTTAGCATTGATTGGTGTGTGTGTGTGTCACTGTCACCTGCTGGTCACCGAGCCAGCCTTTTCCCTACGGAGCGAGCTCAGAGCTCATAGACCGATTTTCGGGTAGGGCTGAAACCATATCACACACTACACACCGGGACAGCGAGGCCACAACCCCTCAAGATACATCCCGTACCAACATGCTGCTAGTAGGTTTTATTGCCTGTTGAACGACCGTGTCATATAATTCTATCTTTTCCTTTACATTCTGGTCATAATGGAAGTGAAAGGGAGTGGCTGCGAGGAATGCAGAAACAAGAAGGAAGCGGGGATGGGCAGGGCGACATGAAGTGGGCTTGAGAAAGGAGGTGTGGTTCAATGTTCGTCACGAGTTTTGGCCAAAGATATTTACTTATTAAAATTCCTTGAAATTGACATCACTTAAAGTAAAAGTAAGGATAGAAAAGCTGTTTCATCAAGTAGGGAGCTGTATATACAAACCCCTTCACTTCCAAGTTCATCACCCCAAGTTGCCAATTGTGAATCACCTATTGTGAACCACCTCCTCTGACTCGATTCATATCAGAGACACATTCCAGTCAATACGAGTGAGCTGGAAGGTGATGGAGGGACTGGCTTGGCGGTTTTTGGATACAAATCGAAGCAGACGGTTGACATAAGGTGATTCACACTTTGCCACTGCTAAGTGATGAACTTAGAAGTAAAGGGAACTACGTAACATAAGAACTGTGATACATGAGACTTTAAGCTCACCTCAATGCAACCGATCATGAGGGCCGAGTAGGTGCCGGAGTAATTGTCAAGAAGCTGCAGTACATACATGCCGTGTCTCGTGCACATGATGAGGCCGATGGCGCAGCCCACCACGCACACCATCGTGCACGTCTTCCTGCGAGGGATGAAGGTGGCGTGGTGAGACGAGAGTGGCGGGATGGCCCAAGCATCATGAAGAGAAAATGTAATGAAGACGTAAGAGAGAGAGAGAGAGAGAGAGAGAGAGAGAGAGAGAGAGAGAGAGAGAGAGAGAGAGAGAGAGAGAGAGAGAGAGAGAGAGAGAGTATCGAATGGTGCAGAATCAATGGAAAGAGGTAATGTGCCAATCTTCTGAAGGAAAGAAGATACTGACAATGTGTTTTTATTATGACTTTTCTATCTATTTGCCAGTCTATTCTAGTAAGTAGTAGATGTTACCCTTTGCAGAGCTATGACTAGACTGCGTTGTATGAGGACAGGTAACTCAATAGCACCGGTGCGAACTCTTATTGTACAAAGGAGTAACGGAAGGGATAACTGTTGGCATGACTCTCACTTGTAATGCCTGCGAATGCCGAGGAAATCCACCAGACAAGTGATGACAGTCTGCACGATGGTGAACTGGGAGCCGAGGCCAAGGGTGAGCAGCATGACGAAGAAGAGGATGGACCACAAGGGTGAGAGCGGCAGGCGGGCCACGGCCTCCGGGTATGCCACGAAGGCCAGTCCCGCTCCTGTAGATGAGTGAGTGGTTGGTACTCGATGCTTCATTTAGTAATAAGATAGTTTTCCGTACAATAATGGCCAGAACTCAGAAAAACTTTTTACCACGACTATTTTCATGGGCCGCAGAAATTATTAGTGAGCTTCAAGACACTATCTCTATTTTCATAATGTAAGAATCTTATTAAATCTGTCACTAAAACCTTACAACATCCTTAAAACTTATGTAACTTCAACTGATTTCTTTTGAAAGCAAAGTAGAGTTGCAGCGCGAAGGTGTTTCAGAACATGACCCAGGACATGTTGTTTCGATCTCTCGTCTCTTACACACACACACACACACACACACACACGTGATTGTGACAAATAATTTACAATGAAGTTTATCCTATGGCTTAGTATAAAAACTGTCTATGACATGACGAAAAATAATCTTAATGGCTTTTGAAAATACTTTCTTGGAGAATAGAAAGCATAGGGACTGTCACGTGTAAATCTGGTAGCTTCTTGCATGCTTTCTTCCTTTTCTTGTGTTTTTATTGAGAACACGGGCACTGCACGGTAAAGTGAAACAACCGTGGTATCAATATTCTCGTAAATAACATTAGAGCTTACCCTGCGCAGCCACATCCTCCACGGGCACACCCATGGAGTGAGCCATGAAACCGACGATTCCGAAGATAACGAAACCTGAGAAGAAGCTGGTGAAGCAATTGGCGACGCAGATGAAAACAGCATCCCTGGAATGAAGGAACAGGGATCGCTACACTTTATAACTGGTAGACAGTGTCGTTCTATAGTAACATTCAGAATACTAGGAAAATATTCCCTGAACACAGAAAAAAAGTGAATGAGTCAATTTTTTATTTTTAAACCTTTAGAATTATTGGAAGCTGCAACAGCATAATATTTAGTAAAGCAACTCACGTGTTTCTTTTTTACAGGAATAACAAGAGAGAGTGACGTACTGTCGTGGACATACTCGTACTTACCTGAGGCAATTGTTATTGAATTTGTTGTAAGAAGCGAGAGTAATGAGGCCGCCCCAGCACGGACCCAGGGAGAAGAAGATTTGCATGGCAGCGTCGCCCCACACCTGTGATGGTTACCGTTGTTACAGGTGGTAAAGTTAGCATCGCAGTCATTCAACATCGTCATTATTAATATTTTTATGTAAGAGGAGGAAGTTGTCCAAGGACGACAAAAATAATGTAAACAAAAAGCCCACTAATTTTCCAGTCCCCATAAAGATCAAAAGAGTTAGCCGAAAGTCAAGGACAAATGTCTTGAAACCTCCCTCTTAATTAAATAAGGTCAAGTCATAATACAGAAGAAGGTAGGTAATTTCAGCGTTTACCAGAGAAAGGAATGAATGATTGGGGGTACTGGTTAACTCTTGCATTCCAGAGTTGGACAGAATAAGGATAAGAGGAATTAGAAAGTCTTGTGCGGCGAAGCCGCAGGAGGAGCGGAGACGTGCAGTTAGCAAGATCAATAGGAAGATAACAAGAGAAGCAACATTCTGGTGCAGAGAGAGAGAGAGAGAGAGAGAGAGAGAGAGAGAGAGAGAGAGAGAGAGAGAGAGAGAGAGAGAGAGAGAGAGATAGGGTGGGGGGGGGGCTAAAGACAGTCAGAGGAGAAGAGTTGATAAGACGAAAAACTTTTGATTCTACCCCGTCTAATAAAGCTGTGAGAGTGGAACTTGTCATACATTCTAAGAGTACTCCAAACATGGACGGACAGGCCCTTGCACAGAAAAAGCATTGTGGGGGGGGGGGGGGGGCGCGATGAAACAAGAGATGAGATGTGAAGTTTCCAGTTTAGATTATAAGTTAAGGAGATACCGAGGATATTCATTGTAGGAGAAGGGAGAAAGTTGAGTGCCATTGAAGAAGAGGGAATAGTTGTCTGATGTTATTATTCTTATCATCATGTCATTACTTCCAAAAGAGGATGATGCATTGACGCGCGCGCGCTCACACACACACACACAGGCACACAGCGGCGGCGGCGCCACACTCACCCTGGCCTTAAGCAGCTTGTCCCACTGCGGGGTTATATAGAAGGTGATCCCGTCGATGTAGCCAGGGAGGGTAACGGCTCGGGCGAAGAGGATGATGAGGACGGTGTAGGGGAAGAGAGCCGTGAAGTACACAGCCTGAAGAAAGGTAGACTATCAGTAGCTATCTATCACGAACCAAGGTATAACATTGAATTTTGCTTTTCACGTTTTTATTGTTCTTGTTATGTTGCAACTACTGGTAATGTTGTTGTTCTTGCTGTTGCTGCTGCTTCTACTAATACTAAGACTAATACTAATACTGCTATTACTATTATTTTTTTCATTATCATCAAGCATACCGCATCAGAAAGAGAACGCACCTTGCCCATGCTGGAGACACCTTTGAAGAGCCCTAAGAAGACCACCACCCAGGACAGCACGAGACACAGCGATAGGTGCCATTGTAGGGTGTGTCCGTCGTCGTCGTGGAAGCCCTGAGAGATCCCGAGCATGAAGTTACTGGGGAAGGGAAAGTAAAGGTAGATTAGATTATAGTCGTAACAAGGAATGCGATATGATATTTTGCGAGTGTATCATGAATTTGATTTAACTGTCTTTATTCTTTTTGTTGCGTATATTTGTTATGATATGCACACACACACACACACACACACACACACCGCGTAGTGTAGTGGTTAGCACGCTCGGCTCACAATCGAGAGGGCCCGGGTTCGAGTCCCGGGGGCGGCGAGGCAAATGGGCAAGCCTCTCAATGTGTATCTATCCCCTGTTCACCTAGCAGCAGGTAGGTATGGGATGTAACTCGGGGGGTTGTGGCTTCGCTGTCCCGGTGTGTAGTGTGTGATGTGGTTTCAGCCCTACCCGAAGATCGGTCTATGAGCTCTGAGCTCTCTTCGTAGGGAAAAGTTGGCTGGGTGACCAGCAGGCGACCGCGACAGTGAAAAAATTACACACACACACGCACACAGGTCGCATGTACTGGGAGGAGCTTATGCTATGTAGCTATGAAAAATTTTGGATAGTCTTTGTAATTCTATTAAGTTTAAGAAAGGCAAATTCTAAGAAAAGAGATATTCAATCTGTATGTTTTCCCAGTACTGTACCTATAGCAATGAGCGACCAATACTACACTAGAGGTGTGAGACGGACAAGCAGCGGCAGCACCGGCCCATTACTCACTCTCGAAACCATGAAATTTACCTTTTCTTTTTTTTTGTCTATTCTCTCTCTCTCTCTCTGTGTGTGTGTGTGTGTGTGTGTGTGTGTGTGTGTGTGTGTGTGTGTGTGTGTGTGTGTGTGTGTGTGTTTCATGTTTGGCTGAACTGCCCCATGAGTTCCCAATTGCACTTACTGGAAGAACTCGTCGGCAGGCAGCTTCATATCTAGCGCCGTCTGGTTAAGTTTATCCCACTCAGTTTGGTTCACCTCGTCCCTGAAGAAGCAGGTGCCGTTGCTTGACATAATTCCATGGTGGATGGTGCAATTTTTGGTGTCGAACCTGAAGGGGAAAAAAGATGAAATAGTAAGAATAGTTGTTTATCTTCTTATTCCTTATAAGAAGTTAATCAATGTGTGGCTTGCAATACTGCTTACCTCTTGCAAGCGTCAGTGTTCCACCAGTGGTCACAAGACTGCCATGGCAGTTCAGCCGTGAAGGAGGAGAAGAGATAGAAGAAGGCCCATGCGATGATGACATTGTAGTAAAGGGCGATGAAGAAAGCAATCATGAACATTCCCACACCGACACCCTGGAAGAGTGGCACCACCTTCCATATGGTGATGGGGCCTTCCCTACCGAACTGGCCTAAACTGAGCTCAAAGAAGAACAATGGCAGGCCGGTCACCAGCAACATGATGGCGTATGGAATGAGGAACGCGCCTGCAGGTGAAGACTTTATTAGTAAGTACTCTGTACTGAAGGAAGAGAGAATTTATCTCTGTATCAATTTCAAAGTTAGTGAATCTTAATGTCTTAATTTCCTTTACTTACCTCCCCCATTGCGGTAGCAGAGGTAGGGAAAACGCCATATATTCCCCAGACCTACGGCAAAGGAGAGGCAAGAGAGCACGAACTCAATCTTATTCCCCCAGACTCCGCGCTCCTCCGCGCCCGTGATGCTGATACTCTTCTCGTCATCAGCACGGTTCACTGTGATCCTGATCTCCGTAGCATTAGACTCCAGCGACACATCCTGTAAAGGTAAACGTGAAATTAAGTGACTATTATCATTGCTAGTATGTAGGTTTACTATACATACTGTACGTACAGTACGTACTACAGTTGCGTTCTTCTTAACGCCTCAACCATTTCATACATCATTGCTCTAGAGACATCTCGTAGGTTTACAATATTTTGACAAATTATTGAGCAGCTTTCATCCTCCTACCATCTTTTTATTTTTCAACTTCTTTCTCTTCCTGTGTACTTCTAAGCCAGGAGGTATACTCCTCCACCTCTTTGTGTATACATCTTTCTGTTAATAAACTGTTAAACTGTTAAACAGGAAACTCATTTAACCTGAGGAAGCCGTTGGCCAAACCGGTCCGGTAATGAACTCAACTCTTTACGCCTGTACTTCCCTCAACCTGACCCTCCAATAATAATGATGATGATAATAATAATAATAATAATAATAATAATAATAATAATAATAATAATAATAATAATAATACGAATAATAATGATGATAATAATAACAACAACAACAATAATAATAATAATAATAATAATAATAATAATAATAATAATAATAATAATAATAGTAATAATAATAATAATAAAAATAATAAGAAGAAGAAAATACAAAAAGAGCAGTTTTAATATGCCCTAGCAAAATACACAAGAATATGAAGAACAAGAACAATGTAGTAGGGAAATCTTGATC
>CM035207.1:3165003-3180595 GCA_020233015.1 Callinectes sapidus | reverse complement strand
AGAGGGAGAGAGAGAGAGAGAGAGAGAGAGAGAGAGAGAGAGAGAGAGATTGTCAATATAAAAAAGTAAAAGATATTGATATCTCAACACCAAAAGAAAAATAGCAAAAATTCAAGTACTTTCTTTGAGTAGATTGGGTAAATTACTCAAGAGACAATTATGTCAAGTTTATGATCCGGGTACTTTGAATAAATTCGGCAATTTACTCAAGAGACAACTAAGTCTTAGAATCAGTACTGGAAGCTGGTATACAGAAAAATTTACAGGTGGGAAACTCTCATAAGTCACAAAGATCTCTGAAATCATACCTAGAATAATAGAAAGTAGATTTGAAAATAAAAAGGAAGAAAACAAAGGTAAGGTTCATCGCCTTCATGCCGGACCACAATACTGAGATGGCGATTGATTTCGTGACAGTAAGGGCGTTGATGACGAAATACTGAAGTTCGATACAAGTCCAGATCATGAAAAAGTCTGATGCAGTGTTTTTGGTAAATAAAGCTGAATGATGAACGTTAATTTCCCACTGTCATCCAATAAAAACTTTGATTATTAGATATTATCAGTTATACCAAAAGGTGTTGTGCAAGTTCTGATGAATGCTTCTGAATGGTTGAGGGAGAATAGAGAGACCTATATTCGGTACCGCGGAGAGAGCAGACCAAAGGTACAGATTGTTTGGTGACTGACCACCCACCGCTGCTGGAACTAAGAGTCATTACTGGAATATGTGGCTCATGGTGGAAAGAGTTAAGCCGTACACCACACCATGCTGGATCAGGGCACCTTGGTTCCGCCGCCCTCCTGTACACCGTAGCCCAGGCTAACGAGGACACCGGTCTGACTGTGGGCGACCCTGCCAGAACTTCAGCTATTGTAAAAAAAGATGTATGTAAAAATCATTATTGCTCTCTCTCTCTCTCTCTCTCTCTCTCTCTCTCTCTCTCTCTCTCTCTCTCTCTCTCTCTCGTCCTCTCCTTCTCTCCTCCCTCTCTCCTCTCTCCTCCTCACTCTCTTCTCTCTGTATATATATATATATATATATATATATATATATATATATATATATCTATATATATATATATATATATATATATATATATATATATATATATATATATATATAAACTTTGAACGACGAAAAGTTAGTGGTAGCGGGGGTTTACAATGGCGATCTACATCTTATTGAGGAAAGTCTGACGGGCACTTTCATCCCATGCAGGAACATCATCATCATCACCATCATCATCAATCATCATCATCATTATCATTACTATTGCTATCATAACTAGAAACATCAAAGGTTATTAGTAATAGTGATACGTTATAGTAAATCAATGTAAGAAGGTGTAATTTTTCCAGTGAGCCTGAATCGCTATTACCACTATGATCTTGATCACGCGAAGCTTCACAACTTGCGGAGACGCGGCCAGATCTGCGAAAAGTGTGATTAATATTTACAACTTCCATATACGTAGATTAGTTTCATATGTTCTCCCTTTCACTGCTACCTTTACACTTCGTAGACAGAATATCTTTTGTAAAGCAATACAATTTCGATTAGTATTTATTTACATATCATCTGTGAAATAACAGCGATTCCCTATTACTCGTTTGGTGCACCTTAACTCAGTCCCTCTTTCACTCCTGTTACTTGTTCAAGAATCGCAGATCAAGTCTCAGGACTAGATTTGCTTAGGCTGCACAGTGAAGATGACCATAACTCTTCGCGTCTGGTGAAAAATACTAGTTCATACCCTATCGATTACTACCCTCGGTTCAAGGAATAAAAGGTAAGACTATTTCTAACTGTTATGGGCTGTCAAAAGTTTTTTTCCCTATTGATGATGAATAATTCCTGTTTAGTTACCACTGGTCATAAAAATATCATCGACGATCGCACTAACTTTCACTGGAGCATGTTAAGAATAAACAAGGTGAGACATCAAAATGTTTGAGAATACAGTTCCCTGTTTGCATCATGGATATAGTGATGTGTGGAAGCGCAGCCAGTTTAACGGACGTTCTCTTCTTTCACTAGAAATTTCAGCTATAAATGCATACTGAGTTTTAATCACCCATTCCACAGAAAAATGAACAACAGTCATCATTACTTGGACAGCAATAGGAGTAAAGGGGAAAAAATAAAGTCAACAAAGATTTCTAGAAGAGAAACGAGAAGAGAGGAACGAAGAGCGAGATGCAAAATGTAGGCAGGCGGATAGATCAATACACACACACACACACACACACACACACACACACACACACAGGCGCGCGCGCGCGCAGGGAGACAGAATATTCCAGCCTCAGCCAGTTTCAGAGAACTGGTAACCGGTTTTCCTTTTTGGTGTGTGCGTGTGTGTGTGTGTGTGTGTGTGTGTGTGTGTGTGTGTTCGCTGTAGCAAGGAAAACGTTCACTCTAAACAACTATTGATGAATGTTGCGTGTTGCGTGTTGCGTGTTTTCATGATGCTGTCAGTGATAACCAATCTCTCCGGATAACGTTTTAATGAAGAGCGAGAGTTGTTTTTGTTCCTCGTGCCATGTTGGATGCAAGGTTTGATCTACTGGCCTTGATTCCATCTAAAAAGTCTATGTAAAAGTTATGTAGTCGATTTCATGTCGTATATGCAAGAACAATGGCTCCTAAACTGTGGAACTGAGCCCAAAGATCGTTTTAGAAAATATACAAGTATCATAAAATCACACCAAAACAATGAATGGGACCTGCTATATACAGGACTGCCACTGATGACTTCTTGCAACTTTTCTTATGTGTTTTCTTTCCTGTGTAATAAATATTTGTTTTAACACTCATGCAAAGTGTTAACCCAATTCGTATTTTCTCTTAATTCATCTCTCCTCACATGTTACGAACACGTCACCAATACCAGCCGTACTGACCATGCTGAGGATTCACTGCACCACTCTGACTCCTGCGTCTGTATTAATAGATACTTAAATAGGTCAATTTTTGTTAGACGAATTTCTAGTCTTAAAATTCATCTTAACCTCCTCAAATTGGTGTCGTACTTTAGCTGTTATCTCATCAACTACTTCAAATTTACTGGCCAAAGTACATACATGACCAACTTCAGGAGATCAAAATGGATTTTTAAAGTTAGAAATTCGTCTAAGGAAAAGGTACATACTTAAGAATCTCTTTTAATACGGATCCTGACTCGGTAAAACGGGCTGGGTGGGGGGATGAGGGGCAGGATCTCTTACAAGCAAGAAAGGGGGTAGCAGTCATGTAAAACAGTGTGCGAACAACCACTTTACAATAAGGACTCACTATGTTCAAATATTTTCGTTTATTTTGCTCATACTGATTCTTTTTTATATTTTCTCTCTAGTCTTATTCTTGTCAAATGCAACTTTTGCTCAACTCAACTGCTATTGGATTTAAAACGTCTTTCCGCTGTCGCAGTGCTCGTATCTTTTTCAGTCGTATTTCAATCTTCCACCATGCACTTTTAAAGTGGCGGTAAGATCCCAGTCGATACGCGAGAGACATTGATTGTGAATGTTATTTTTTGCTTTTGGTAAGAGACAGACTTTGATGAATCACTTGATTTTCAGCCTATTTCATTTCTTAGGTGTTTATTTCTTTCGTCTTTTCTACATGACTCATTAACTTCTCTAACAAGCCCCTGAAGGTTTTCTTGTGAATCTGCGGTGAGTTCGACGCCATCTTTTTACTTCTTGTCATTGACATTGCATCGCGTCACTTTCTTATGTGGCTTCATAACTAGTCCTTCTACGCCAACAATGAAGCACTGGCAGGCTTATACTTATGTGATGTGGTGATGTAATAAGTAACTAGTACGGAAGCCCTGGTAAAGCCACGCTGCGCGTCACTGAGAGACATGACTGGCAGCTTTGACTCGGGACGTTATAGAAATTATCAATATGATGGTGAATCGATAACATGCTCCTTCACAAATCAAAAACATTATATTTACTAAGTCAATATAAAACGCGTAATTATGAGTACTATCTCAGACACAAGTGACAAACAAAATCCTATAATGAACCAATGACAATTGGGACTCAGTGATGTGGAAGCTCTGTTCGCTGTATATGTATACCGTATCACAGGCCTGCAAGGAAAGACCACCAATATCTTGAATTTCCTACGTTCGTGCAAGAATCTTTTTGTCAGGATATCAGCAACGACAGTTTGTTGATATCTTGACATCCAACAAACCTCAAAGAAAATAATTGCTCTAATCCTTGAATATCAAGCCATTTTTTTAATATCTTGCAACATTTTGTTCCCTCCTATGAAGAAAAAAATCTCTTCCTGTTCTCTACAAATTTGTCACTTACATCCAAATCTTAGAAACAAGTTAATCCTTAATACATGAGCATGTGATTTGGCATCAGATTCGTGTAATGCATTGTATACTACAGGCACTGAGGCCATGCACACTCCTAATCCCGTGATGACTTCAGGCTTGTTATTGTTTACACTTGAGACGCGCAGCCACCAGCACCCACTCACTGCACCGTCAGCTTCTGTCCCCAGTGACCATCGCTATATACCACTGGTGTACTGAAGACGTAAATATTGCGTCCAACTAACTTTGTTTTTAGAGGCAGGTCTTACATGATCTCTCCTCGCCACCTACTTTCATAGTATCAGTTGTGCCTTGTGGGCTGGCGGCAGAACAAGCCTATCTCAACAAGAGGAATTCTTCTACAATACATCCTACATTGCAAAATATACAGCTGTTTTGTTTTCGGCCTTTTCGGTAAGAGATACTTACTTATTGTATCAAGTAATAACAATAATGATAATGATAATAATAATAATAATAATAATAATAATAATAATAATAATAATAATAATAATAATAATAATAATAAATAATAATAATAATATGTAAATGTTTCTAGTAATGGTGCAGCTAAAATCCTACATCAACAATGGGGGAAATACTCGAGTGATCATCTTCACGACCTTTGCAAATAGTCCGTCTTAGATCACAAGTCACACACACACACACACACACACACACACACACACACACACACACACACACACACACACACACACACACACACACACACACACCAAAAATAAAAAAAAGATATAAAGAATTTAGAAGGGATCCAAAGAGTAGCCACAAAAATGGTAGCAGAATTAAGAGAACTAACATAATATGAAGACAGGTTAAAAGAAATGGGCCTGCCAACTCTGCAAGATAAAGGAGAGAGATCTAATAACTCTATACAAGATAGTAAATGGCATTGAAAAGCTGGACAAGCAAAACCTGATTATGATGAAGGAAGAAACTAGACAGATGAAAAGACACTCAAAGAAGATAAAAAAGAGTTAGCGTTTAAAGGATATTAAAAAGTACAGTTTTCCACATAGAACTGTGGATATTTGGAATGGATTAAAAGATGAGCTTGTTACAGTTCATCCTTCACTGGTCGATAAATGGGTACCTAGGGCAACCTAGGGAAGGTAAACTGTGGAAACCCGGATTTCATGCTGGCCCCATGTCCCGGGGTAAGGGACTATTCCACCACAGGCTCAAAGGCCAAGGAGACGGGAGATGAGCTCCCGCAGCTACGCGCTGATACAGCAACCAACATACATAAATTCAAGGAAATGGGCCGGGTTCGAGTCCCTGCCGAGGCGAGGCAAATGGGCAAGCTTCTTATATAATATCCCCTGTTCACTTAGCATTAAGTAGGTACGGGATGTAACTCAAGAGATTGTGGCCTCTCAGTCCCGGTGTGTAGTGTGTGGTTTCAGCTGAGTCATTTTTACCGGGACTCGGCCTGGGCAGATGCGTAGCTATTCAATGTTTGATTGTCTTAGTCGGTGAGTGAAATACAAATTGCGTTTTGCAAGCACATCCAAGCCGCTAGATTGCTTAGCTACATGTATTTTCTCAGCCCTCAGTCATTTCGAGAAGAAGCACTTCAGGTGCGGAAGGTGGACAAACTGTTCCGCGTTGGCAGAATCATAAAGAAGTACAGCCTGGGAAGGTGTGGTCAGTTCTGACTGGTCACGACCGGTTGGAAGTGATATATCACAACCTGAAGACGACGAGTTCGGTTTTGACGGGTCCAATTCTTACCATAAAAGAATCTTATCATCAACACTTGTCTTCACTGTGCAGTATGTAGATATTCAATGGAATTTAACATTCTTCCCTCAAACTCGAACTATTCACTACTCTAGTCGCCTCTTAGTGGCAATGCTATTTAAACTGTGTGTGTGTGTGTGTGTGTGTGTGTGTGTGTGTGTGTGTGTGTGTGTGTGTGTGTGTGTGTGTGTGTGTGTGTGTGTGTGTGTGTGTGTTGAGTTGAGGTGGATCAGATATGCGGTGATAAAACGAGTTTTATGATGCTTAACGAAACCACTGATTTCATATTCTGTCTTCAAGTCGCAAGCTTCCAAAACTTACATTTCATCCTTCCCGTGAGTAGAGAAGGGGGAGAGGAATAAGAGAGAGAGAGAGAGAGAGAGAGAGAGAGAGAGAGAGAGAGAGAGAGAGAGAGAGAGAGAGAGAGAGAGAGAGAGAGAGAGAGAGAGAGAGAGAGAGAGAGAGAGAGAGAGAGAGAGAGAGAGAGAAAAAAAAAAGAAAGAGAGAGAAAAAAGAAAGAGAGAGAATAAAGATTCATTTGACTTGCCAAGGTGGGATTCGTATTAATAGCTTCATCACTCGGGTATCAAGGACACCTGGTAAGACTGTTTTTGGCCAGAACTGCAATAATGGATGTTTTTCTTTAAAGCTCTGACGAGGATGTAATTGTGAACCGATGCCAGATTATTTCTGCAGTGTGGTTTAACATTCATCACCAAACATTACAGTATCCTGTAGAAGTGCCTTTCAATTGGCTTGATTATAACCAACCGTATTAAAGATACACTGTGTTTTGGTTTTGCTTACGTAGAATAGTGTTTTCACATTGGATTGGTACTTGTTTTCTGTAAACTTTCAATTTATATTAACATATTAATGTAACGCAAATGTGTATTTATATATATAACATAATAACTTACCTCAGATGCATGCACTTTTTTCAGTGGAGCGCTTTATTTAATAGGTTGCTAATTTGTTTGTTTATTTGTGTTATTATCATGTGTTTACCATTTCTCTAAGTCTTTGTAAGTAGCTCCTGAGGACACTGGCGCAAATCTGCATTTGTTTAATGAAAGTAAGACACTAATGTTTCTCAAGAAAGGAAAAAAAAATCTCAGATTACCGAGCCCTGTGGAATTATATAAGAGCTCCTTTTATAAAAATTTAGTCGGATTATCATGGGGATTTTTCCTATCAATGATACAGACTCTTTGAGAAGCTATCATTAGTATCATTCAAACACTTCTACACTTCTACACTTCACTGACATCTGTCAAAAAAAATCTATAATCATAAAAACACTCTTGAAATTCCCAATAACTTCACTGGCGCCTTTTGAAAGTATTAAGATACGATGACAATGAAGTATTTTTGTTAAACTGTCGCTAGAATCACGAAAATGGTCACGAAAATCTCAAAAAGATTACTACTGGTGTTTGGCAAAAGAAATCTTAAATGAGACAGCAAAATGGTTGAGAATACGGTTGACTTAATTGTTAAACTAATATAACCATTGATTAATTTGAAGTCAAAATCAAACTACTCTCTCACTTTTCAAGTTTGTGAATTAATAAACAAACACATTGCAGAGAATTGCTGTAATTCACTGTCATCAATTAAACACCAATTTTTCGAAGACGTTCAATTTACTCTACCTAAGATGTGAATTTGTGATAAATCATATGATGAGTCTGCGCTCCACTCTGACCACATTCATAGGGCTTTAATTGAGGTAACACGAGATTTTAATGCTTTCATGACTGTGGTGACAGACTAACAAGGTCTCTGTATTATTGACCACAAAAACGTTCTCTGTGGCTTATGAAAACAGTCGTTGTGGAGGAGGGGGGGGAGCGAATCGGCCTTTAGACCTGTGTTGTATAGGTATAATGGAAAACTGTTGCTGCCATTGTTTAAACACGTCCTTCCATTGAATGTAACAGGCTTTATGTAATTCTACTGGAGGTCAGGTGGCGGGAACTGTGTCGGCGCCGCGAGGGTGCTATCGATCCTGTGGTCCTGCCAACTGCGTCGTGTCCTGACCTTCCGCCTGCCCTCCCCTACCTACCTGGCTGGTTGAGACTCTCATTGAAGAGGATAAAGAAAAGACATTTCACATCCCCCCCTCTCTCTCTCTCTCTCTCTCTCTCTCTCTCTCTCTCTCTCTCTCTCTCTCTCTCTCTCTCTCTCTCTCTCTCTCTCTCTCTCCCTCCCTCCTATCTGTCTATCTATTTATCTATTCATCCAGTTATCTATTAATCCATTCATCCATCCATCTATCTATCTATCTATCTATCTTTCTATCTATCTATCTATCTAAGTGTTTGTCTATGTGTCTGCCTGCTTATCTACATATAAATCCACACACTTGCCTACCTACCTATCCCCTTTACTCTGTTGTTGGGGTCAGGAAGTACCAGAACATTGGGAGGAACAACAAACCAAAAGGCGACACGACTCTTACTACACGTATTGGAGGCGTGGGCGGGCACTGGCCAATCCAGAACCCGACAATCGTTGACGTCACGTTATTTGTCTCGTGACGTCACGCTCTTAAAGGAGAAGGTTGTGAGGGGGTGAATGAAGAGTTATGAGGACGGAAAAGGAATGAGGATGATGACAGTTAGGAGGGAGATAAAAGACGGGGGATTGAATGTTAGTGAAAATGAATGGATAGGAATCGGTAACTCAAAAATAATAGAAATAATAAAATTGTTGGCTGAATACGATTTCCTTTTTTTCTTTCTCTTTTTTTTTTTTTATCTAAACAGAAAAATAAACAAGGGGGAGTTCTAACATGGTGTGTCTTGGAAGAAAAGTTTAGAAGCCGAGGAAAGAAGAACCGTAAGACTTGAGCAGCGGTAATGATGTAAGGGAAGTTAGGAAAGTCAATATAATGTAACTTCAGAAGCAGCCTTTAGGAGTGAAGAATGAAAACAGCATTATACCGCACCAGGTGTGTAGGGGAGTGAGAATGGATGATAAGAGCAAAGTGTAGCACCCGTGTAGGAGAGTGAGCAAGATTTTGAGAGTAAGAATAGAAGTAGAAAGGGAGAATGTATAGAATGTATAGCGTGTGGGTGTGCAGTGGAGAGAGATGGAAGAATAATGACGTCCCCTGAAGACTCGAGATCAATCAACAGAAATATTTAATCAGATTGATTACACTAGAAGTGTGTGTGTGTCTGTGTGTGTGTGTGTGTGTGTGTGTGTGTGTGTGTGTGTGTGTGTGTGTGTGTGTGTAAGTAGAAGTTTGGTAATAATTTCAAACTCTTTCGGTTCTCATAAGAACTACATATTTTCAGAAAGCAAAATAATGATCCGTGAAATTTTCATGAGTTACTCATTGATTCACATTATTTATCTATTTACTCATTAGGTTGCTTATTGGTATACTTATTTACTACAACAGCGATGTAACACCCTTGTTAAACTATGCTCAGAATCACGAAAACATCACTGAGGACTCAAATGACTCCCACTTGAGTCCGTCATTGAGATCAGACAGTATGGTTTGAGGGCGCAGTCCTTGGCCAGTGTGGCATTATGGTAGCGGCGAGACAACGACGCAAGTGCAGCCTTCATCCACGTGGTCCTTGAGAGGCGCCTCGTGGTGGTGCTAAAGCAACGAAATAAATTCAATAAGTGTGACCTTGATATACGTAGGACCGAGACGGAAAACTTGTCGTGTCTCGCCATAACCGGTTAAAATGCTCTCGGCAGATTCACTACCCCATATCACGACCACTTACTTTATTTTCCCGCTTGTCTTCTGCATGGCTCAAGTGGCAAAAGTGAGAGTGTGCCTTAAGGTTCCTCTCCCGTCTCTTCAGCCACGCATACAATCCACTATTGCCTTGGAGCAGAAAGCTCTAGTCCTTCAAGTAAATGTAATCTGTATTTGAAGGAACAATTTTGTCATATCCAAAAGATCGAGCGGGGAGGGTGTGTGGGGGAAGGTATGACGCAAAGTATCCCGGGATGAGTGAAGAGGGAGCAGAGGAGGACTTTGGGACATTGAGAAAAGTTAGGTAAGTAATGTGAGGAATAGAAGAAAATTGAACGGGAATGAATCGTAATTTTGCTTTTCTTAGTTATTTTGCTCTTCCAGTATTCCATTCATGTGTTTTTTTTTTTTTTTTTTTATTGTTTAATTCGGCGACAACTCTATGCCATTACCGACTGAATAAATCAAATGTCACAAGCATGCTAATAGGTCATTGGCGCGCACGTGTGTGTGTGTGTGTGTGTGTGTGTGTCCACCAAAGCCTGATGACGGACGGACCCACAACCACCAGCCGGTACCTTCTCAGTGCGAGCTCATTATTACCGAACTTCGAGCAAGACTGTAACCCCACACACCACATACCCCATCCCCTTATTCAGTCAGAGGAGACTAACTGCTCTGTTTGTCAGCGGGGAAAAAAAAAAAAAAAAAAGTCTTAGAGGTGGTGAAGTGTGTGTGTGTGTGTGTGTGTGTGTGTATTTACCTAGTTGTATTGTACAGGGTTCGAGCAGGGCTCATAGTGTCCTGTCTCCATATCTCCATATATCCAACATTTCCTTGAATTCATGTATGTTGGTTGCTGTAACAACCTCCTCCTTTAATCCATGTGCGTGTGTGTGTGTGTGTGTGTGTGTGTGTGTGTGTGTGTGTGTGTGTGTGTGTGTGTGTGTGTGTGTGTGTGTGTGCGTGTGTGTGTGTGTGTGTGTGTGTGTGTGTGTGTGTGTGTGTGTGTGAGTATATCTACGAAAATTGTAAATTATTATTATCATGTGTTGTGCAAGTGTTCGGTGACAGTAACATACAAGATGATAGTCTGTATGACATGACTAAATTGCCTCTCACGGGAAAACTAGGAAAGCCTTCTCAAGCCTTTCATCACCGTATTTGACCTTGTTATAACAGCCCTGGTTAGAAATTGTTGAGATTTTTAACAGTCATAATTCTAATGATAGCTTAACAAGAATTCCTCGGCATTGGGAAGAACATCAAAGGAGAACCTAATTCTATTAATCACATATGTAGCTATTAAGAATGGTCCTTATAAAGGAGACGTCAGCAAGATTCTTAGGATCAATAATCAGGATAGAACCAGAAATAACGGGTTCAAGCTGGAGAAATTTAGGTTTAGGAGAGTGATAGGGTAGTTGATGAGTGGAACGGACTTCGTAATTATATTGTTAGTGTTGAGACAATGGAGAGTTTTAAAAGAAGATTAGACAAGCTTATGGATGAGGATGATAGGTGGAAATAGGCAGCGGTGCTCACACAGAGTTGCCACAAGTATGTTACGGTACCTTGCAGCTTCCCTCATTTTCTTATGTTCTTACGAAATGTTTCAGGATACGAGGCCTTATTTTGTGTTCTTATCTTCTCTGGAAACTGCAGCCTCAGTCACTGCATGTGGTCTCTCATTCAAGGTACTAATACGGGACTTGCTGGCTGCTCGAAATTATATTGGAAAAATAGTAAATAAACGAGTTAAGACCATAAGAATATAAGAAAAGGAGGAAAGACCTACTCGTGGTAGTCCCTGTGTGAGCACTGCTTCCTAATTCCACCTATCATCCTCATCCATAAGCTTGTCTAATCTTTTAAAACTCCCCATTGTCTCAGCACTAACAATATTATTACGGAGTCCGTTTCACTCATCAACTACCCTATTGGAGAATAAGTTCCTTCCTATTTCTCTCCTAAATCTAAATTTCTCCAGCTTGAACGAGTTATTTCTGGTTCTATCCTGATTATTGATTCTAAGAACCTTATTAGTGTCCCCTTTATATAAACCCTATACCACTTAAATATTTCTATCGGGTCCCCTCTTAAACTAAGTTAAATAACAATATATATATATATATATATATATATATATATATATATATATATATATATATATATATATATATATATATATATATATATATATATATATATGCTTTAAAAGACGAGTGATCCGCTGTGGCGATCCCAAAATGGGAATAGCCGAAAGATGAAGAAGATGCTTTAAAAGACTGACAACAATAAAAATACATCCATGAAGTTATTAAATGGATACAAAGTTAATTTCCACATACAGTGTGAGGATAAACGAATTTCCCTCAATCATCTTCAGTCAGTTTGAAGTAACTATTTGAGGATCACAATACCAGTTTGATTTTAGATAGTTTTAAATGTCACTAGAGAAATATACTCATATTAACTTACGGCGTTTTTACTCTTTCTTTCTTTCTTTCTTTCTTTCTTTCTTTCTTTGACTTATCAATTTATACTATAATAACCATATCTTCATCTACTCTATTTTGATTAACGACTAATTATGACTGATTGAATGTCGGAAATAGTAAGTAACATATAGTAGCGTTTGTATGATCGCTTCAAATTACATGACTAATGTTTCTAGACTCCCACGCAGCGTACTCCATATAGCTCCCAGAAATCAATGTTTTCCAACCTTTCGGTGTTGTACCTTACTACCTTGACGGCTTTCTATAGACCCCAGTTAGATTTTCAGGAGTGTTTTTTTTTTTTTTTTTAATGTTTCTGTGGAAAGCTAACAAGGAAAAAAACAGAGAAAACATCCATGAGAGTCTGAGTAATTAATTTTATGACCACACACACACACACACACACACACACACACACACACACAGAGAGAGAGAGAGAGAGAGAGAGAGAGAGAGAGAGAGAGAGAGAGAGAGAGAGGAGAGAGAGAGAGAGAGAGAGAGAGAGAGAGGAGGCAGGAACCGGGGGAGTGAGAGAGATGGGGAGAGGGGAGAAGAGGAGAAAGAAAGAATGGCTTACCTGAGTGTTTCATTAAAACCATGCTTAAAGAGAGAGAGAGAGAGAGAGAGAGAGAGAGAGAGAGAGAGAGAGAGAGAGAGAGAGAGAGAGAGAGAGAGAGAGAGAGAGAGAATGAATAAGGTGATAAAAAAAAGTGTGGAACCATATCGACATTCTGTGTGCATCAAGTCTTAGGAATGGAATGTTGGAGCTAATAGATGTGCGAGTGATGGATGGGCTGACGATTGGTGTTTGGCGCCGCAATAATGGCATGAATAGCCATCCAGCAGGAGTTCAAGTAAATGCGATGTCAGACACACTTGGGATTACTCTCATGATTATTACTTTTAATCTTGATTGTTGTGTTAAGCTCCAATGGAAAGTTGTTATTGTTCTCAGAAATATTTTTTTCTTGATCTAATGATAGTTTGATAAGGATTCTACTCGTATACTATCAATGGGACCCAATAAATGATCTCAAAACTAAGATTATGGTAATGGTTTAAACACAATAGTATTGATCTTCAGTTTTATGGATTATCTTTTTTTCTGCATCCATGCGGGATTTAGCACTGGAAATTAGTAGGCACAACAAGGTCAACTGCACCGGTTCAGACAATCGAGCGTGGCTTCACGAGCACGAGGGAGCCTCGATGCACCAACGGTCAAGGACGTCTTTGTGGTGAAGGGGCTCACTGGTGGTGGAGGAAGGAAAGAAAGAGGAGGTGGGTTTCTCAAGTCAACTGAGTGAAGTGACACTCATATCGGTGATTGAAATTTGAATCTGCCGTCACGGCGAGGGGTCGTAAACTGCTGCCGAGTGCCTATGTTTACTCTGGCATGTTGAGACTCTTGGCAACGTCTTTCTTTTTTCTGTGTAGCTACGATCTTTCTTGTTATTCAAAAAAAAAGTGGAAAGCTCCTATAAGTCAGTCAATCACGAAATTCCTAGAAGGCCGCTATCGATTAAGACAAAGCTAGATTTCATTGGATGAGAATTTCATTGTCAAGCAAAATCATTTTCTCTTTCTATCCACGATTACCTTTGCGTTGCAGCTTTCCTGCCGCTCCAAAATTAGTCTGCATATCCTTTGGAACGCGGTATGTATTAGTTTGGCCTCCATCAATAATTACATATCGTTATTTAACAATTACTGAACAGAATGATATACACACAAGTGCAGTGTAGAAGTATTCCATTTGAATCCAAAAACCATACCCCATATAAATATATGAATAAAGTTTACAAATCAGCGGACAGCAAGTCGCTGCCACAAGAATTTACATTCTTGTGGTTCTTTCCTTTCCTACAATGTTCTTAGTCACGCGTGAATGTAGTTGATGGGAGGAAAAAAAAGGGGGGGTGGGGTAAAGCAATACCATGCTGATAAATATGATGGGAAGAAAACTACTCGATAGAAAATGGGTAGTCATGTCAGGTAGGCCCTAAATATCCAAACAAAAAGAGATCCAGTGGTAGCCTACATGCGTCGAGTATTTTGTCTGCCACCAAGGTCAGCGGAGACGGTCGATCGTCGGTTGGAGCTCAGCCAGCACATCACTACAGGGCCTCGCTATGAAGCTGACATCCTCGAGTCTAACTTAACCAACGACCTAGCAGACCTGACAAGGATACATCGTAAAGATCATCTCGCCCTACAAGATTGTGGATTCGAATTTCATCTTAAGACATTGCAATCAACCAAAATGTATTCCGCGTTGAAGAATTGTGTGTTGACTACGTTTCTGTAAGAAGATTCTTATGATACCATTAGCATAGCGCAATAAAAGTTTTTTTTTTCATCATTATTAAGGAAATATCAGTAAATTTAGATAAGATACAATCAGTGTCTGGAAGCTTGCCAGTCGCCGTGAATTATTCGAAAATTTTACCTTTTCAATCACGTATCTCACCGACAATCACGACGCCACCGGTGTGGAATACACAGTCTCCACACTAGGCAAAATTAGAACAAAGCATTACATAACATTCAAGGCTGAGATGGAAACTGGGACGAGTGGTTTCCTCTTGAAGAAAGTGTGTCACGGAAGCTACGGTGTGTGTGTGTGTGTGTGTGTGTATTCACTGTCGCGCTCGCCTGCTGGTCACCCAGCCAGCCTTTTCCCTACGAAGAGAGCTCAGAGCTTATAGACCGATCTTCGGGTAGGGCTGAAACCACATCACACACTACACACCGGGACAGCGAAGCCACAACCCCCCAAGTTACATCCCGTACCTACCTGCTGCTAGGTGAACAGGGGATAGATACACATAAGAGGCTTGTCCATCTGCCTCGCCGAGCCCGGGACTCAAACCCGGGCCCTCTCGGTTATGAGCAGAGGGTGCTAACCACTACACTACGCGGTGAGTGTGAGTGTTTTAATAATTAGTAATAGTAGTAAGAAAATCAATAATAGTGATGATGATTATGATGATAATGATGATGATGATGATAATAATAATAATAATAATAATAACAATAATAATAATAATAATAATAATAATAATAATAATAATAATAATAATAATAATAATGATAATAACAATAATAATAATAATAATAATAATAATAATAATAATAATAATAATAATAATAATAATAATAATAACGACATTGAAAACAACAATGAAAATACTAGTATTGATAATGATAATGGTGAAGAAGAAGAAGAAGAAGAAGAAGAAGAAGAAGAAGAA
>CM035207.1:3152503-3160003 GCA_020233015.1 Callinectes sapidus | reverse complement strand
TGCACTGTCTTGAATAGTTTTAATTAAAGGTGAAGGCAATTTATTTTATGCTTCCATACATCGTCTGTTGAATAACTACTTCATAAATCTGTTTCTTAACCCGTATACCATTAGAATTAAAGTGAAATTTCCCTTCCAGAATTATTTTAATTTAATTTATTTTATTTATTTATTTATTTATTTATTTTTGTTTGGGAATAAAAACAAGAGTTTAACCTCATATAGCAGATCATAAGTGGCCAGAAGTTAGTTAAATCAAATTTTGAAAGACTGAAAATAACCACAATTTTGCACTATCAATCATCTTTACACCATTGTCACCATCATCCTAATCACCTTTACTGTCATTATCACCGTCACCAATATCAAGCTTATGGAGAATTATCTTCCTTCATGTTGCCAATCCCCTCTTTCAAATCAAATTGAATCAAAATTCAATGTCACTTTCATTCTTTCCCTTATGAGGTCTATAAATCCCGTCATTGTCTGGATTTAATGAGGATAGTGACTCATCACTATCCACTATTCTCTCCACTCACTAATGTTGACACTGTATCATCCAGTGTGCAAACAATTTTGCGCATCAAACTCAGAGCAACGCACATTTGACATGTTGACTCATCACTTTTTTTTATTTAAACAAACTGAGCTTTTTATGGGAATTTATGGGCTAAAGGAGACTACCTAATGGAGACCTCCTATCTGAAAGCCCACCCACTTGGGAACTGTTACTCCGAGTCAAGATTCAAACCCATGCTCTTGGGGATCCCAAGGCCCTCAAAGTGCATGCGGTTCCACTGTACCATGGCAGCCGCTCACTTTTTCTGGAACAGTCTGGTGATACTTGGGAGGTGGTGAAATGATGCACAAAAGTCAGACTATACAAAGACATACTTGGGATTGGACACTTGACTGCTCTATATGGCAGCAATGCTGCCGCGAATAGTTAGGTGTATATGTACTCCAGGAGCAAAATTGCAGCAAACGTGTGTTATTGGCACTATATGGTTTTATGGCCTTCCTAAGTAATTAAAACAAGAAAACCTTTTTGAGTCTTTCTAAGAACCCAGTGCAACTTTTTAATAATTGTTCAGCTCAGAAAATATTATTTTTTTAATAAAGGTATTTAGTTGTAGATGATGGAAATGGATGAAATTTTCCTGTTTGTTTTGTTCCTTATAACAATCAGGTAATGTGATATATCTGTGATGAAGCTGCTGCTGTGCTGGAAGCCATTCATGTACGGCTTCAGTGATATTACATTACCTTTACTTTGATGATTATTTTCACCTTGACCTTAAAGATCCTGACAACTTGAGTTATCCAGATTGTTTTGCAGTATCTTTTTTTTTTTTATGGACTTTTTTGCATTTCCAATTATGTCAAACTTGTATTTCATAAGTTTTACATACATACTTACTTGTATGTATGAATTCATCATTTGTTTATTTGTATTTATTCATTTATTCATTTTTTACATCTATCAGTTTCGGCCAACAAAAGATTTTCTTACATGGCCAATGTTTTTCTAGTGGTACATGTAGTGAATTGTTTGATGTTGTGCATCTTGGATCTTGGATGACCTGTGAGAAATTGAGGGTTTTTTTTTTTGCATTATAGGAGCATTAAATTGAGTAATATGGATTGCAAAAAATTTTACCTTCGACAGCAGTAGTGGCAATAGCTGCAAGTGTTGTTGTGTTATTAGTGATTAGTCGTGCCACAATTCATTACATTGATTTGTTTCATGTGGTAGACTTTTTTTTATTCTTACTCTTTCTTTTTTTATAAATAATTAGATTAAGGTTGCATTGCAGATACCCCCATCATTAGATACTGAAGTATAAGTGTCTTAATACAGTTCAAGCCATAGAAAGGAAGAAATATAGAAGTAGGCAGGGCATTTCATAGTTTATCAGAAAAAGGGATAAGTGGTACAGAATACTGGTTAACTCTTAAATTAGAAGCAGAATCGGTCAAAGAGAAAGTAGAAAGCCTTGTGCAGTGAGGTTGATCTCAAGCAGAGATCTCAAAAGGAAACAGAGTCAGGTTGTGCTCCACTTTGGAAATTATATAGTTAGGGATTTTTTTTCGTCAAAGGAATTAGGTAAATAAGAAATATACAGCAAAGATGAATTTTGTTTGAGAGTGACTGTAATCATAACCAGGTCGTACAAAATTTGGAAGATTCAAGAGCAAAGCCATGGGAGCAATTTATATTGTTGCACACATTGGCACAACATCTAGCTTTGATTTCAAAATGAAAATCAAGAAAGTATGAGGGAAGGAAAGATACTACTCTCATTTGCCATAGACAGCTGTGTTTCAGTGACAGAAAGATGAAGAGAGGTAGTGTTCCACAGATTAAAATTTAGATGTAAGGCTGCAAATGTTAATGAAGAAAAGTTGAGGGGAGTATCAGGGTGTGAAGGACACTTATGTTCAATACCAGAAGAGGAGCAGTCTGACCTGGGGACATTTGTGTTCCTTTTCTCAGACAGATACACTGAGGCTGGTGTATGAGTCACCTTAAGTGTTGAATTTTAAGTGAAGGCTGTGGATGTGTTAAGTGCATGTAGAGGTGTATGAAGGAGAGTTGTCTTTAGCAGGCGGACTGTGACTACCCTCTTGTGTTCACATTCTGTGAAGTTGTTGTTGGGTCATTGGAAAGTTCACAGACCACCCTGAACCAGTGTTTGAGACCTCAATGGGAATGATTATCATTTCAACGGGTGTCTATTGCCTTCTCCATTTGACAAAAATTTCTAAGAAATTTTCAGAGCAATATATTTTATGTTCTTTAATTATCTTTTCAGGTCACTATGTCAAAACAGTGCATTCGTGTAGACGGTCTTCAGGAGCCAGATCATTTGCTGTATGTCTCTCTTCTGGTCCTTGGACTTGATCCTGTTGCTCTCGAACACAAATTGAAAACTCCTGTCAATCAGGTAATTGCAAATGTACATATTTATAAGTTAGTAAGCAAAAGAAACCTTGATAAACCTTCAACTATTAAGAGTTGATTTTATTTTTTATTTTATCATTCCTGTTGCAGAAGTGTTTTTCTAGGATAAATAGAAAACTTGGAGATGCCATCCTCCACTTTATATACGTTTGTCTGGACCGTGAGAAAGCTGGGAAGACTTTCCGTGACTGCTGGCCAGTACTGGACAAGAAGCGTGAATCACAGTTCTATAAAGCTGCATTTGAATGGTACAAGACCCTGCAGCAGGTAAACAGATTAATACATTAGTATGAAATTTATTCCAAAATGTAAAGGAAAAGTGGGAGTGAAAGCAGGAATACATACATTAAATTACATCAAAATCTGCAGTGTTTTTACAAAACAGTATGTATATTTTTTTATTTTTTTATTTATTTTATTTTATTTATTTATTTTTTTTTTTTCCCAAGCACAGAATTTCATTATTTCATGTTTTGGTCCTACTTAGTGTTATCTGTATTACCGAATGATATTTTTGCAGATAGTGAGTCGGGTTACATTATTAGTTCATTTATTTATGAATTGATTTTCTACATATAGATAGTACTATCATTGTGTTGTGTACATATATAAATAGATGCATAGATGAAGTATGCTGCTTCCAGAGCTACAAACAGCCTGTTCCAACTGTCATGACCAAGACCTTCATGGAACCAGGTGGCTCCAGGTTCACCTCAACACTTATGACCCTTGCCCGGATAGCTCTTCATACTTGGATAAATAAAAGAGGTAAAACCATCATTGATTTATCACCTATTTATTTAACTGGAGGATCTATTTAAATATGAGATATTGTTCCATTTTTCCTTTCTGTACTTTGTTATTGTATTCTATGTTAAATTCAGAATTGACAAGAGAAGAACCAATAAATAATAGCATTAACTCAGCCACAAAAGAATGCAAATTTTTCGTAACACTAGTTATCACTTTGAAGAATAGCTTTGGTTTTGATACCTGATCTATAACAAATTTCTTTCTTTCCTATTTTTTTATTTGCATCCATTATAAAGTAACGCATCAAAGGTATGTATGTAACATATGCAAGACAGTCTCTTAGTTTTGTAGTTATGCTTCAAGACTAAATAATCAGGAATGAATATATAGTACTTCTTTTGTTTGGTTGCTGCTATAAGAAAGTTTGGGAAACACTACCTTATTAATCAGCAATATACTTTCATCAAGAAGCAAGTAGATTTCAATATGTATCACTGTTGGACATTTTTTATATAACATTGATAAGCATTCTATTTCAGCATCTATGTCACTCCATAATTTTGGCATTGTTTTGTTCTTGTTTCAGGTCCAAGCCACACACTTCTCAATGCCCCTACTCACTGTCGTAGTCGAGAGCAGAACTGGCAGACCTTGCGGGTACTCCAGGTCTTAAAAGTCACTCATGCTCAGAATTACATCATGCAACAGAGAATTCGTGAAAATGTCTTGGTCACCCTAAAAAACAAAGCAAGGTAACATTATTTACCTTTTCATGGTATAGTACTGATGCACTTTATACCAATGCTTCTCTATTTAGGCAAGGATGAGAACCAACACTGTTCTCTCTCTCTCTCTCTCTCTCTCTCTCTCTCTCTCTCTCTCTCTCTCTCTCTCTCTCTCTCTCTCTCTCTCTCTCTCTCTCTCTCTCTCCTGCCACACTCACAGTTTGCGCTTTCTCCTTTTTTTTGGTTTCCATTCACACACACACACATGAAAAGTTGGATAAATATAGTTATGGAGACAGGACAGTACAAGCTTAGCTCCCCTCCCATATGTCACAACTAGGTAAATACACACACACACCTTAGGCCTGTTTTCCACACAGTGTAAGTGTTCCTTTGTTTAGAGATATAGTGAGGGACCACTGTATATTATTTATCATTGTTATTTCTTAGAAAACTATTTTAATTTTGCATTAGGTACAATGTTATTTGATTTTTATATTGATATTTTTGTTATTTTGAGATATCAGTGTTTTAAGATACAAGCTGTCATGGAATTAATTAAATTTGTAACCCAAAGTTCCTTTGTGCATATATCTATCTATCTATCTATCTATCTATCTATCTATCTATTTATATATAAATATATATATATATATATATATATATATATATATATATATATATATATATATATATATATATATATATATATATATATATATTAAAAGGTTGATCTGCTTCCCTTTGTAACAGTGAGCTGTGTAGTAATTACCGAAGATTGTGCAAAGAAGGAGAAACAGCTTCTCTGAAGTTTAAAGAAGCATTAAACAACAATGAGAGACTTACCCATCATCAGAAGGACATATTTGCTTCAGCCTCTCCAGCAGCAATACAAAGAGGTTGTTTGCAATGTTTGAGTGTGTGTGTGTGTGTGTTGATGTAGTAGCATTAATAATAGAATAATGCCACTTATGGCTTAGTTTGACAGATCAGTTGATGACAGAATGGTGCTTTCTCCAGATTGAAGCTCGATGGAATCAACCGAGCTTATGATATATAGACAAACTAAGCACTTTTGATATATTTTTTTATAAAACTGAAAGATTCATGTGTAAAACTTCTTTGTTCCTCATATCTACAACATTTTATTCAGAATTCTTTTTCCAGATATTTTGGAAGATATTTCAAGAATAAATGATTCTGTTAGCAAATTGTGGGACAAGGTTGATCACTTCCAGCAAGTTGAAGAGTCTACATGGAAAGTTTTGTGCCCTCTGTTAGATGGTTCCACCTCCCTCACTCACATCAATGGTTCAGTATATTCACCTCAAGTCCCTGAGATGGTATATAAGAATCATGCTAATGCAGTAAACAAGGTAAGATTCATGGAAGTCGAACAAATTGGCCCCTAGCTGCAAATGAATGAAATTGGTTGAATGTAATTTACTTTTTTTACCAAGTTTCAAATTATGAGTTACTTTTTATTTATTTTCATTTGCATATTCACACACACACACACACACACACACACACACACACACACACATACACACACACACACCTCGCTAGCTTGTTTGCATCTTTTGGAGTTGGGTGTGATGAAAGAATATTGTTTTCAGCTGAAGCTCCAAGGCTTGTACCGTGAGGGAAAACTAGACCTTTTGAGTCTTGTGCAGTACTCCAACCTGGCTCTCACTTCTCTTTTAGATACTTTCCACAACACCCACAGCCATACTCCTACAGGTAGGTTTCATTAATTTTAATCTCATGTTAGGGGATTATTTCCACTGTAGGGTGGTCTTACTTACCATGTGAGATTTCCATTCACACCTGAATAGAGCAAAACATTTTTGATGCAAACTTGAAGTTTGAAAATTTTTGAATACAGAAATAATGACAAAGTTACTTCAGTCATGGAAGCCATTGGTGTTTATAATAGACAGTAGATGTGAATTAGTTTATTTTGCTTATACTAACTTTTGATTGTAATTGTTTGCCTTATGATTGTCACCATGATATATGTAATGTTTCTTAAAGGAATTAGCCTAACTCTTCAAAGATTCATGCAGAATAAAAGATATATTTTGCAGCTCTTGAAAATTTGCTTGTATTTAATCCAAAATATAACCCTTAATGCCTCTCATTTTCTGAAATAGCTCCATTTCTTTTGAGTAATCCATTTCTCAGAATTGCATTTCAAAATGTGATTATTTATTAATTGTATGAAAAATTTTAGAAAATATACTAATTATCATGTACATTTGTAGTGGTTAGGGTTTTCTCTTTGTAACAGAACTTAGTAAACTCAACCTAAAAATTTTGATTATGATGAAATATTTGATACAATGTGACTATGTACATGCTCTTATACTCAGCTGATATAACAATTAGCATTCTTATTTGTATAGACATTTAGACAGGTTGTGGGAGGAGATGAAAGGAAAACACTGTGGTAGGGAGTTCAGTTTATTCCTGATTGATTTCGGTAATGGCTTTTTAGGGGAAATGAAGAAGCCTTAAGCGAAACCAGTCGTTAATAAACTCAGCTCCCTACCACTGTGTTTTCCTCTCATCTCCTCCTCACATTCTTTATAAGAGTAGTACAACATTTGCTTTCTTTCCAGAATCACTAGATAAAATAAGAGCTCAGTCAGGCCAAGTGACAAGCCTTGGTGAGACTGTGAACCAGCTTACTGGCAATCTTAATACATTGCTGCCTTCATTCAACCAGTCCTTTTCATCCAGTCTTCTCAGTACATCAAGCTTGCCTACATTGGAAAGGATTGGATTAGGTTAGTATGGTTAGCTCTTTTTTTTAAGATTTAATTCCATTATGTTGTTATGGACTGAAATGCACATTTATTGGAAATACTTTTTGATGTTTGGTGCTCTGTTGCCAGAATATTTAACGTAACATATACATTCAACTTTTCTCTTTCTCTTTATCCACCAAGAGGGATGATGCTACACTTTGGGAATAATGTACCTATTTTTTCCATCATCTGTACATTCTCTCTCTCTCTCTCTCTCTCTCTCTCTCTCTCTCTCTCTCTCTCT
>CM035207.1:3120400-3147639 GCA_020233015.1 Callinectes sapidus | reverse complement strand
AAACAACTTACCAGAAGCAGAGAGGTAAGACTTGCATAGCCTACACATATTTTTCTATTTTTACCTATCAGTGACCATACCAATATGATGACATGAGGTCCTATCTATGTAAGGTTATTTTGGTGGGGAATAATATGTAATAGTACTTTATGATTGTTGATTTACAATGTTAGGACATTATGGTATACAAAAGTGAGAGCTTAGCAGTCACTGGATACATTATAAAAATTGAGAATTATTAAGAACTCTTACCTTCTGTTTTGTAGTTCTGAGGTCAGTCCAGAGAGTACAGGTCAAACAGTCTTGTAAATTGATAGTAAGGAGCTTAAATTCCTGGTAGTAATTAGTGTAATGAATGTAATGATTTTAATTCAAGTATCCAGATATGAGAGATTGGTGTGATGTGAGGCCTGAGGAATTAGAGTAGTTAAAATGTATGCATATTATAATAGCATAATGTAATGTCTCCTTTATAGATATTGGTCATTCATTCTCCAAAAGATGTACTGGAAAATATGTTGAAAAAAAAGTCAAAGCTCCCAATAAACTATTAACTGCACCAGTGCAAGTTATGAAGGAACTTGGTAAACCGAAAGAAACACAAGATATTATGAACTGCAGCGTGGATGAAGCTGAGTCTCCTGATGATTCATTAATTGATAAGGTAAGTAATACAGATTCTTTTCCAATAGATAGTGCATTTTTATCATACCTGAATGAATGAAAGTACTTTGTGGAGTAGAGGAGATTTCAATTATTATTATTATTATTATTATTATTGTTATTATTATTATTATTATTATTATTATTATTATTATTATTATTATTATTGAATATTATGAATTTGATGAATGAGTTGGTATAATGTATACAGGTACCTCTTTTTATGCGAGTTTATTTTATGTGTTTTGTAGAATTTACACGAGGTCCAGAATCCAAACAAATGTTTAATTTATGTTTTTTCACTTACACATGCACCATATTTCACTGAAGTGACACACACACACTTATAGATATAGCAAAGACTGAACAATGCTGAAGTTGCTCATGCCTTCAACATCATCTGCAAGACAGCAAATTTACTTCCTGGCTACACGAACATTCAAATAGGGATGTACACAATCTTTTGGCTCTTTGACAGGGTAAGTTCCTCTCCACACATGTCAAATGTTTACTGAGCGTGGTGGTCTTGATCTTGATCTTGAGTATATATATGTTGTTCGATTTATGTTGTTTTTGTTTTCCACAACCTCTTCAAGACTGCATCTCACATAAATTGAAAGGTACCTGTATTACATGATTAGCTTCATAGATATGAAATTAGAATCCCAGATGTGGCCATGTGGTCAGATTATTTCTGCCCTTTGTATCTAATGTGTGAGTATTTAAATGAATTTGATCTATAGAAACATTAGAAGTAATTTTGTTCCACAGTTGGCAAATGGTATTGCTGAAGAACTAACTAAGTGTGACGACAGTGGAAGCAAAGAAATGCTCCATTCATGGAATGAAACCTTATGCAAAGATTCTACTCTGAAATCAGGTATTTTTGTTTTTCATCAGGTATTGTCAACTTATAACAAATTTCCAAATTATCTTTGGATTTGTCCTCTTTTTTTTAACATCATTTTTTCATCCGTGTATATTTTCTCTAATTCTTTATCACCATTGTTGACATTTTTCAAATTTATATTGTTTGATTTTCTTATCTTTCTTAAGAGCTTGTTCATCAGTAGTTCTTCATAGTGTTTTTTATTAATATACTTAAATTTGATTTTCCTTTCTGGTGTACATTTTTTATACCTTTTCAAACTTGGATGTTAGTTTATTTTCCATTTTTATTTCAATGTTACCTTCCTTTTAGTGTTTTCTAGTCAGTATTCTGTTTCTGCCCTATCATATTTTAATCTTCCATTTCATACAAATGTTCCTTTGAATAATAATTCTTTCCTTTGCTATAGTGTCAATGTGGACATGTCACTTTGCTTGAACACCATCATTTATTTCCTCCTCCCTTTACTGTCCCTTCAAGATCTTATGATTTTATCAAGATATTGAAGTGAGAAGCAATCTCTTTTCATGTCAATAAATTTATATTTCAAAATATTTATTCTTACTGTTGTATAGGTTTCCATTTATAGAATTATATTATATTTTTGTTACTTGATCTTTTTCCATCAGTCACACTAAAATATAATTTTCAACTTCATAAGTATATTAAAGAAATCAGGATAAAATCATGTACATCTTTCACTTCACCATTTATCCACTCACTATATTTATGTTCCATAAATACTTGATGGAATGGTGTCTTTTTTGGCATACACTGAAATATTAATCCTTTACTAATATCAGAATTAACATTTTTTAACAATTGATATCCATTAATAATAGTATTGCACTTAACATTTGTTCATATCAGCAGGGTAAATTCTTACTTCCTATACTGCTATTATTTGTGGCCTGTTATTAGTTTTGCAGTAGATGTAATCAGTGATACTCATTGATTTTATTATTTTCTTTGTTTCAGCTTGTGCAGAAATGTCAAAAGACTCTGATGCCTTATCAGATGCTATACAGGATATGAATATCATAAAGAAATCTGAAAATTTGGACATTAGCAAATATTGCCCTACAAATATAGGTCTTCCAATAGATTGCAGGCTGGATGATGTCCACTTCCAGACAAAGAACTATGAATATTTACCCTTAGGTACACCAAACAAGCAAAATGGCTCACTTTCAAAGTATCAAAGCCAGTTTGCTGATGTAACTTTAATTCCCAAAATTTTGCAGGTCAATAATTCTTTAGAAGGGAATATAAGCAGTTCTCAAAAAAGTAGTTACACTGGCCATGAGAAGCTAGCTAAAGATTCACCATTTAGTGAACAAAGATCTTATATAACATCAGAAGAGAGGAAAGCATCTGTCCTTAGATATGAAAGGAGGTGGGAAGATTCAATACCAAACCTTCAAGAGAGACTCCATTTTGTAACTCAGACACCTGTCAAAGGCAATTGGTCCCCTGTTGGTACCAAAATACCTTCTAGATTTGATGGCTTGGATGTTTCTCCACAAAGTAATTGTTTAGTTTCAAGCATACCTAGTGATGTTTCTCTTGGTAAAAATGTAGGTGAACACAGATATCATTCCAAAGCAGAGTCAGATTTCTTGCTTGAATTGCAGTATTCATCACAGAAATGTAATTCTTTGTTGTCACAGGAAAATTTTCAAGTAACTACATTAAAACCAAACTTTATGTCTTATGTTGAAAATCTCAAAAATTCACAGAAAGTTATGTCATCAGAAGAGAAAACTAAAACAGAAAAGAATAACCAGAACGTATTATGCAGTAGCAATACTGAATATAAAGTTCCAGATACATATTCCAATGGCTTATCCACTGAAACTCTGAGGAAGGAGTATTATGATAACTTTTCCAGAATGCAGAGTTTACTGGATCTTGAAGATACCATCATTGATGTCAGTAATTCCAAGGTAAAAACTTGTGGTGTTGCTGATGGCTCATAAGTTAACAACTATACTTGTTAACATTGAGAAATGTTTTCCATATTTGTCCAACAGAAAGTCATTCAAATGTGTACCACATGTTTAACAGAAAGGATTCAATGCTTGAGTTAAAAAAAAAAAAAATTGGTTCTTTGTATTCTGTGAGTAATAACAATGTAGTAATAAATCAATAAGTGTGACTGGCTAATTATTGTATAATTTATGTTCTTGAAGAATTGATATGTTTGAGTGCAATTATTAGGTAATAATTATTTTGGTGCTTAAATCTAGCTAAGGACAAATCACTCAGTGATGTCCTAAAGGTAACTTACGCAGTTTATGTATGAATTTTTTCAGCACGTCAGAGACTGGCTTCATCAAGATGAAGTATTTGTCAGTGCAAAGGATGCTGGCAAACACTTTGAGATTCAAAGAACACAGTCATCATCCCTCTTACCTGAAGCTTCTGTGTTTGATACTCTCACAGACTCCATTCTTAGTGGAGAAATGGATGTGGCTCTGCTTACTGACAAGAATGTCAATAAACAGATACGAAGAGGTAAGAGGGCTAAACTACACACATTTTTCTTTATACTCTTCTTCCTTATTCATAGGAACTAAGAGACAGACATCTACATATGGTAAATTCCTGCATACATCATTTACATTTTTGGTCCTTATGACCCCTAATGAAAAGGGATAAACCTTTTGCTCTCCATTTACCTTTGTCACACACACAGTTGTTCTTGATTGCTACTTAATCATTCCTCTCAGTCAGACTTCTTTTCACAGTTCATCCATCCTAAGCTTGTTCTTCCTATCAGCACATGTATCTGATTTCATTGTTTTCTTTACTAATTTGTCTTCCATTCTCTGAACACATTCCCAGCCAACTCTTTCAAAACATCAGTTTTTGTACTTCCTCTATAGAATCACAAACATAAAGGTATAAAAAGGATATGAAAATAATCTCAAACTACACCTAACAAAGCATTTCTGGGACCTGAGACTAATCAGAAATGAGTAATCATATGTACTGTAAACAGCACTGTGAACTTGTTACAATTAGTCTATATTTTTTTTTCTCTCTGTTTCCTTTCTACTTGTGTAATTTTACCTTCTGCTTGAGACTCATTTCCTTTCTTTGAATATACAGGGATAAGCTCACTAATTTGCCTTAATTTTCAGAGAGTTTATCTTCACGTCGACAATCAATTGCCAACATGAGGAGACTTAGTTTGGAATCCTCTAAGCACCCATTAGGGTCTCCCAGTTTTCTATCAGAAGACTGCTCTGGTATTCTTGGTAAGGAAATGATTGTATGGAAACATGCTTAACCTATGCTCAATGATTTATTTGTCATCAAAGTTCTTGAGGTGTTAACAGGATAGATAAAGAGACATGGGCCATTATTACTAAGATTGGTTTTATGGCACTTCTGTAGGCAAAGTGGGTAGTCTCCAACTTTCCTATTTTTCTATACTTCTTCTGAATCCTTAAGGGGCTTAGGTGTTGATATGTAAAATACTTGACTGGTGATTGCTACTTGTTAAAGCATAGTGGAACCTTGCATATTGAATACCCCTCTTTTCAAACTTAAAAAAAATTTTAAGAGAACTTTACCTTATGGTTAATTTTAGTTGCCATACCTTTATTTGATTTTCAAAAGTTACTTGCTTGTAAGTACCAAAAGAGAAAGCAAAAGTTACTATTTATAAATTGTGTAGTTTCTATAAATATTTCTTTTTTGTTTGTATATTTAGTGGAGAGACTCTGGGTAAAACTGTAACATAATTTTGAAATAGGTTAAATATGATTGCAGTGAAGAGTCTTGATGTAATCAAATGGGTTTAGTGCTCAGGAGTGATCTCCACCTACCTATGATTCTTCCTTCAATCCACAGTGCCGTTACTAAAGCACAACTGCATTTTTCCAATAGCTTTTTCTCAGCAGCAAGATGTGTGTTATGATTAACTTCATTTTGACCATGTGTTACTTCTATGTCACTGTAAGGCTGATATCACTAGATCAGTTACTAATAGAATACCTGCATAGTTAAACATCTTCTGATGAGCTCCCTGTTACAAAGTTCATTCAATACATTCTTTCTGGATAAATAATTTCTCAGCTGGTGATACTATGGAGTGGCCATCATGCCAGTGGGAGGATCTGTTTTTAGAAGAAATTAAATTATAAGTAAGCAAGAGAAAGGCAGGAAAACAGAAGCCTGCAGGAGGTTTTTTGCTTCACTTTCACTCAATTTGATTTTCTATGTTGCTGTTTGCTTTTTCATCTGCTTGGGATTTTAAAATATAGCTGTCCAAGGAGGTTAGCTTCATCCTTTTAAGAATGTTTGGAAGAGATGTGTCATTACATTTTGTCACTTGCTTAGGATCCATGATCAGACAAAAGGAAAACTGCATATAAATCTCAAAACACTACCACAACACAATAAAGGTTTCCAGGGTAAAATAAATAAATAACTGAATGCGTCAGAGATGGAATGCTGGGCGTTTGCTACATCAGATAGTGGGGGTGTATCTGCAGCTAATTCATAACTCAAGTTTTTGCTTACAAGTCAAGCCTCAAGGTTCCACTATACTTTACAAAATAATTATTTCATGAAACAAATTACTTTTGAAAAATATCTTCGCAAGCAAATCACCATTTTAGGAAACATGTGTTCACAAAAATCTTGCAATATTTATTTACAGATGAGAGTGGTGATTGTCTGCTATCAACTTCTCTGGAAGATATATGATGCCTCTTAAAAACATTGTATTGTTGGTGTTATTTCTACACGGAAGAATGTTGGATTAGATGACCTATGTGATATTGTATTATTATCCGATAAAAGTTGCATTTCGTTTTCCTAAAGTAAAATAAAGATATTTATGGCATGCTGAAGCTTGAAAAGACACTGTTTGCTGTCCTCTCAGTAAAATTTTAAGACTAGGGTCTCTTGAAAGCACTTTAATTCTTGTACTATCGTTGTTATTATTATTATTATTATTATTATTATTATTATTATTATTATTTTAGACTAAATAAGTAAATAATAAAATCTGGATAGAATAATCCAGGAAACAAGCAGTTATTACTCCAACTTTATTACTAACCTAAGTCTAGACCAAAGTCTAATTCCAAGTTTAACCAAACCCAACTAAGCAAGTGGAACTGTGTGGCTCCTTTGAGGTGTGGCACTAGACTCCTTTATCGCAGACTTCTGGCACTCTAAGCTCAATTACAGATCTATAGAATTGGCTACATGTAGTTTTTTTTTTTTTTTTTTTTTTTTTTTTTTTATTGGTACGGTTAACTAAATACACAGTTCTGCTCTCAGAACCGAACGTAATTGGAGACCGTTTTTTTCGATTCTGAAAAGAAAATCGCTATTGAATTGAAAAAAAAATAATGATAACCGGTTTAAAAGTCTAGGTGTGGACTTTTAAACGGGTTAGGTTAGGTCTCAATTTTAGCAACATACTTGTTCATTATTTTCGTCTGCAGCTGCACATAGTATCAGCCAGTTTGGAATGTTGCTTAACGTCTTGAAATAGAAATATGAGGATGCAGGGCTCTCATCTCCCTCTTGACTTTGATGGATGAGTCAAGAGAGGTTAGGCAGATCAGATTACTGCACGCATTAGCGATAACAGTGCTAACAACATTTTACTAGTTTATCTTAACGCTTGGATGTTTGCGTTAAATAAGTTCGGCATGCTATGATCCTCATGGCAATAAATTTTGACAGTTCTGACAATACATTAATGTGTTTACACCTGCAGTCAGCTGGTCGGGATCGGGGAAGGACCGTCTCCTATTACGTTCGGTTCTGAGAGCAGGAGTACTTACAGTAAGACATCAAATAAAAAAAATGAATACTACATGTAGTTTATAGATCTGTAGTGTGGTGTAATGTATTTGAGCTTGAAGTGCCAGTAAGTTTGTAACAAAGGAGTCTAGTCCCGCACTCCAAGGAAAGGGAGACACAGTTCCGCTTGCTGAGTGCCGTGGGAGGGTGGTGGTGGCGGTGGCGCAGGTGAGGACCTATTTATACAGGTATCTGGTGCTATATAAAAGCGTAATTATATTCCCATCAACAAAAAAACAACCTACAGTAAAGACATGGATCAACACAACAGACAAGAAATTCCGTAACATGAACCTTAGCCGGTGTTAACAGCCAAAAATACTGTATTGGCCCAGCTGATGGTGTGTTATGATGGCCTTGCTACGGGTGTCCGGGTACCCTGCATCACTCAGCTGCCAAAATCATGATACAAACAACAACAGATGAATAGAGGCCTGCTGCATTGCTTCATTAGATTTCCCTGTACTATTAGACAGAAGAGGCAGCTGCAGTATGATACAAAAAGAATGGTGATCTTTATAGTTACAGCGTTCGGGCTGCGTGTAAGTGTTTGTGGGCACGGTAATATGTTTTGTGTGTAATGTAGGGGAAGATACAGGGGTGATGCAGAATCCCTGCCACACACAAGATAGTCAAGAACATTTAGTTTTGTACAGTAAAAAACACATCATTTAACCATAGAAAACAATGGTAATAGAGGTTGTACGTTCCTGGCCTTTGGGAAACATTCTCATTTTATTTTATGATTCACTAAGACAACGTCCTCACACTTACCGTCATTGTTGATGTATCACTGGTTGTCTACTGCTGAATCTTAACCATGCCCTCCTTCACTTGTGTATTCTACCTCACTCATGTCTCCCTCTTCCTCCAGCAAGAATTGATCTAGTGTAGTTTGTGTGATCATCTTTTTCTTATGATCTAACATGATTTTATAGTAGTTCTGCCGTCGCTCTTTGTGCCCCTGTTGCACTTTTGTCTGGATTAGGGGTGTGTGTGTGTGTGTGATGTCATTGAGTCGAGTTAGAATTGAACAAATTGCATTATTTAGTCATATCTCCTTAAATATCAATTCGTTAATCAAGACTTGACTGAATTTTGAAGCTGTACATGATTCACTAGGAAACTATGATATTGTTAATAAGAAATTTTGAAGATTAATCTTTCCATAAGTACATATGCTGTGGAAACAGCAAGAAATCTTTAATGATATCTTGTGTACCATTCTGAAACTCCTTTTTTATTTACTGTATGAATATCAATTCCAAAGAACAAATTATATGTTGTATATATTTATATCTATATATATCTTTTCAATTTTTCTTTTTTATTACAGTGATGGAGGCCCCTGTGGACTCCTCTGATAGTGAAGATCAGAGCGATGACTCCATGCTTTTACCAGAAGACTTTGAGGATGAGGTTGATATCAACATTCACTTCCATTGTGAACACTGTATCAAGATGACCAAGTGCCTGGAACGTCCTAAGCAAGGATGGTCCTGTGAGATTGATTACTGCCCCAATGGCTGTGGTCACAAGTTAGTATTACAGATGTCTCTTTCCTTTATGAGTCTGTGTATATATATGTGTATTCACCAAGGCCTGATCATTAGCTGACCTGCAACTCCCAGTTGGTGCCCTCTTAGTGCAAGCCCAGAGCTCATTATTATCAACTTTTGGGTAAGGCTGTGACCTCACACATCCCATCCCCCTGGTCAGGGGAGACAGTAATTGCCTTGCTTGTTAGCAGAAAAATCCTAGATTTGACCTGTAATTAATAGGATTTGAACCTATGCCAGCCATGTTGGCCAACACAGATTTGGTCCCTTTACCTCTAAGCCACAAGGGAGTGTGTGTGTGTGTGTGTGTGTGTGTGTGTGTGTGTGTGTGTGCATGTGTTTAGCTAATTGTATCGTGCTGTCTTATCTTCATATCTATGACTATGCATGTTAGCCTTAAATTCATGAATATTCTTTTCTTGAACCACTGTTTCATCTATATTGTTCTATGTTTCTTTGCTTCTGTTCAGGAAGCTATATTTCTTGACATATCTTTTACATGTGTTCTTTAATTTCATGCTGTGTCTTCTTGTGTCTCTACAGTCCAGCATAAACAATTAGGCTATGGTATTGGGTCATGTATTTGGTACCATCTTCTTAATCATTTCAATCATTCTCATATAAGTTACACTCTGTTTATCCTGCAAGTGTTTATATAGTATATAGTTCACATTGCTTAACCATGATGACATACATTTGATGTAATAGATATAGTGCAGTCATAAATGTTTCATCAACATACAATATGCTTCAAGTTGCCTTATGTTCCAACCAGCTCTCTCTTCCAAAAATAATTATTCTCAAAAAACTAACTATATTGAGCTGAGTGGGTAAGGAGCAGGTAAGCAAGTAGTGTTCCACATCTAGCTGGCACAGTACATTCTACCAGACTGTTGTTGATGTTGAAACAAGCCATCATTTGTTTAGTAGTTGGCTAGTATATAGTAAATTGTATTATATAGTATTTGAGATAATTTTGAATATTCACAAAGATTATAATGATATCCTTCGTATGTAAACATGGAGACTTAAGCTGTTCTGTTTCTATAAGGCAACTGATTATTCTATAAATACGAAATTTCATTATTGTATTATCATTTCTGATGAAACTTTTTGCACTTTGTTTCCTACCATCCTTCCTCATCCTTTCATCCAATGGTTATGCAACAACACCACCTATTATGGTTAATGAGAGTTGCACATGCACTGAAACATTGGCATTGAATTGGTGGACCTGAACTACACATTCTGTACCCGTAAGCACCACTCCTCCGCAAAAGGCACAGCTCTTTTCCTCCCAGTGCCACTGGCCAACCTACAGCAGCTGTTGACATAGCATCTGCTTTTGTTTTGCATCAGTACCAAATAATCAGGATGGTGATAGCTATTGTGCAAGTTGGCAATATTTCATCAGATGAACAAAGGGGAAGTGTCTTAAACTAAATGAAGAAAGAAAAATTATGTGATGTTTATCAAAGACCTACCTGTGGTTTTGAGTTTCACAAATGCTGAACAACTTAGCATCGTGTTGTGTGGACACCAAAGATGGGTCATTTCTTCTTGTAGAAGCTTATGTTATAAGATGCATTCAATTTATTCTTAAAGAATTTAAAAAGATTTAAGGACATACTTTCTAGAATCATATGCCAACTTGTGGTTGTGTTTCCAAGTTTTCTTATGAATGATTGACAATTATTTGCATTTTCCACAGATTCCACATTTGTAAAACAAGTGAGCACCGTCTCATGTGTAGCCATGAGCGGGTACCATGCATCAATGCGGGGTATGG
Organism: Callinectes sapidus; assembly: GCA_020233015.1. Taxonomy (NCBI): domain Eukaryota; kingdom Metazoa; phylum Arthropoda; class Malacostraca; order Decapoda; family Portunidae; genus Callinectes; species Callinectes sapidus. Next base: position 3,136,907 of record CM035207.1, on the reverse strand, counting down.
ATGCCCTTTGTGGATGCAGCGGAGGTTTATTGCAGAGCATTTGCCCTTCTGTCCTGCCTCAGTGGTGTTATGCAATGCTGAATGGAACCGATGGGCTTTAGGAGCCAAGGAAAGGGAGAGAGTTGCTATGACCAAAGGAATAACTGCTCTCTACAACCCTACAGATTTAGGTATGATTATGCACATCTGTTAGTTGTAGTATTAACATGGTTTTTATAGTTTAGTACTTTATTTGACCTGGAGCATTGGCATCTTTGCCATGAATGCCTGCTATTGCAGTCTTAAGGTCTCTGAGAGCTCAATGTGGCATCTTTTTTTTGGGACTAATCTTGAATGTCTCTCTTAAAAAATCTCAATTAAATTACTGTGTGGAATCTGACAAAGGATGTCTTAATTTTCATGCTGTTCTCTCTCAGTCTACTTAAATGTTGTTAAATTTTAACTGTATCTGCAGATATGGCTTTAGCTCTGCAGGATCAAGAACTTGTTAACGAAATGCAAAAAATACCAAAAAGAGTGCGGACAACATTATGCAATGGCATTACAAGACGCTTCCCTTGCCTACCTTTAACTATACGAGGCTCCCGTCATCACTCATCCAAGGAGAACTATCAAGGCAATAAGTTGACCCACTCAGCAACTGAGGAGGAGGAAGATGACCTAACACCAGGTAAGCACTAGGTATCTGAGGTCAGCAATTAGTTAAGTAGATGCTGCTTTAAGGGCTTACAGTGGAGTGTCAGAAACAAGCTGTTATAAGATATACAGGTACTTCTCAATTTATGCGAGAGATGCATTCTTGAAGAGGTCACAGACAACATAAACAACATAAATTAAACAATATATATATATATATATACATATATATATATATATATATATATATATATATATATATATATACACACACACACACACACACACACACACACACACACTCACATTATACTCTTGTACGTATATATTTAAATAGGAATGTGCACAATTAACTGGCTCATTGATAGGGTGAGCTCCTCTCTCCATGGATGACCAATGCTTACTAAATGACATAGTGTGGTTAGTCAGAGATGGCGTTGGCGTCGTGTTTGCAATGGTGAGCCATTGTAAACATGATGCTGACATCATCTCTGGCTCACCATACTATGTTATTCACTAAATATTTGTTATCTGTGGAGAGAGGAGCTTAACTTGTGAAGGAACCAATAAACTGGGTAATTCCTAATTAAATAAACTTATATATATATATATATATATATATATATATATATATATATATATATATATATATATATATATATATATATATATATATATATATTGTGTAATTGTTGTTGTTTGGGTGGCACAAAAGAACTTGCATGTGACATCTGTTAGCTAGTCAATGAAATATCACATATGAATGAAAGAAAAATTTTAATTAATAATTTACTTGGAATTTGGACCTGATGTAAATTAAAAAAACAGAAAACAAACTCGTGTAAAAAAAGAGGTACCTGTACTTGTAAAGTCTTAGTTATTGTTTTGCGTGAGAAATCAGTTGTGTGCCATGCATTACAGTTTTCCTATAAGATATGTTTGTTGCTTAATACTTAATAGCTAACAATGTCTGAAACAGTTTTTTGTCTCAAAAGTCATATATGTGTTTATAGTTCAATTGCTTTACTGTGGTAGCAATAGCTGAAGTAATCAATTTTTATCTTAAAGAATACAGTTTCATCCAAATTACTTCTGTGGAATTAAATGTTTTATTTGATACTAATACATGAATTAGTCACTTTTCAGATTAGATCATTTATAAGGTGGATGAAAGTTTGGTGAGTTGTATGGGAAGAATTTTTATATATGTTTAAGAGTGCTTTGATGAAGTGTGCATAATAAGCTACGGTGTGAAATGAGTGGATGGTGGAATGAGGAAGGGAAAGGAAAAATATGGATCTACTTACAGATGATTATGTATGTGTGTGTGTGTGCTTATGAGTGTGAGTGGCAGTAACATAGGAAAGGTATGTTGTCATACAAGATATATAAGGAGAAGAGATTACACAAAAATACCTTATTGTGTTAGATGCAGATTTAGAGTAGGACACTGGCAGAAATTTTTCAGAGGGAGTAGATATGAAAGGAAACCTTGGGAAAAGAAAGAGAGCATAAATAGTATTGAGAGTATTATGATGTAAATTAAGAAGTATTTTGAGGGAGTGTTGAATAAAAAAAGGATAGGCATCTTGAGATTGTTGTTGAAATAGAGCAAGGATAAATGTACCAAGTGTATCAATTTTGTTGAAGGAAGAGAGGTAAATAGAAATAGAACATGCTGTAGATTGTTAGAAGGAAGGTGTTGGTTATTGGACAGCAAGTTTGCTAAATATTTGTTTCATGAACAGCATAATTAAAAGACTGTTAAGATATAGCTTGCCTGAGATTCATGCTTTAATACAACTGTGTGTTGGACAAGTAAAATAGTTACAATTTTTTTTGGCTGAAACATGAAATATGGGGCCAGCAGAGAGGGAAGATATATTTAGTAGAGATAATGTGTCTGAGGAAAACATGTGGAATGTGGAAGTGTGAAAGAGAAGTGGTGTTGTAAGATAGATGGGTGGTCAAGCAGTATAGGGTATTTAATAGTGTATGCACATCTAGCCCATTTACCTGCATAAAGTGTTGAATGAGTAATAGATCTCATAACCTTATTTAGTACTACAAGCAGCTTTCACGTCTCATTTAACCATCGGTTTGTTAGTCATAATTAAATGCAATTGTTAGATGAGTTACAGCTAATAACCACATGATAATGATGGATATCATCCAGAACTGGAAAAATCTTTTAATAGATATTTGTTATGCTATCAGATGAGGAGGCAGAGATACCAAATGTATTATGTGGTATGTGCAATTAGGGTCAGCTGTTTCTTCCATAGAAATCTAGAGGTTAATTATGAGGTGATGTTTGTGAATGGAAATATTTGCAATATGTAGATGCTTTTGTCTTGCCCATCTCCATTCAGCCTTATATTTAGATAGATAAGACATTTCATGTGTTTTTGTGTAAGTTATATTTGAAAGCAGAAATTCTTGAGTTTGTTAAGTATAGTATATCTTTTTTGTGTCTTGGTTTATGTTTTTCTTCATGCTGATAGTATGATTTTTTAGTCATGATTAAATGTACCACTGTTGCATCAGAATGGATGAAAGTTTTAATTAATAAGCAATTGTTCCTTTCGTATTTGCTCTATAGCAACAAATACATGCATACATGAACAAGTACATAAATGTATAGAACCCTCCATCTGCACGTGCACACACACACACACACACACACAAGCAAAAATGGGACATGTTATTTAGATTTAATTGTAGCAGATATGTTTTGAACTAGATACATCATGACATCTGAGATTTGAGTGATTAACACAGAAAATATATTGATGAATGCACTGCCAGCTTTGAGTCAAGTACGTATAGGAAAATATGGCCCAGTCATTCAAGGCTCACCTCCAGTTGCTTACTCCAGTGACCTTAAAAACTCTCAATGTTTTGGCATCCAGTGAAGACTTTTTATGACCATTATTACATTATTATCACAGTTGAGTGTCATTGAAGAACATGGAATAGTTGTTTGGAAGGTTGTGTTGAGTTCATAGTTGGAGGAATAGAGTTTTTAAGGCATTGAACAGCACTAAGTTTGCTTTGCCCCAATGATAAATCTTAGAGCAATCAGAGCCGAGTTCTAAATTCTTATCATGCCAACTCTCACACACTATCTTCCTCCATTTTGTACTTTTTTCACATATGGGAAACACATTCCTGGCATCAGCATCACTGATAATAATAATGAATATGTAGTACATACATGCTCTATATGTATATTGTTTACATATTTTCATGTACAAAATATGTACCTGATCATATAAATTCTTCAACACTAGTCACACTGCCGCACTTGCAAGAGAAGGGTAGAGGAACACTGACATTATCACATGGTAAAAAAAGAGTCAAACAAATAAAAGCTGCTTCAGCTTTGTGGCAGATTTGATAGCCTTGCTTCACATTAGATATGAGGACAAATCAGACACACTGTTTGGGTACTGAAATGCTGCATAGCTGCAGTGGTGCTTCACAATGGATGTTAGGAGAAACCACTCTCACTTAATTTTAGGGATCATGGTGGTGTAGTGCCACAGCACTGCTTCACTCTGGATGTAAGGATAAGACACACTCATACAATTCTGGATTGAATAAGTATATTTCCAGTGTTTTTAGTATCCCAAGTTTTGCTAACCTTGAGTTTTTATTATCAGTGTTATGCCTTCAAAATATAGCAGCCATGAAATTTGAGAGGGTACTGTAATTATTTTGATTCTTCCTGTTCTTTCACTTTTCCCATATCTATATGGAGTTGTTTTTATGAGTCTATTTCCACACTTTTCTGTCTAAGACTTCTTCTCTGAGGTCATCTTCCTCTTAATCCCTCAGCCTGTAACTTCACCATCCTTCTCCCAGTCCATTCTTCATTTCTCCAGATACAACATCCATACAACTGAAATCTTCTTTCCCACTTTTCATCTTGTCTGTCCCTCTAATTCTTTTGTTCCTGATCTTATCCCTCCTTGTCACTCCCAACACCCATCTTGCCATTCTCATTTCTGCCACTTTTATGTTTTAATAAACCATATAATTATTGTAGTACCATTACCTAATTCTGCTTCATTTCCGTCTATCACAAAATATGTGTTTTACACAACCAGACTAGAACCAGAAACATTTCTAGGGATTACAATGTATCAGTGATTGGTGTGAGAACTGAAATGCTGAAAAGATATAAATGCTTTTAATAGCCTATTGATTCAAGATTAACCTTGTTCTGGATTATTCACTTATCTCCCCAGGTTTATCAGTGTCTGTGTGTACTGAACTTTTACGAGGCAAGAAATCTGTGTTGTCTTGTCCAAGCAGTGAATTGAGAGGTGCTACTTTACCCTCACCTTCCTTCACTTCCCCACACTCCATGGAGGAACTCAGCCACACCACACACAACCAGGGTTAATATCTGTCATGCCATAGTGTTGTGCATTTGGGCTATGTAAATTCTGCTTGCTCTGGCTATTTCAATATGATATTTTTTTATACTGTGAAGTAGAAACTATTGTATTAATGTGTGTATTATGTATGTGTTTACAGATACGAACATCAAAATGATAATGCCTCTTAAGATCTCACTTTGTATGTTAGTGGCTGTCTGCTGAATTTCTTTTATATTGGTAATCCTTTAATATTGACCCAGTCTTTCAAACTCCTTTTATGTTGATTATATTGTGGAGTAGGAATTTCAGGAAAAATTAGGACATAGTTCATGATACATTTCCATAATTATATAATATATATATATATATATATATATATATATATATATATATATATATATATCTATATATATATATATATATATATATATCTGTGTGTATTCAAATAAATATGTATAAAATTTATTGGCTCCTAGACAGAATGATGTTTACGGATGTTTACCGTGTCAGCGACTTGGTGTCTTGTTTACATCGGCACACCACCTGCGCAAAAATAATAATCAGTTGCCAATTAGGCTATCTCATAAAATATTTGTGTGAGCCATAGGGTTTTGGGTTGTGCTATCATGAAATATTTAGCACCATGTAAAACATGTGGTGACTCACAAAAGATGTTTTTTTCCACACTTCTCACTACTAAATGATCAATTATTGTTCTTAGAGATGCCTAAAAGTATGATCTAATATTAATAGTAACTTCCATAAGTTTAATTGAATTGACTACCTAAGGCTTGCAAGGACAGTTAAATATTTTTTTCCCACTGATACTTTAGAGAGATACATGTAAAGGGAGGGGGAAGAAAGGTTCAAATATATATATTGTTGCTTGAGTTATCTCTTAAGCTAGGAATTACAATTTAATTTATAAATACTGTTGTTTTCTATTACATCTCAAAATATATTTTTAGCATGTATGTACATAATATAATCATTACTTACAATACATAAATACTATACATTGCTTTTCCAATAGTCTCACACCCACTATCTCTCTTTCATGTGTATGATCTACAAGAATGTAAGAGAAAAGTGCATGTATCTTTGCTCTGTTGTGAATACTGCTTTTGATATAACTTTTATCTTTTCTCCAACTTTTATATTTACAAATTCTTTTTATTTATGTTTTTTTAAAGAATGTCATGAAATTGCATTTTGATAATGTACAAGCACTTGTTTTGTATAAAACTAATGTGGAACTTCTTGGGCACTCAAGATAGTCAATAAATTATTAGTGAATTAATTTCACTCTTTTTTTCTCCGTAGGTGACATTAAGAGGAAACACAGCCAGTCCCAAATTGGTAAAGATGACATAGCTGCTATTTGTTGCTCTCACGAGATAATCAAGAATATCTGCATGTTCTGCCGTAATGATCCTGATGAGCCTGACTACAAGATGGGCAAGGTGTGGCGGGAGCAATTGACCCTTAAAAAGCCTGGAGAGTTCAGATGGGTTGTTGAACCATGTGTAGAGAAGGTAAGATTCTTTGATGATATTGGCTGATTGGGTGACCTTTACCAAATATTTTCTCATACTTTTTTGTAGTCTGATTTTTCATCCTGCAGGATGGTGTGTTAGTGATTTGAGGTCTCTTGGAAGAGAGACAAACATTCACACTACTTTAAAGTAAAGTTAATAACCTAACATTAATGCTGTAAACCAAAGTCACAACCCTTTCACATTTATTCCATACTTAATAATGATAATGATAATACTCTGCTAATTATTCCTTACAACCTTACAGCTGAAAATCCACATTCTTAGACATTAACGTACATACTACATCTTAAGTATACATTTACCCACAAGGAAGTCTCTTGCAAATTGATACTGTGACTGCCAGATGGTGTCATTCAACCAAGTAGACTAGGCCTGATATGGTCAGGTCACCTTGTGTGTATCCAGAATTTTATGCCCCTATCTAGCATCAGGTCAAAGCTCCCAGCTTACACCAGATATCTAATCATTGCTAGGTGAACAGGGACTACACTGTAAAGAAATCTACCTATAAACTTTTTATCTAACCTGGATTCAAACCTGAGGCCTCCCAAATGTGAATTGGGCATGCTAATGACTGTGTTACAGGTGTGTGTAAAACTTAGGGATTCACTGATAAGTAAATGGGAGATCACATTGTGAAGAAGGACAGACTTTATTTTTATGATCACACCTTACTCAGACTTTTTTGCTTTTATCTCTTAACATCCATCTCCCCTTGCTGGAAATTTGCCTACTTTTTATTCATCTCCAGGAATGGTAAGTTTTATAGCTTATAGCTAAAACCTATAGCTGTGACTTTGTTTTCTTGATTCTTTAGTCTATACTCAAATGAAGATTCCTACCATTCCTCACTAAGAGAAGGTTACATTTCTTATTTTTTCATGTTGTTGTCTGTCCTCCTTTGTAGGTAAAAAGCAAAAGGAAATTAAATTTGATCTTTTTCAAACTTTAGGATACTATGTTTTCATTACATCATGACTTTATAATTCAGCATAATAAATATGTGACCTACAACATCTCCATCAGGTAAGAAAACGCAACCAGTTTGGGATGTTTACCTACAAAAGATATGACGAATCTGATGAAGATGATGATGATGAGAACACCTCCCTGGACAAAATGAATCTGATATTTGATGAACTGGGTCATCCACTGGGGAAGAGACCCAGGTTTCAGACTCCTCCACCAGCTTCCATTACTCCCAAGGGCCTGACAATGGAACTCACTTTGAAACACTACTCAAGGCACCAGACCAAACCTAAAGCCATGTTCACTTTCCAGTGCATGCAGGTGAGCTAATATCAGTGCAACAGTTCCAAGATACAGTGTTTGGTCAAATGTATGCAGCATGTGTGGGTCATAGTAATTTCAGTGTGTAACTGCTTTTATTTGTAAAATATACAATACAGTGACAATTTCTATTGGATTGGGAACATATGGTAGAGAAAAAGTAATGTGTTATAATGTAGTAATGGGTGAAATATCTTTGGTTCCATTATCACAGGGTCTGATGAAATAAAAAGCTATTGAGAGTGGGCAGGATTCTCTTGCCTCAAGTAGCTTTACAGAGAAAAATATTAAAATGAAACCTTGATAGGTGAGGAAAGGAGAATTGTTAGTAACTATTGCTTTTCTCATCCAATATCTTTCAGGGTCTCTCTTTTGTTGACATTCTTTTGTATTTTGTGCCTTATTGTCTTAATGGTATAACAGAGGCATATAGAATCCCTTTGAGCCTTTTTCTTTTCTCTTACATTAGCTATCACTTTCTGTTCATATTATAGTGGATAAATAGTCTCATAATTTTAAGGAATTCAGTGCTGATGATCTATTTGCTTGACTTTTACAAATTTTCAGGAAGTGCGCCGGTCTGAGTACAGCAGTCACTACCAGAACTTGCATAGTGAGATACAGGAAGGTCTGGATGGCTGGCTTATCCATCGCTGTCCTTTATATGTCGTTGGTTGTCCCTTTATTAACGATCGCCTTCATCCTGGAAGAAAGGCAGGTTTTCAGAATCTCATCTCATGTATATATAGGTAGCTCTCGTTTTATGTGTTTACTTTACGCGTTTTCAAATTTATGCAAGGTCGAAAATAAAAAAAAGATTTATTTGCGATTGTTTGCACTTTTATGTAATGTTTCATAGGATGATAACTACAGTTTTTCTACATGTATTTATGCTATTAAACCACATGTGCAATGTTTTTTACTGTTTTGAAGGTTTTATGAGTTATTAGTTTATTACAAACATGCTATTAAACCACAAAATGTGCAATTTTTTGTACTGTTTTGAAGGTTTTATGAGTTATTAGGTTTATTTGATGAGGGAAACATTACTGTTAGGTAAAGGAAACCTTAATATTAGTTGAAAGGAAGGGAGACACACACATGAACATGCTGATACGATTATAATAGGCATTTTCAATGGCACTTTGCAGAAGGCATACAGTCTAAAACCATATGCCTATGTAACAGCGTGACTCCACTGAAGACAATAGTAACACTGCCAGACAACTCTCACTCATTGCCTGCTGGAAAAGCTGTCATACTTTTCATTTTCACTGGATCACGCCATGGTGAGACATCATGATTAATGCACAGTGTGCCAGAAAAGGCATTATACCATTAGTGATTACTTTTTATTCAGTATTTACATTAGTAGAGGCATTTCTGCCGGTTTATTCTTTTAACTGGGAGCAGTGGAACAGCAGAGAGAGCAGTCAGGGCAGGACTGTACACCTTCCGCAAAGTGCCATTGAAAACGCCTATTGTAATCATATTGGCATGTGCATGTGTGTGTGTCTCTCTTCCTTCCACCTAATATTAGGGTCTCCTTTACCTAACAATTATGTTTCCTCCATCAAATAAATATAATAACTCATAAAACACAGTGTAAAAAATTGCACAGGCTGTGATTTAACCCACGCACTGCCGGCCACTTTCATCCTAAACCAGCTTGTGGTGCCAGCCAATTTTGCATATTTTTTTCTGCATTTAAAAAATCCCAAATCATGTGAATATAATGAAAAAATGCAAAAAAGGTTGTCTTAGAAAGTAAAAAAAGAAAATATCACCTGAGAAGTTGTCTGACGTGTGTGCGCATGTTAGTAGTGGTTGGTATATTTTGCAGAATTGGTCATTTTTGAAGAGGCCAAAAGTTGGTTATTGTGCAAAATGCCCAAATAATTGTTCATTTCGTAAAATGACCAAACTGCTGTTGGCCAATATGTAAAAATGTAAAAGCACACTCAAATTTTTACCTCATGCAGATACAAATTTTTTAAAGCACTGCAATCAGTTATGAAGGAAGCTTTCCCTGTATTTCACTTTTTTTTTTTCCACAGGATGCTGATGTGGTATATTCTCACAGTCTCAAGGCTTTTGGTGTCCGTCCTAAGCTTGACTATGAACCTGCATCTTGTGGTAAATACAATATACTTACATCACTATTCATCATATATATCTTTGTTGTTTAAATCAGATTCTAATTTTATCCATAATTAGATTCCTCATTGGAATGAAAAATAGTGTGTTTGATCAATTTAACCATTTTTATCCAATCAACAGAACAAATGCTTAAATCCTCTGTTTTTTTACCTTATTTTTCCTTTGCATAATTATGAATGTTTCTAATAAAAAAGACAGTTAGGTGCTTATAGATGTCTACAGATAAGGATGAAAATGAAGAGAGGAAAAGTTGTTCAATAGGTGTAGCATTTTGTCTCAACAGGTGGGTTACCAAGGTCTCGTTCCCCAAGTGTAGAGAAGACCACCAGTGCATTGGGCCAGATGCGCCTCACTCCTGTTCAAAAGCCAAAAAAGACTGGATCAGCCTCAGCAAAGTACAAAAATCTCAACTCTGAAACTGCAGCAGAACAGTACCTTGCATCCAGCATTCATTTAACATACCTTCCAGTTGAGGTGCTCCAGAAGATAGCTGTTTACCTTGATGGATTCAGGTAATTTTTTAAAAACATGTTATGGATCCAACAGTATAATGGCAGGTGTACTGAGTAATACTTTGGTGATTGAACACTCATCTCTTTATACCAAGTGAATCTAGCAACAGAGATAGGGAGTTGTTGAAAATTGATATATGTCTGCTGGCCTACTTAGAAACACTACTGGCCCTCATATTTTCTTACATTGATAAAGAAAACTATATGCATGCTAACAATCTACTATCAATTATACACAAGTACCTCTCGTTTTACGCGTGTTCATTTTATACGTTTTCAAATTTATGTGGGGTCCCAAATCCCCCCCAAAATACATAATTTAGGTTTCTTTTCACTTATTTTCAATATTTTATTGAGTGGCCAACAGATGTCTCATGTGAGTTCCTTTACGCCACCCAAACAACAATAATTACACAATCACACGTGCAATATATACCAATCATGCTCTCTATGACTCACGGCTACGCAAAACATTTAGAAACACATTCAGAAAAAATATATATAAAGTCCAAAAAGTAAGAAATGTTTTCAAATAAATCTGGATAGTGAAAAGCATCAACTTTATTCGCAAGAATTAAATAAATGCACTGCCTCACATTTCTCCAGGACAGTCACTTTATTACATTCGAATGAAGTTATACTGGCAAAAAAAACTACTTAGAAATATGTTCCTTGGTGAGATTGACATTATGACTTTGAAAAAAAACTCAATACGGAGAAGACGGAAGTTATTATAATTATTACCTTTGTTTTATATAAGAGGGATTCTGACGAAGAACAACAACATATAAGTAAAAATTGGATCAATAAAGAAGCCAATCCCTGAAGAAAGGTTTCCAAGAATTAAAAGTGCTCTCTCTCTCTCTCTCTCTCTCTCTCTCTCTCTCTCTCTCTCTCTCTCTCTCTCTCTCTCTCTCTCTCTCTCTCTCTCTCTCTCTCTCTCTCTCTCTCTCTCAGCAATATCACCAATACTTTAGCCAGTAAAAATATATAAAACATCAATACGCAACTAAAAAAAAAAAAAAAAGTTGTATACATATAAATGAGTGAAAATATTATACATCAATAAAGCGTCGCTGTTAACTTCCATTGAAAAAAAAAATTGCAATATGTAAATGGGGATACAGTCATTTTCAGCGTCATAAAAGTTCAATATATCCACATTATCTCTGTGTGTGTGTGTGTGTGTGTGTGTGTGTGTGTTTTTCACTATCACCCCGCAACTTTATCTCCGTTCCGGTCCGGTCCGGTCCGGTCCGTCCTATCCAGTCCGGTCCGGTCAAGTACGCTCCACCCGGTCCGGACCAGTCCGGTCCGGTCCACCCGGTCCGGTCCGGTCCGGTCCAACCGTTCCGTTCCGGTCCGGTCCGGTCCACCCGTTCAGGTCCGGTCCGGTCCGGTCCGGTCCACCCGTTCTGGTCCGGTCCGGTCCACCCTGTCCGGTCCGGTCCGGTCCGGTCCACCCATTCCGGTCCGGTCCGGTCCGGTCAACCCTTTCCGGTCCGGTCCACCCGTTCTGGTCCGGTCCGGTCCGGTCCGGTCCACCCGGTCCGGTCCACCCTGTCCGGTCCGGTCCGGTCCACCCATTCCAGTCCGGTCCGGTCAACCCTTTCCGGTCCGGTCCGGTCCACCCATTCCGGTCCGGTCCGGTCAACCCTTTCCGGTCCGGTCCGGTCAACCCATTCCGGTCCGGTCCGGTCAACCCTTTCCGGTCCGGTCCGGTCCACCCATTCCGGTCCGGTCCGGTCAACCCTTTCCGGTCCGGTCCGGTCCGGTCCGGTCAACCCGTTCTGGTCCGGTCCGGTCCGGTCCAGTCCGGTCCACCCGGTCCGGTCCAGGTTTATCCGGTCCACCTGTTATGGTCCGGTCCGGTCCAGTCTGGTCCACCCGGTCCACACTGTCCGGTCCGGTCTGGTCAAGTCCGGTCAACCCGGTCCCGTCCGGTCCGATCCGGTCCGGTCTGGTCCATCCGGTCCGGTCCGGTCCACCCGTTCCGGTCCGGTCCGGTCCTGTCCACCCGTTCCGGTCCGGTCCAGTCCGGTCAACCCGTTCCGGTCCGGTCAACCCGGTCCGAATCAATAAAGCGTCGCCGTTAACTTCCATTGAAAAAAAAAAAAAAAATTGCAATACGTAAATGGGGATAGTCATTTTCAGCGTCATAAAAGTCCGGTCCGGTTCGGTCTGGTCTGGTCCGGTCCACCCGGTTGTGTCCGGTCCGGTCCGGTCCGGTCCGGTCCACCCGTTCTGGTCTGGTCCGGTCGGGTTCGGTCCACACGGTCCGGTCCGGTCCGGTCCGGTCCAGTCCACTCGGTCCGGTCCGGTCCGGTCTTGAGCGAACGGGTGGACCGGAACGGACCGGGTGAACTAGACCGGACCGGACCGGACCGGACAGTGTGGATGTTAACCACTCAGAAATGGACTTAATAGTATAAACAATTCCATAATGTTCCCATAACCAATAAACAGTAGTAATATGAGCGAGCATAGGTGTATTGTATGCACTACCAACATTCATAGATCATTGTAATGTTTGTCTTCTCTGCCTTGTCAGAACCCACCACAAAATATCTCTCTCAGACCAAAAATGTAGTATGAAATTGCTTGGCACTGAGTGATCCATTTAGAATAATTGCAGTTCAGAGTTGTAAACTATAAATATCTATGGATTCCCAGGGAACAAAAGTAAATGATATGTTTCTGAAAGTAGATTTGCTGGTAACCTTATGAAGAAAAATCTCTTATCTCTTAATCTGCTTATTTTTACATATGGCATTCATGGTATCAGCTTTCCTTTGAATTGTTTATTTAGTTTTTTAATTGCCAATGATTTATCTTTGTAGCCTCAACAACCTATCACAGAGCTGCCGGTTGATGCGTGATATCTGCCTTTCCTTATTGAATGAGCGTGGCCTAGTCATCATTGAGTGGGTGCGCTATGTGGAGGACAGCAAAGTCAGATGGAAAGAAGGCAAGAAGGTGAGTGATTGATGTGGAAGAAAACTGTTGAATGAAAATATTTATCAATAATTAAATTCGAGTGTAAAAAAGTCCTGCAAGATATGATGTCATCTTCATTTTAGAGATATAGAAGGTATGAAACATGCTTGAAAATTATGAATCATGAAAATATACAGGCTGATTTATTTAAATCCATTTTCAGCGGCGCTTCTTTAGTAAAGCTTTTGAGCATGTACAGCATTGGGGCTTCAAGGATGTAACTCACATGGCAAATCATTTAGAAGTGTGTGACTTTAACAAAAGGTAAGTTATTGTTCTTGCAGCAAAGTAGATGATGACTACACCACTATCATCACATTACTAAAATAGCATTATAACCTGGGAAGCTTAGCTCTATATTCCATGTAACTTCATAAGCAATCTCTCAATTACTCAATATTCTTTGATTGCAAGGTTTGATTTCAGTAAAAAGATATAGTCAGGAGAAAATAAGTACTGTCTACATTTTTTCAAATGTGATATTGTATATTTCCCATGTTTTATGGGTTCCTGTTCTGCTGTACCATTGAGTGTACACTTCAGCAGTAGAAATGCATGTGACAACTTCTGCTTTCATTTGAGTGACTGGCACTCTTGTAAGCAGTGATGTTTAAATGGGTTGTGATTACCCCTGTATGAAAAATCCAGAATACCAAAGATTGTCAGCTAGTCCACTTATTGAGGGATATTGAGAGGAAGTAAAGCAATAGAGTCATAGTATACATAAATAGATTCCACAAAAGTCACTGGCTATTTCTTTCACTTTATCCAATTCTTTTGTTCTAACAGTCAGTCACTATTTCACATCTTTTCATCTTATATATCTCATTCTACTAAAGGTCTAACCTGTTAATAGACTATTAAGAAATGTGTATGGTTTTAGTGTTAATTTCTCCTTTATGTTGTTTATGAATAATCATGGTTTGACTGTATATTTCAGACACATTGCAGAGAAGAAATTTGCATACATCCTGCCCAGAAAAGATGGTACAATTCCAGGCATTCAGCGGACCAATCGAACTTGACCATTGGTGAATATCCTAAGGCACAGGCAGCTAGGTGGTGCTGGGTGTTGGTATTAGGCACGAGCAGGGTGGGTTAGAACAGTGGTTCTCAATCTAGGGAACATGGTAAGAATTAAGGGGAGCCATGGTGGGGTGTTACAAATCAAATATTTCTAAATAATATTAGGAATCTAAATAGAAAAAAGACTTACGTCACTGCCCATTTTAATTTATTACATTAATTATCTTGGCAACTTTGTAATAAAACAAAGCTGTTCTCATCAGTGTTTATTATTTTTTTATTTTTTTTATTATATATATATATATATATATTTTTTTTTTTATTATTTATTTTGTGTATTTATATTATTATTATTGTTATTATTACTATCATTATTTTTATTGTTATTATTTTTATTATTATTATTATTTATTTATTTATTTATTTATTTATTTATTTATTTTTTTTTATTATTATTATTATTATTGTTATTATTATTTTCCCTTTTTTGGTGGAGTGGGATTTTGGAGTACATTTAAGAGGATACACACAAATGTTGAGAATTCATGAAAAGGGAAATGAAGAGAAAAGGTTTGAGAACCACTGGGTTAGAACTTGTATATTTCTAACATTGGAAACCAAATAACAGATACAGGTACTTCTCTTTCTATGCAAGTTTGTTTTAAGCATTTTTTAATTTCAAACAAATTGTTAATCTACATTTTTTTCTCTTATAGCAATAGCGATATTTCATTGAGTGGCCAACAAATGTGACACACAAGTTACTTTTCATCACCCAAACAACAACAGTTACACTAATACATGTGTGTATACAATATATTTAAGTTTATTCAATTAAGAATTGCACAGTTTATTGGCTCCTTCACAGGGTGAGCTCCTCTCTCCACAGATGACGAATGTTTACTGAGTGACATGGTGTGGTGAGCCGGAGATGGCATCAGCATCACGTGTGTGTGTGTGTGTGTTTGTGTGTGTGTGTGCGTGTGTGCGCGTGTGTAGTTCAATTTATGTTTATCTCTTCAAGAATGCATCTCTCGCATAAATCGAGAGGTACCTGTATAGTGATGCAATGCTTTTGCAGATTAATGTTTTCTACTTACAAAATAATCCTAATGACACTGAGGTAAGATTAAATGTTAGAAAGAGCATTGATTGAGCCTTGCATGGAGGGTTGGCTGATGGATATTGATAGAGGATTTATTGGGGCTTCTTAGTCTGTGATGATTGTTTTTAATCTCATATCAGTGCTGTAATGTTACTGTGATGCATCGTTGTATGTTTTTTTACTTTATTTTCAATAGAATCAGTTTATGATTGTTTTATCATGATCTTGTGTTTTTGTGAAGCTTAAATTTTTTCCCTTTAATCATAAAGTAATTGTTGGTCTTACTTTGTGATCTAGCTCTCTATATATTTCATTTCATACTACTGTATTGTTGTGTTTTTCATGGTAATTCTGCAATAACTATCCTTACTTTGTGTGGTATAATTTAAAATTTAGAAAACAATCACTGTTAGATTATGGCAACATGTTCAGGGTACAAGTGAAGATTGGTGAAAGTTTTCATGATACAGTACTGTAGTTAAAAAAATCTGAAGCTTTAAGCACACACACACACACACACACACACACACACACACACACACACACACACACACACACATACACATACACACATACACACATACATGGATATATGTATTAGATTGATGAGACAATTTGTTGGTACAGTCACTTATATAGAGTGTTGTCACTTTGTCCAATGAGTAGTCAACATTGTATATTTTAGATTTACAGATCTTCTTCTTTTATTCATAATACAAAGAAATTGGTACTTTTCCTAAGGCTTGTAATATATATATATATATATATATATATATATATATATATATATATATATATAGATATATATATATATAGATATATATATATATATAT
>CM035207.1:3114078-3120300 GCA_020233015.1 Callinectes sapidus | reverse complement strand
AAGAAATTCTACGGGAAAAAAGTGGTTTTTTGAAAATATGACACTTTTGAACACTTGTTAAATACCCACTAACTGCCACTTCAACGGAACCAAAACCCATTTCAAGACAATCGATCAATTATTCTTCATTGTTTTAAACATTTTGGAGTGATTTAGAGGCGGAAATAAACTGTTGAGAGGCCAATGATGAAGTTTTTAATGGAACTTTGACACCTCCGAATAACACGGTTCCTCTCCTCTCACTTTACTGATCTGACGACACAAAACATCATGGTATATGAACTATCTTTTGCCATTAATAACAACTTGATACAACCTCTAATAAAAAAGTGCATTGGGCGTTGCAAGAAATTTAGCCCAAAAATGCCCCCTTATTTACCCCCCCAATACCGCCCACCACAGCTACCTCCACCACACACACGCACGCAAATCACTCCAAACACGCCACATTACTCATAAAAAGCCTTAAATGTGACTATTGATCCCAAATAAACAGTCCAGAAGCAAAGACAATATCCTGCTGGTGAGGGCGCCCCGGTGGGGTACGGCCCCCTCCCCTCCTCTCTCCCTCCCACCTTCATTACGCTTAAACTTGACCGCGAAAACTATGTCTGAGTGGCTCATATGAAAGATTAGTACTGTGGCAGCAGACTGTGGTAAGATGAGACTGTAATAATTGAGAGATGTTGCTTAAAATGACCGATGAAGTGAGAATCCAAGGTGGCGCCGCGGGTGGGGGTGGTGACTCACCGGACGTAAACATTGGCACGGCGGCGGAGGAGGAGGAAAACCGGCTTGTCATTTCAATCAAGGCGTTTGGAAGGTGGAAATCGTCTAATAAAAAAAAAAACTAACAAAAAAATAGAAAACGTACAACCTAACCTAACCAGTAATTATAACCTAGTAATATATATATACATATATATATATATATATATATATATATAGAGAGAGAGAGAGAGAGAGAGAGAGAGAGAGAGAGAGAGAGAGAGAGAGAGAGAGAGAGAGAGAGAGAGAGAGAGAGAGAGAGAGAGAGAGAGAGAGAGAGAGAGAGAGAGAGACCTACCTATTCACCCGTTTTCTTTTCTGGTAAACATGTTCACCCCTTCCCTACCCGTCCCCCCGTACCCAACCAACCTCCCAGCCACCACCCACCACAGCAACCACGTGACATCAGAGGGTGTCCGCAGAACTCAAAGAGGGCCAACCCTGTATTCTCTTAATCCTGCCCTCACTTCTCCCTCACTCTCCTTATAACCGCACTGCTAATGTCCCTCCATCTGATCTTACTTCACCTCTCTACCTTCCTAATCTCTACTTCCTCAACGGGAGGCGTGAGGTAGGGGAGGCGGAGGAATGGTGTAGGTAACTATCTATCTTATCTCTCCGTAGATAGATAGATAGATATAAGTAGATTTTTACAAGTGGTCCTTCCTTTCTCAAACCTGGCCGTTTGTCTCCTTTTCATGAAATGCCAAAGATGGTTTATTTTGGTAGGTATCCCTGACCAACTAAACCAAAATAAACTTAATCTAATAATAGCCTGAATTTAAATCTAAACCTAATCTCAACCTAATTCAACTCTGGTTTTGGCACGATTTGTTGATTTTCAGAAGCATCAATATAGTTGAGTGCGAACAATGAATGAATAGATAGACTTTGAAGTACAGACAACGTACGTACCGCAAATAAATAGAATAAAAAGAATGAATAGATAGACGTGAAGTGAAGTACAGACAACGTACGTACCGCAAATTAATAGAATAAATAGAATAAAAAGAATGAATAGATAGACGTGAAGTGAAGTACAGACAACGTACGTACCGCACATAAATAGAGTAGGCTCGTGGGTTGGCGGGAAGGTCACTGTTCAAACGTCACTGAAGTTGGCGGGAAAAATACTGTTATGTTATGGTATTGTTGGATTTGTGATTCTGTGAGTTGATTACATCTGTTCCCGTTCATGGTGGCCATCTGTGGGATATTGCCGTGAAAAGCCGTCAAGGTGAGGATGGGTGGAAGGTTCTATATGATGTATTGTTCCCTGTGTATGTCCATAAACAGTTCGTGAGGACTTAAAAGGCTACTACCTAATTGTTCATTGTGGTGTTTTTGTCTCACTGATGATGTGCATTCCTTCTTTAGCGATTAGTAATAATTATAAAGAAGTATCTGTAAAAAACTCATACGGTAAGTTCCGTGGCTGGATAGATGCTGATGAACGTTCAGAAGATTTGCCCGCCCAGCCCCCACTGGATGGGACTGAAACACCTTTAACCGTCCCTCAGGAGTGGATGAATGTAGGGTTGGCCAGCCCCCCTATCGCACCTCCTAAAAATACGGCACGCATTAGCTGAGGTTGGAACAGTAATGGCGGGTATATATATATATATATATGTAAGGCTTGAAGATAAGCTTTTCCATATGTAGGCCTACTCTGTATTAGGAGGAATTCAAGGATATATAATTATATCTTGACTAAATGTAAGGATACATTGCAAAATACGTTCATCAGTCAAGTTATCAGTAATATATTTTTGAAACTACATGTGTCTACAAATTCTAAAGAATGAGACATTGAAAAATATATTTTCCTTAATTAAAGAAAAGAAAAAAAACTCATTGGAGAAAACAGTAGCTACATGGAATATGAATGAATATGAATATGAATATAGCCATTACTTACACATTTTCCAAGGGTACTTCTTGTTGCTTCTTGCTGCAGCAAGAAGATTTTTATCATCCCTAATATTTGTGAAAAATTCATCACATCTCTTCAAAATTTAGAGTAACCATCAGTTCACTTTTGATGACTTATTAATCTATTTCATTTGCTTGACTATTCATACAGGCAAATACGGAACAAATGGCGTTCCGTATTGCTTCAATACGGAACGCAGCATTTCACGCTTCAATACGGAACGGTTCCATATTTTAAGGGACAGGTGGCAACCCTATATGTGTGTGTGTGTGTGTGTGTGTGTGTGTGTTTACCTAGTTGTATTGTACAGGATTCGAGCAGGGGTCATAGTGTCCTGTCTCCATATCTCCATATATCCAACATTTCCTTGAATTTATGTATATTGGTTGCTTCAACAACCTCCTCTTTTAATCCATTCCAAGTTTCCACAATTCTATGTGGAAAACTGTATTTTCTTGTGTCTTTTAGATACCAACTTTTTTTTTATCTTCCTTGAGTGTCCTCTCATCTGTCTAGTTTCTTCTTCCATCATCACCAGGTCTTGGTTCTCCAGCTTTTCAATTCCATTTACTATCTTACAGAGTCGTTAGATCACCTGTCTCTCTTCTATCTTGCAGAGTTGGCAGTCCCATTTCCTTTAATCTGTCTTCATAAGTTAGTTCTCTTAATTCTGGTACCATTTTTGTGGCCACTCTTTGGATCCTTTCTAATTTCCTTATATCATTTTTGCATTAGGTGACCACACCACAGTGGCATATTCCAGCCTTGGACATATCATACTGGTTAGAATTTTTTTCATCATGTCCTTATCCATGTAGTGGAAAACCACCCTAATGTTGGGTAATGTTCTGTCTGTAGATCCAGCTGGATATTTGATTTATGTGCCGTTCTGGGCTCAGTGTGTTTTGTATTACCACTCTTAGATCTTTTTCTTCCTTGGTCTTAAGTATTTCCTCCTGTCCCATCTTGTAGTTCCATTTTGGCCTCCTTTTGCTTTTTCCCGGTTTCATCACATGACATTTCTTTGCACTGAAGTCCAGTTTCCACCTCTTACTCCATTCATCAATCTTGAAAATATCCCTTTGTAGTTCTCGACAGTCATCAGTGTTCTTAACAATTCTCATCAATTTGGCATCATCTGCAAACAGATTCATATAGCTGTTCACGATATACTGCATATTATTTACATATATTTGAAACATTATGGGTGCTAGGACTGACCCCTGTGGTACTCCACTTGTTACATTTCTCCAACTTGAGGTTGCGTCCCTGATTGCAGTTCTCATTTCTCTATCCTTCAAAATCAATAGTTTTGCATCCATTCTAATACTTTTCCTCTCAGTCCACCTATGTGGTTCAGTTTCCATACGAGTCTTTTGTGTGGAACTCTATCAAATGCTTTTTTTTTTTTTTTTTTTTTTATCTAGGTAGACAGCATCCACCCACCCCTCTCTGTTATCAATTCCTTCCGTTACTCTTGTAGAGAATGAGAAAAAGAGAGAGGGGTTATGGCAAGGATTCTAAGATGATGGGGTGCTATGATGGAGGTGACTGGAAGAGTGGCTTGATTTACTCTTCATGACTTCTGATCTATGATATTTACTTATTAAAATCCATTGAGTTGGCATGTCGTTATAGCTGAAATAAATTAATAGAAATAATGGTTGAGGGAATAAGAAGGTTGGAAAGCGCCTTTATGAAGTAGCAATCTAGCCGTCTGCTGTGGTACATTCACTAAGTCAGATGTAATCATTGAAAAATATCCATTGTATAATTATATCTTCATAAGCTCGGTAAGTAATAATTTTATGATAATGTATTATATTATAATCTAGCAAAGGTGAGGTGACCGTCATAAAGTGAAGATGGTTCGCACCAGAGGAATCGAGGCAGCAGCCTCAGCTTGGCCAAAATAACCCGCCAGCAGCAGCAGCAGCAGCAGCAGGCAGCCAGGCACTACTGAGTCAGTCACCCTATCCTGCTGCTCGGCTTTCCTGCGCCTTCCTACACACCGTGACTTTTGCCATGGCTTCGCACGATATGCTCAGCCTGTCCTTGGGTGAGTAATAAAATCAACTGTGCAAGTAACAACGTAAGATGTTACACAAGTTTACGTTTCCCTAACTATTATAACCGAAGGAACTTTTCACTTCGAATTGTCTTCTTTAATGTAGAAGCTTTCGAATGTGTGTGACTCGTACGCCAGATTCATGGGCATTGGTGGAGAAAGCTGTCAGTCTAACAGATACGAAGGAGTATACCAGTGGGAAGTATACATTATTGCAAGACACTTTTCTTCTATACACTTTCCGTGGGAAATGAATGTAGTATTTATGATTATTTAAAGTTTGACCCTGACCCCTCTCCTGAGGTCGGCAAACGTTATGAAATACATTAAGAGTACATCAGTGGGCTTTCAGTAGGTTAGGTGTTAGCAAATGTTTGGTTTAATTAGAATGGAATGCATTCTGTATCAAATTCTGTAAATAAAAAAAAAAGGGTACTAATTAACTAGTATTGTATCTGAGAATTTAAGCTAAACCAAACTATTGTATAGCGAGGACTTCCTGTAGTGTTCATTGCCTCAAAAACTCAATTTCTCAATCTATCAACTCAACACAGTGTTCCAGACAACTATCTCTTCTTCAGTGACATTCCACTCCCCCCCTCTTCTACGTTGAATATCCTTGGTTTATCCTTTATTTTTGATATACAGTATACCCTCACCCATTCCTGGTTCACCGTTTGCGGCCCCGTATACTTGCAGATTTTGCTCTCAGTTTTTTTCCATAATTTTGGCAATTTCATGAATTTCCTAGCCCATTTTTTTAGCAGAAAAATGTTCACAATCACCCTAACTGGTATATAATTTTAAGATAACGGTGTCAGTTAATATAGAATAAAAAATTAGAAAAGAGTGATGATACAGTATAACTGGTAAATAACTTTAAAATAACAATGTCAGATAATGTAGAAAAATAGAAGAGAGATGATACAATATAACTGGTAAATAATTTCAAAATAACAATATCAGTTACAAGCTTTTGTTTCTCTTTCCTGTAGATTGGCTGCAGACAACGTGACGTCACAAGCATTTTCATGTGCAAGACGCTAAACATGCTATATACATATTATACTACATTATTACTGTCTTTAATTCATTACTTTTTTTTTATGTAGAAGGGAGGCAGCCTAGGGCAACAAAAAGAAAAAGCAAAAAAAAGAAAAAAAGTCCACTGAAATCCGGTCCCTGGGAACACCCTGCTCCAGTGCCATTAGACCACCCTGGGAGTAATTACCATTTCGGCAGGTGTCTACTGCAAATTACTATGTTATTATTGTATTGATGAGTAAGACTGTCTTTAGAATGTGTTTGGGGAAGCATGTTTTATCATATATATTATCATATATAGGTGTTTGAAAACTGCATCAATAGTTAACAGATTTTCGGGATTCATGGAAGAGGAAGGAATGTAACCCCCACAAATACCACGAGATACTGTAAAATAGAACTAGGATCT
>CM035207.1:3016578-3109078 GCA_020233015.1 Callinectes sapidus | reverse complement strand
GGTCGAATGCACTCACTTTCCACCCCTATGGACTGTCAGGATAAGGGACAATCTGCCTCAGTATGGTGGGTAGCCAAGTGTGGTGAAAGGGTGGGACTGTGTGGCAGGAGCGTAGTGTTGTGGGTGGTAGGGACAGGTGGCACATCATAGAGGCTTGGCGCAATTTTCAAAATTTGGTTATGGTGGCAGCTCACTCTAACTGGGGCTTTCGCACTGATTAATTTTTTTTATGGTAGATGGTAGCTCATGCTAATTGGTCTCGCGCTGAATGGGGCACATGTATAGTACTGAAAATCTGTGACCATATAAACTGATTATATTTTTGCTTGAGATCATTAAAAAGGCCTGCTGAAGTGCCAGTCCCTGAATTGTGAAAAGTGATTGTCAAAAATTAAAGGATAAGTATCTTGAACCTTGGCTCTTGTAAGAGTTTAAATTACAGTAAGATAGAGATACAGAAGGAGACAGAGAATTCCAAAGAAAGATATGAATGATTAAGAATACTGATTAACTCTTGCATTAGAAAAAATGGACAAAATAGAGCAGAGAGAGGTCTTGTTTAGGAAGGCCACAGGAGGATGGTAGGCATGTAGTTTATTATGATCAGGAGGGCAGTTATCATGAAAATGGCTGTAAAATATGCAACATTACAGCTATGAGAGAAAGAAGGAAGTCAGGAAGTTAGAGGTGAGGTATTGATGAAATGAAAAGCTTTTGATTCCGATCTGTATTATGAGTGGAACCCATCAGATGAAGCATACTCCATATTTGGACAGATAAGGCCCTGGTACAAAGTGCAGTTGGGGAGTGAGAAAAGAGATGACTCAGAATGGCTAACTTCATCGAAGCTGTTTCAGCTAGAGCTGAGGTGTCAGGTTTAATTTAGAATTTTATGAGTGAAGGGTGTGCATTTAGGTTTGTATAGGGAGAAGAGTTGTCTTTATAGGGTGGGATGTGACTCTCCCCTTGTGTTAATTCACTAAGGAAAACATTTTCTTACTCGGTTTGTAACCTCATTGTGAGCAATTATAATTTTGTCCTTTTTTCATTTTGACTTAAGCCCTTGATATTTATAGTTGCTTGGTTTTATTTCTTAATGTTTGAAAAGACCAAGCTTCCTTTCCTCATTGTATGGGACCTGTTTTAAGATAAACCTGCACTTCAGGGATAGATGGAAATTACTTTGATTCATTCAAGATTACAGTTAGCCCTGAATAAGCCACATATCAAATAAGTCAGATTTAAGTTTTTTGTTCTATCCCAAGTGTACTGGTAGACATTTTTTGCCTTCTGATTAATTTAGATCACTTACCTTATATACTGGCTAAAATACCCCTGATAGTTCTTACATTCTCCAAGTTATGTTAAGTTTTCTGAGCTGAGAGAGAGAGATGAAAGGAGAGCCAAGTCAACAGGTATCTGAAGAATATGGCTATTTTTATTGATACCGGTAAGTAGTGATAAATTTTTTTGTTTTTCCTAGCGTGTAACCATATTTTTCCATTGGCCATTTTTCTTAACAGGAGGAACAAACAGCTGCTGCACGTGGGGTGGGCTCCATGCGAGGGGCTGGCTCTGTTGTGTCACTCTCCTCACAGCACGGCCTCACAGTTAGCATCAAGAACAACATTGCATCAAATCAGACTCAGCTTGCTGGTATGTATTGTTAACTTTTATCTGATATAATTTGTCAAGATTGAGTTCCTACCAATGTTTGATAATGAAAATAAGTTATATCAGTGTTTGATGTCTAGAAAAAAAAATTGATTGTAGATATCAAGATCTTGTAGTAGTTTCAGCTGAATTTGTTATGTTGTAGTTGTATTTATGAGGAGCAAGTTTTTGCTGAATGCATAAAATTTATAAATGGATATAGGAAGGTTGGTAAGGATTACCATTTCTAGTGTTAAAGAATTATAGCTCCCCTTGCAGTCTTCAGTATGGGGTTTAAAAAAAAATTAAGGGGATGGAACACAAAAATTTCTTTAATTCAGAATCTGGTTGTAATACTGGATGCTAGTTTGCCCATTGACAAAACTGCACCCTCCATTAATGATGTTAAAGAAGCTGTGCCAAAGTTGAGGGATGAAAAGGCAGCTGGAGTCTGTAACATCAGTGTGGATCTACTCAAAGCTGGGAGTGAAGCCATAATCCATGGATTGCATGATGTCTTGACTGCTGTATGGCATTCAGGTACTATTCCTCCTGACTGGAAATAGAGGTTGGTCATCCCTATCTGGAAAGGAAAAGGGGATTGTTGAGACTGCAACAACTACCACAGTATAACACTACTCAGCATACCAGGCATTGTTTGCCCATTTGCTGTATATGTGAATCCACAGCCACCTGCTGAAACACCAGAGACCTGAATAGTTCAGGTTCACACCCACAAGGCAACAAATGACTGCATCCTAGTGCTTTGCATACTAGTAGAGCGGTGACATAGGTTTTGAGAAGGGATGCTTGGAGATCGTGTCCATCTTAAAAAGACATTTTATTTTGTGCATCAAGAGGCACTCTGGGATCTTCTGCATCTCTGTGGGATTCCTGCAAGGATTATTGGTCTATTATAACTGGCACTTTAGAAAGGGAATAACTTGTATTTTGAGATACGGGCCGATCAAGGTCACGCAGCGTCTGTCTCCCTCCGAGGCTACAGACGCACTAGCTGGCCTGCTCAACATGGTAACCACGTGTGTTGGTAGTGGTAGGCGCCTGGGGTGAGCACTGAGCAGGCCAGCTAGTGCATTTTAGAAAAAAGATTCCTCTGCATTATGGTTTTTGTTTCATTGAAATCAAGCTAAAACTGGCGGGTGTGAAGCATTTAGAAAGGGAATAACTTGCATTTTGAGATATGGGCCGATCAAGGTCACACAGTGTCTGCCTCCCTCCAAGGCTACAGACGCACTAGCTGGCCTGCTCAACATGGTAACCACGTGTGTTGATAGTGGTTGGCGCCTGAGGTGAGCACTGAGCAGGCCAGCTAGTGCGTCTGTAGCCTTGGAGGGAGACAGACGCTGCGTGACCTTGATCGGCCCGTATCTCAAAATGCAAGTTATTCCCTTTCTAAATGCTTCACACCCGCCAGTTTTAGCTTGATTTCAATGAAACAAAAACCATAATGCAGAGGAATCTTTTTTCTAAAATGCTGTGTTGGTGTTTTTTTCATATATGTAAGGAGTAATTTTATATTAATATTTATTTGGTCAAAAAATGAAAAATTTGTTTTTTTCGGAAAAAAAATTATTAAAAAAAACAAAGACGAAAATAAAAAATCCTTTTGCGCAGGGTTTTGTGAAATCATAAGGTACATTACCCCTAGAAATATAAAGATGATAAGGTTAAAAATACGGTCTGTGAAGCATTTTGAAATTTCAGAAGGGGCTGTTGGGGGCTGGCAGGGCTGGGGGTCTAGAGAGCGGCTGAATGTCTTAAATTCATGTACATGTTGTCACTACTTTACAGCATAAAAATTAGAGTGATCCATGCATATATACCGGAGATATGGTACAACCGTTCCTAACCGGACGCTCCCCTTAATACATCACTCAAGAAAGGCTTCATTGGTGGTGAATCCCAATAACCTACATAATGTTGAAACAACTACACATAAGAACAAACAATGCATGCATGCTTGATTCTCAAAATATTTGAAGTGTTTTTATTTTTTCCCACAAATAAACCGGATAAAAAAGCAATCATCCTTTCAGAATGCTTTTATATCACTGAATACCCAGATACAGGCTGTAAAGTTTATTAAATAACGAACATTTTGAAGCCAAGCCTTACTTCCAATCTCTATTAATTGAGGAGATATTGCATTCCGAATGTTGCAAAACTTTGATCGCTTTTTTCTCCGTTTTCTTGTTTCGGCGCTTACGTTACTCTGGCTCTAGGCGCCTCATATATATATATATATATATATATATATATATATATATTCGGACTAATACGGACTGGGCCATGTCCGAAGAGTGAAAAAGTGAAGCAGAATATTGTTCTTATACATAGCTTAGTATATCCACTGAAAAGAGAAGAAAGGAGTGCCATTAAATGGCAGGCAAATAAAAAATCAAGCCAAGCTCTACGGCTTCTTCAGGTTTGCTAAAGATCAACTAGCCTTCCAATCAGGTAAATGGCAGTGAAATTTGTTTATATGTACTTTTTTGTAAGCATTGTATGTCACAGGGGATGGTCCACCGGCCATATCGTATTTAATACATAGAGTGAACAGTTCGTTATAGGTGTCTTTTTTATAGGCACAAGCTTTGGCTGCCCAATTTAGTGCCTCTAGGGAGACCCAACTATCTGTGTGTGTGTGTGTGTGTGTGTGTGTGTATATATATATATATATATATATATATATATATATATATATATATATATATATATATATATATATATATATATACACACACACACAAACACACTTTATTGCTTCCTCTATAGATGGCTATTGTTGACGAGTACTGATGATGTCGGCTACTTGGTGTCTTGTTTACATTCAGTACACCACCCACGCCATAATAATAATCTGCAGCTGATTAGGCTAACATAAACTTTGACATGATATATGATATCTCTCTCTCTCTCTCTCTCTCTCTCTCTCTCTCTCTCTCTCTCTCTCTCTCTCTCTCTCTCTCTCTATATATATATATATATATATATATATATATATATATATAATGTATACACACTGTACTGTACACACGTGTTTTTCTGATTTTGGACCTTGCGTGAATTCAAAAACGTGTAAAACAAGAGGTACCTGTACTGTGTTATGACTTCATAGTGAGTTGACTGGCATGCTGATAGAACACTGAGCCTCCTGACTTGAATTCCTTCCATTCAGACAACACCACAGAAGTGATGGCAGTGCTAGAAGAGATAAAAATTAGAGAAGATGTAGAGTATCAGGTATTTAGCTATCTAATATTTTGAGATGAAAACATTTTTCATTGATTAGTACAAATTCTGATTTTCTTATTCAGGTTCTTCAATGAAAGCAAGGCCAAAATTAAACAGAAGCAGAATAAGGCAACATCCTACATCAAGCTACACTCCAGCCATGTTCACAGTTGTGAATGACCAAGCAATACCTCCTGAGCCACCAGTCCCAGCCCTTCCACCACCTAGAAAAATACTCAAGCGCAATGTTACCTCAGCTAGAGACACAAGAGCTGGAGTAGCCTCACCAGTGATGGTTTACCCTCAACAGAACTCTCGTCCAGTCCCAGAACCTCATCGGCAAATACTAGATCCTAAGGTGCAGAAAGAGATAGCCATGCTGCAAGGCAAAGAAGTTTCTTTAAATAGTGGACCAGGTCCGGGAGTAAAGGGATTCAGACACATCCCCAGCCACACAGCACGCTCTCTTAATGAACGTTTTACTGAAGAAAGGATGATAACTACTTAAGGCATCCATATGAATAGTCCATTGTGTATATTAATACAGTTTATATCAGAATTTTGTAGCATTATTTCAAGTGGTGAATAATATTTGCAACCATTGATATGGTACCTCTCGATTTTGTGCGGGGAATGCGTTCTTGACAACTGGCTTCGTTTACAACAGTGCGCCAATTTTGAGGCTCCTAAATCAAGGGGTGGTCTTATACAACAGGGATAAAACAAACTTATAACCCTGTGGTAAACATTAAGCCCTACTGTAACACACACACACACACACACACACACTTATGAATATTAAAATAGAAATGTACACAATTTATTGGCTCCTTGACAGGATGAGCTGCTCTCTTCACAGATGAAGAATGTCTATTGACAGACTGGTGAATCAGAGCTGGCTTTGGCATCATGTTTATAACAGTACGGCAATTTTTTTTTGGAAAATTCGTATCCTTGAGCACTAGGTATGTAGAGGTATGACTGTGTGTGTGTGTGTGTGTGTGTGTGTGTGTGTGTGTGTGTGTGTGTGTGTGTGTGTGTATATACACATATACAGTGGTACCTTGATTCGAACTTAATTCGTTCTTTTTGGCTGTTCGAATTACAAAAATTTGAATTAGGAAGCAATTTATACCATTGAAATTAATGTAAAAACATTTAATACGTTCCAGTTTATTTTAAATAAAAAAATACTACACTCAACCCCAGTTATTGCAAGAAATTGGTCCCTTATATATATATAGTTCGCACGTGTGATTGTGTAACTCTTGTTTGGGTGGTGTAAAGGAACTCATTTGAGACATCTGTTGGCCACTCAATGAAATATCACATTTAAGTGAAAAACATAAACAATATATTTTGGGGGGGATTTTGGACCCTGGGTAAATTAAAAAAATATATAAATGAACAAGCGTAAGAGGTACCTGTATATGGATACGATTGATGAAACTAATATATTTATTTGTTTAAGTATAAGAAGAGAATGAGAAGTGCAAATTTGGGGGGAAAAAAGGAAAACAAGTTATACTGTAGAATATCTGTTAAGTATTTGGTATACTCAAGAGAGATAACTTCTATTAAAAAGGTAATTTGCTCTTGAGCTTATTTGTTGGTTGTTATAAGAGAAACATTTAGTAAGTGGCACCTGTGACTTATGAAACTTCCCTTTACCTACAATGCACTAAGTGTAGAGATTCCTACTGAATTTGATAGTTATGAAGAAAAGGGTTTTTTATTAAAGCAAGTATTAAATGCTCTTTGCAATGTATTTTTGGTGTGTGTGTGTGTGTGAGAAGGATGGGTTATAATTTAGGTTATGGTAAGTGGGAGGGAAGTGATCATGTGGGCACCTTGGCTACTTCCCCTTGGCAGGGATATCAGATGTAATTAGTGTGAATGAAAGAAGGAAGTTAATTTTATTTATTTGCCTAGTTATTTTTATTTTCATTCTGTTAATTAATGATTTTTCACGTGTAGTTGGTTCATTTATTTTGTTTAATATATATATATATATATATATATATATATATATATATATATATATATATATATATATATATATATATATAACAAAATAAACTAACTATACTTGTTCTTTAAAGCTTTACTCTTAATACTCGCATATATTCAACCATCTGCTATTATGTACTACGTTTGTCATTATATTCCAGTAACTTCATAGTGATGCTTAAAGTTGTCAAGTCCTTTTGATCACAGGTTTACCTTTCTACTACTCACAGTACTGACATTGACAAAATGGTTAATTTTGACATCTGATGAAGATAATGATGCATTGACTACTGAGTACTCTGGGAATAACTGTTACATGTGGTTTATGAAGATATTATATAGTGCACCAACAAAAATGTCTGAAGATAAGCACAAGGTGGAAACAGCACTTCATATTTTATAATTCTACATCAACACTACCTCTTTGTAATATCAACTACCATTCTGTAGGATTACTGCACTGTGTTCCTACAACTTATACTAGTAACCTGATATTCATACTTTCTACATACACTGCACATTACTATAGCAATTTGTGTATGTAGCTAGCTAGATAAAGAAATAATGCAATATTACATCACAGTATTGCTTGAACAATACAACTATCAATCTATTGCTAGGAATCCAAAGTAAACAATCAGCGACATTCTGAGAATTATTTTCTAGATCATACCACTAACATCATCATGTTATTTATTCCAAGCTACATTAAAGTGGAATTTATTCCAAGCTACATTAAAGTGGAATGTCAGGTCTTCCTGACTGCTGTTCAGAGACAGTATTTTTCCCTTAGGAATCAATGTGAAAGAGATTAATTTGTTTCTGGACACTAGACAATTGCTTTTATAAACTTTTGTAATAGACAATTGCTTTTATAAACTTTTGTAATGACTTTGTTGCTAAAATCATACTACTGGCTGAAACATGGCTTGTTGGAGATATGAAAGAGAGCAACTTGGTAACTGAGATTTTACTGTATTACGATTGTGAACATAACAGATAAGTGTGTTCAGGTTGGGACTTGAAAATGAAAAGGTTTCCAATTAGTAATGTTGAACGAAAGATACGCTTAGAACTATTTTCTTGACCTTTCCTCTATTATGTTGTACTTAGTTTTACCTCCTCTTCCCTTCTTTTTAGTATACTTGTAAAGTTTTTGACAAACTAAAAATCTAGGTACTGCCTGCATCAGGATTTGTACATTCAATATGAAATGCACCAAACTTCGTGCTTATAAAATCTAGACATTTCACTTATCACCATATTTTCTTAACTGTGGGTGTCACTTTACATTTGTTAGACTAAAATAAATAATTATATGAATAAAAAGGAGGGTTAAGAGCAAATATGTAGGTAATGTGTAATATTGGGAAGAAATTTATGTATGCTCAAATTATATCAATATACATTTGCAAGAAGGCCATTAATACCTAATTATCATGAATGACTACTGTAAAAGCTTAATTTCTGGTAAGACAAGTAATATCTAGTACTGATTTTACTCTACAAAAAAGGAAATATTGCCATTGCTTGGAAGCACTTACTCTTCAGATGTGAAGTATATTTTCTTCATACAGTAAGATGACTTGTACTGCTGGTCAAAAAATGGAGTTTACAACAGTTGAAGCAAAGCCAGGCTGCTGTCCATTGTTACATATTGCTTCCCATGCCATGTTCATTCCTGTACAAGATCAATTACACGAACTAGTACATGGTTAATGATAATAGAGGGCTGCAAGGTATCAAACTCATGATGGGCCACAAAATACAGTATTATGTCCCCTAATTAATTAGGTCTACTACTTTTTGGTAATTATGTGTGCTTCCAGGTACTGAATACACCATAAAGCCTAATTTCTTTAGTTATGCCATCTTTTTTGTTGGTGTTCTCTTCGGAATGAATGAGTTAAACTTTGTTTTGATCTACCATACATGTAGTTTCTCTTATTAATCTCATTATAATGGGGACTGTCACTCCTATAACACCCTTAGGATTCCATTTAAAGTGCCAAGATTCATCGTGAAGGTTATCAATGGAAGGAAATTGTTATGGACTTAATCCTGACAGTACTACATAAATGTTTATATGTCATTAAACCATATGATCATGGTCAAAATAAGATGAGTTAATCTTCCATGTCTACAACTACAGCTTACTACAGCAGCCAAGTAAGCAACTGACTGACCATGATTTTGCTAGCATTTAGCAAAATTTTGACCACTGAAGTTTAAATGGATTTCCATGCTAGGTTACAGCTCATAGTAAACTGAAATCCAATTGTGCTGAATTAGTTGATACTAGTAAATTCACTGATAATTTTGAAATTATCAATAAGTTGATAGTTATGAGGATACATTCTTTAGGACTACAAAGCTTTATCCACACATCAATAACAGTCTTTAGCAAATGAAGTTTGTAACTATGACTTTTACCAATGTTTAATCATCCTTAGGATCTTACTGTCTCCTTGATGTAAACCACATGCCACATAAGAACTACAACAAAGACTACGAAGTGAACCTGAGAGATAGAAAAGACTGTAAAAAGTATTTGTTTATGCATCAGTATTCACAAAAAAAATGTTCAGGGGCAGCAATATAAACATTTGCTTATTGGCAAAGTGCATTGATAATTGTTGATTTTGAAATTAGGTAGTTTGGACAATCACAAGCTCATAATCTTGTTTGAGTAATGGTTATATTGGAACTTAGCATAACTGAACAATACTGGAAAATGCCCTTTTATTGTAAATAAAATCTCAAGTTGTGATAGCAGCTCCATTTCTTTTTTTTCTTTTTTTTCATGAATATTATAATTAAATTTACTTGTGCCTTATCACTTCCTTCTTAACCAAAATCAACATTTATAGAAAAATGCTCTATAAATCTTAAATAGTGTTCATACTATTCACTTGTACAGAAAATCTTGAGTACAGACCTTAAGTATGACAAGACAAATTAAATTAACACTTACATGTTCAGTGAACCTCAATGCAGGCATGCTAGTATTTTTGTAGTGTGAATGATGGTGTCTGGAAATGTGATTAACTCCTTTAGTACCGAGACATTTTCATATTTATTCTGCTTACTACTTGTTGATTTTATAGTTTCAGAAACTCGTGTGGTGATTGAAATAGTACAGACTCTGGCCATTAATCTTCTGATTTCCCAAGAGCCTTACTAATATAAATAGAATTGTCTAATCACAATCAGAACTTGTGGTAAAAATGTGTCTCAGTACTGAAGGGGTTAAGAAACCAGATTAAATAATGAGAATTGAATTGTAAATATAAATTACTAGCACACAAAACCCTAAAATTTTGCTTACAGGAATTATGACTCCAAGTATTTTAATGTTGCCAAATAATGTTGCATTCATTAGTATTGCATATGTGATATTTGTGATATGCATATACATAACAATTCTATACCAGCAATATATCATTACAACAAACCTATTTCTGCCCACTGATCAACACTGTCCTTCATCATTCTTGCATCTCTTCAACATAGTAACACTCCTTCCATCAGCTAATAAAGCGTAGTCCATCAAGTATACAATATAAAGATAAACAATGCTCAAGAGAATGACTACTTTTCACTCTCCATAAAGGATTTAGGCAACATTGGAGTACAAATGTGCAGGAAATTACAGAACATGTGTTCTTGAAATCCGCAGTTTTTTTCACTTGAGCCATTAGAGTAATATAACCTTGGTTTTAATGAAGCAATCTTATGACATCTGATCCAAGATAAATAATGGTTAAAAAGATCATAATATTCATGTGTTCTCATGTTTTATCAGAGGATGCTGGTTTTGAAAGGACTACAAAACTGGATTTTTTGTTTTTGTTTTGTTTTACCTTAGTTTATGTACTATTTACAATGTTTTAAAATAAATATATGTATGTTTATCAATAAGTATGTGCGAGTCATGTATGTGTATGTAAAAAAAACAATGGCCTCTATTTTCTGGTCCAGAAGGTTTGAATTGTAATACATAATACTTTCTTGACTTGGTGAACACCACAAATGATTTGCACAGTAATGGGCAGGAAAAAAAAAATACAAGATCAACTGAATTACAGCATTACTTGTAATTATTTTGAGATCACCGAAGCCAAAGGAAAGATGTTATTTTTACATTAAATACTAAATTTTTATCTCTTGACTTTCATTTCTCCACAAAGTACAATGATGATAGTACACAAAACCAGCATTTCCAGTTAATATCCAAAACTAATTTCCAGAGGTCATAATACAAAATTCTGCTTGTTCCTGTTCCAGCATTCCCTTCTTTACACTGCAATCAGATTATTCTCCTTTCTCTACATCCATATAGTACTTAAAATTGCCTTTTAATCTCCTTTGGCATCTTTCTTTTGCACCTGACACTTTCACAATAGTTACATGACACAATCACAAGGTTTGGATTTTCTATCGCAAATTAATGAACCATTTATGTACACAGAATAGGATTAAGCCAACTAGCACAATACTTTCAGCATTACAATCGAGTTTTTGTAACCATGTTCATCTATAACTGCAAACTTTAACATTGAGCAGACATCAAGTTAGGTATTAAACTCAGGATTCTACAATAAAGACCCCTGAAATTATGCAAGAGCCCTACAGCAATGAAGCAATCAGCTCCACAGACTGATATAAATAATGCTCAAGTTTTTTTTGAGGTTAGAAAATTACTGAAAAAGTTAGGCTGTGTTCCATAAGTCTAATCTCAAAATCACAGATCACCAAGAATGTGCTGGTGTCATTAATGTATTCTAAGAACTGCAATGTTCAATTCTTTCACTTACACCATCTGAATAATTTATCTTCTTTCTGTTCTATATATAATTCTCTTCAAGGTGAGATTATTTGAAGTTCTTCCATTTCCTTTTAAAATTCTTTAGCCTACCATTTTTTATCTCACGGTAGAAAACAAATGGGATGAAAGTATATCTAAAAAATAAAGAATAAATCAACACTTACCCAGCAAATGATGAGAAAACTGTTGAAGTGGTAAGAAAAAGGAAAAAAATATATATATTGAAGGTGGAGTCATCGAGAGCATCAGTGTGGCCAACAGCTGGGCCATCTGGGCTGTTGAAGCAGCAATGCCACTATCAAGTAGAGAATGTTTTAGGTGACAGGATCACAAGACACACACAGAATTAATGTAATCAGCTTCTTTCCTGACATGAGAAAGATGTGTCTGTTCCTGGCTCATTTATCACAAAGAAATGGCATTTAATGTAAAATAAACTGAATAAAGGAAAGGATAGTATGTATACATATAAAATATATAAAATACCCAACTCTCCTACATCCACTGCAAACAAACTGGCAATTAAGTGGGCTTTTTTTTTTTTTTTTTTTTTTTACTCTTTGTTGCCCTTAGCTAGCTTTCCTCTTGCATTAAAAAAATCAGTAAAACTTATTAGATCTCATTGTTCTTCTCTTAACAAAATTGGACTATAACTCAAAACTCTTGTTAAATCATATTATTGGCAAAATGAGCTAGATGACCTGCAAGCATCAATTACAAACATTTTGCTTACCACATCATATCTAACATCCAGTTTTCATCTCTCTCTCCTTTATGTCACTGACGATATCAAGGAATCAATACATCATACATCCTGTTCATGACTATATAAAGTCACACTGAAAAGTTAAGTATGGTCTCTTTAAAGTGGCTAGGAACATATCAAAAGGAGAAACCAAACATATTAGTACAAAAAACACTAAAAGAACAAATTAATTGCAAATATATGGCTTTACAATAGTCCTTAAGTCCTCAAAGATGAATGAGAAGAATAATACTTAACACAGCATGGATTATGATGGGTTAAGAAGACTATATTAGAAGGCATTTCAACATCATTCAAATTAAAAGTGCACATAGGTTGAACTAAACACATAACAGACAAGCAATTAGTATAACACTATAGGGATGGTACAAGAATGTAGGGAAAACAGATAATTTGAGAGAAAGAAGACATGAAGCTTTCATGGGGAAGATGGTTGATAACTATAAGTCAGGATATAAAAGACCTATTTTATGAACACTGTTTATTTTGTACACATTGGTAATAAAAAATAAACTCTGTATACAATTTGAGAAACATCTACTTGAATATTAACTTATTTCATTCCTACAAGAATGAATGAATGAATGAGTGTGTGTGTGCATGTGTGTGTATGAGAGAGAGAGAGAGAGAGAGAGAGAGAGAGAGAGAGAGAGAGAGAGAGAGAGAGAGAGAGAGAGAGAGAGAGAGAGAGAGAGAGAGAGAGAAGTACCTAGTTGTGTCATACGGAAAAGGAACTATGCTCAAGCTGCCCCACCTTTCTTTTTGTGGACTAACTTGGCCTTGAAATCATAAACGGTTCTTGCATGCACCACATCCTTATTTAGACAATTCCATGTATCAATTTTATGAAAAACTATTCTTTTTCATTGTAATCTAATACATTTTTTCATCTTGTTTGTGTGCAGAGGAACAATTAAGAAAAGAATCTGGACAAGTTACTCTCATCTTTCATCTCACAACACTGATGATGTGAGTCAGTGCTTAGTCAAAATAGTTGAGGCAAAGTGTAAACAGCACCACATGAAGGGGAGAATCTCTAGCTGGCCACCACAGAATTGGAGAATCTAGTCCTAACTAAGTTTGTTTAAAAGGACCTCATCAAACCTGAACCTTTTCCACTACAAATACACTTATCATAGCTCCTAACAAATGAACAAGCATTCTTCTCACAAGTGATAATCACCAACACCAATATATCCCACCACTCAACAATAAAAAATGCAACTCACAGGCATGAACGAACCTAAGTCAGCAGTAATTCAAGACATTCAATACAATAAATCCTCAAACAACACATTACTTTATTGTAAAGTCTATTGTTATGGAGGGCATTGTAGGGTAGGGAAGCGTCGATATAAGTGTCTACAACTACCCCTTGCCACTAGCAAGCATCTGGTTTTAATTTGCACAGATCAAATTTGAGCCATAAATAATTTTTTTCACCCCACCTTCAAAATCTGGACTATGTTAATTCAGATCATCATTATCAAGACTTTTACTGCATATGGAAAAAAAGCATCTGCTATTGACTTTTTGTAGACACAGAACTTTTAGGGTTGATAAAAATGGAATACTAAGGAACCCATTTCAAACTGATAAGTTGTACCCAAAACAACAATGAAAGAACTGAAATAATATGAGGATAAATAATTCTAAGTAAAAAATAAATATTAGTATAGGAAGAACAAAGAAAAATAAATTACAATAGATTTTTAATAAATGTATAAATCAAAGCTATCTAAAACTTTCATGACAATTTAGTACAGGGATCAAGTTTACTAAAGTAACAAAATATAATATAACTAAGAATAGTAAAAGGTATTGTCTCAAAAATGCTGCAAAAAGGGGTCTTTTTTGGAAAAAAAAAAAAGGGGACAAACTTTGCTGCTATGACTTTCACTCTGCCACAAATAAAAAATTCCAGCTAGGTAAGACAATTCTGACAAAAGGTGGAAATGATCTGAAGTGGTACAAATATTCAGACTTAATTCAGAACAGTGAATAAGCGTGTACTTGGAAGAGAAGAGGCATATGCAGAGTGGAAGAATCCATATTTCTGAGTGTCCAAATAAAATAGATTCTTTGTAGGTAATATGATGATGGGTGATGTGATACAAAATACAAAACTACATATCCCCTCACCTTGCCTATACCCCGCCACCCACTAATAATTCTCTCAGCATCTCAAGATAATTATCATTATTATAACAGACAGCATCATTATTATTATTCTATGTTGTTTTAATTGTGGCATAACCCAATACTAGTCATACCTTCAGTAAGAGGCTGTTGAAGAAGACAGAGGAGGGCGGGGTGGGGGAGGGTTCACTTAGCGATGATATTGCTTACTGATAGGATGTCAGGAACCCAACCCTGTCATTAAGTGAGGACCACCTGTATAGTGAATAAAGTCTGAAACACAATCCCCATTGTGTAGTTCACTTCAGAATTATCCTTCATACAAACAATACCTTATAAGGAAAGAACCAGCAGCAGACAAAATCAAACATACCAGTAGGAGCCCCACCAATGTTTACTGCACACGAATCATTTTGTCCTGCAGCTGACAGAGGGAGATGAGCACTGCCTCCTCTGTGCGTACTGTTCGAGTCTGTTGCAGAGGACAGGTATTTACATAGAAGTCAAAGAGGTGGCTAGGTTCTGTTGCTTCAAGGTCTGTGTCAGCTTCAATGGCAGATTCCAAACCCTCAACACCTGCAATAGTAGCAAGGACGGTGTTTTCATGCATTACATTGCTTACTTTCAACAAATTATATTGAATTTTCAAAGATGTGTTCATGATTCTTGTGATTGTTCAAAGACAATTTTGTAACAAGCATCCATGAAGACCACAATAATTATTAATACAGTAAAATCCCTTTTA
Source organism: Callinectes sapidus (assembly GCA_020233015.1). Classification (NCBI taxonomy): domain Eukaryota; kingdom Metazoa; phylum Arthropoda; class Malacostraca; order Decapoda; family Portunidae; genus Callinectes; species Callinectes sapidus. The sequence goes on along the minus strand of CM035207.1, from coordinate 3,093,682 downwards.
TCTGGCATTCAAGTATCCGGCACATTTTTCCCCAAGCCTTAAAATCAATAAAAAATCAATATGTGTACTCATAAAATTTATTAAAATCCCCGCGCAAGGCATACTTTTTCCACTTGCCACCAGAGTGCACTGCTTCACACCACCCACGGCCCACTGCACTGAGTTTACTCAGTGACTCAGTCCTGCGTGTGCACTGTTTATCACCTGACACCTTCATCTTGCCTAAGTTGTAGAAAAGAGGAAGCGTGTTGTGCTTACACTTAAGCAGAAGGTAGACATTTGTCGACGATTAGAGCGAGGTGAAAGCAGACAGCAACTAATGGTGGAATGATTTTTGTAACCCATCAACTTATTTATAAGAGGAAAGTATTAAAGAGAATGTCAGTACAGTAGTATTGTGTGTTGGTGAGTGTGAGGTGGCAGCACGGGTGGCGACACGCGGCACGGCGATCAGCTGATCTTTATTATGATAAGATGTGTGAGTGTAGGGTGGTGATTGTGGACATAATTTCACTTCTATTCAAGTATCCGGCAACTTCTGGTATCCGGCATGTCGGCGGTCCCGTTGATACCGGATAAGAGGGATTTTACTGTATAACATTAGAAAATATTCCTTAAGAGAGTACAGAATAATCTTCTTCAACCTTTTCTAACTTCATGCAACTTCTGGGAGCTTTTGAGAAATTCATGAAACTCAGTGCCTAAAATGATTAATTATTAAGAAATAGTATGAGAATTTAATGTTTTCCTCCAGTAAGATTAAAAATATAGTTCTAGATCTTTGTTTTCAATAAGAAAAATCCTCTTAATCACAAACAATTCTTACATGGATGCTAAATGTAAAATATAAAATGAGTGTAATATACTAATATAATATACAAAATTGTAAAAGATACTTCAATCTAAATAATTTTATTACATGTTACTTACAGTTTTCTTCCTAAATTCTTATTCATCTATTTAGTTTCATATCATGCATTTTAATTCACAATGACCACGTCACATAACCTTCCATGAATCCCAGTATTTCCAAGTACCCTTTGAAAATATTCATGCACTCTGGTGCACATAGGATGGTAATCAATGATCTACACTATCTATGTTCCTTTATGATAGCCATCTCCATCTATCCAACTCAGCTCTCTATATTGCCCCCTTTCTTTTCCAAAGTTATCAGTTTACAAGCTGTCAACTAAAAATACATGATACCAAGGTAACAGTCAGACCAGGAAGACAAAAGTATTCCTTAGAATAGAAGCCTCCAATTACCCATCCCCTTGCAATTACATACTTCTTCCACCCTACAAATCATCAACATCCTCTTTTCTTTCAAAGAATCGACTTTATCTAGAGTCCCTTTTAGAAGCAATATAGTAATGAGACACTTAACTAATGCTTTCTTGAACGGGACATAAGAAGCTGGAAACCAATGACAGGACACTCAAAACAAGTCTTTCCATGTGAACAAGCAAGCAAAGATAATCACCCAAGTCTAAGTGCAAATATTGGCCAGTCTTAACTTTCCTGTCACAACAATAAAATTCAATGCTGGGGCAATATGAGTCCAACAAAAGAAGACTGACCTCCAAAGATAATGAGAGCATGTGTGAACTTTGGGAAAGTGGCTTCCCTTACGTCCTCTCCTTTGTCTGACGTTCCAATCAAGAGGTCATAGCCATCAGGAAATCTGCTGCCAGCAACAACCTTTAGAAAAACAATAACAATCAACAATAACTCATGATCTCACAGTGACTACCTATCAGATCCTATTTTCTTGTGTAACTAATAAGTTGCTGTAAACTGCAACCCCTGAGACTGCCTTTTGAAGTTGCTATGATTTCATATGTTAATATGAGGACTACAAGCTCCCTAAAAATTGTAGTTTCACAAGATAAATACAGTTATACCTTGCCATGATGGACTTCACAGTGATGGATTTTTGCAAAGAAATGGCAAATATTTTCCCATGAATCCACAGTTCATGTGCCCATGTGACAGTTCCATACTGCTGAGTTACAGACACTGAATGCTGGGCTGCCCATTGATGAAACTACACCTTCCATTGATGAAGTCAAAGTGGCTGTGGCAAAGATGAGGGGTGGAAAGGCAGTTGATATCTGTAACATCATTGAGGAGCTACTCAAAGTTATGGGTTAGGCCATGATCTGTGGGTTGCATGTTGTCTTGACTGCTGTATGGCATTCAGGTACACTGCCCCCTGACTAGAAAAAGGAGTTGGTTGTCCCATCTGGAAGAGGAAAGGGACTGCAACAACTACCATGGTAAAATAGCTACTCAGCATACCAGGCTCTTTCCTCTTCCGCTAATTGTAATGAAAATCAGACCTTCAGCTGGCAACAGTGAAGTTGAAGAATTTCATTCCATTATGAGGATCAAGGATGAATAAGTATTTTTTAACATTTACTGACATTTGAGGATCAAGGATGAATAAATATTTTTTAACATTTACTGACATTTTAGACGATTACCAAATTGTTCTTTCTTGTAACTACTACATATGAATGACTCCTTTTCCCCTGCAGGTGGACACAACCTAATTTTTACCCAGTCTTCAGGTTCTTTCATCTCACATCTCAATTTCACTAACACAGCATATCCATTCAACAGCAATGCAGAGATACATGTCCTACCTCAGAGAGAGAGTTTGCCACTCGGACTGTGTAGCCCCAGTAGTAGCCAGCCTTCTCCCTCGGTTCATTGGGGGACACAACACTCCCATATGGCCGCTTCATCTCCTGGGCCTCAGGTGGCAGCTGGACTGTGACCCTCAGCCCAGGCTGCAGGGCTTGATTGATAGAAACATCCTTGCCAAGACCAATGTCTACATACGACACAGACTTGGTACTCTTTTCCAGCACCACGCCTTCCCTAGAAACCAACAAGTATTAACACAACCCATCTGTCAATCTATAATCTTGACAATAAAACATGTATTGCACAATGATGAAGTTTCTCACCTGTACTCACACCACTGGTTGGCCCGCAGGTGGTGTGGGGAGTTGAGGGCATTGAGAACTCCAACATTCTTCAGATGGTGGTGAAACTGGAACATGTGCTTCCTCAGATACTGTGGGCACTCCTGATATTCCAGCAACAGCTGCATCATCTCTGTGATACAATATCGCTTGAAGGGAATACAACACTATGCTAATGCAAGTCAATACCACAGACATATACAGCATCTTTTGTAATGCAGGGACTGGCAATCTATGAGTTGATAATTAATAATAAAAAATCCCAATAGCTAAGTAAACCAAATCCAGGAATCACAGACTGAAACTAACAATTTGCTTAAAGACTGCATACCATGCCTAGTTTATTTGACACACAAGGCCTGTGATGAGCTCCTCAGGAAAAAAAAATATGACCAGAGCTCCAATGATCATGGTAAACAAAATAATGCACACTTGAACTTACCGATAAAATCATCGATTTCAGCTTTACTGGTGACATCCTTCTTCCAACACTTATCATCATACACAACAATTTCATCAACGGAGTATATGTTGGCGGCACGTGCTATCTGGCCCACAACGTAGGTGCGGAGGCTGTCCTTGATGCAGGTTTCTACAAGGATGGATGCTGGCACAGCCATGCTCACGGTGTACTTGCGAGGCTTGCCAGGGCTCTCTATAACTTCAAACTGGTCATTCAATTCTCCTTCCCACTTCTTTTTCTTACCCTGAACTCCCCTCAAAGGGGCCTTCCATTCCCCTGGGCTTGATCTTTCCTCTCTGTCATTATAGTGGTTCCTCCTGAAGGGCTGCTTGTGGCTGTATTCATCACTGTCAAAGTGCTTCCTCTTATTCCTGAAACCAAAACTCATTCTCGTGATCTGCAAAATACAAATAAAATAAAATCTTAGTACAGTGGAGACTCAATACTAAAACTTAATCCATTCCAAATAGTTGTTCAAGTATTAAAAAGTTTGACTATTGATACCTGTAAAGCGGAAGTAATTTATTCTGGTGGCGCTACGATACGGTGTAAAGAAAACACTTGTGGATACTGTATCTGTAAATTTTTCCTACTGTAAATAGAATCGAGGGTAGTAATTACCAAATACCATAACTGTGAACTTACCGGATAAAGAATTACCGTATAAGGAGGACTCACTGTATAAGATGCATGGCAATTTTTTTTGCCCAAATTTTGGAAAAATAATGTGTCCTATACACCATCAAATACGTTAAGTTTGTCACGCACGATTTTCCTTTCCTGAAACCAAATTGACTTTTTGTTATAACTTCTTTTTCCTCCAAATATTTCACCCACTTTTCTTGATCACAGATTTTTCCAACAACACTTGTTAGTGACACTGGCCTATAATTCAGTGGCTAAAACTTCTTTCATCTTTAGTATATGGGTACTATATTAGCTCTCTTCCACTCCTATGGTAACCATCCCTATTCTATTGAGCTGTTAATCATTTCCCAAATCAGCTGTACCAGTTGATCCATAGCATCCAACCTGATGCTCCATCCAGTCCTATCACCTTCCTCACATCCAAATGTGTGTGTGTGTGTGTGTGTGTGTGTGTGTGTGTGTGTGTGTGTGTAACATTCACTGCAGAAGTAGTAGTAGCAGTAATAATAATAATTATTATTATTATTATTATTATTATTATTATCATTATTATTATGTGCTTTTTGTCAGCAGGGTATTTTACAAAATAGTTGTCCAAGGAGGATTGTTTCATCCTCCTCTAAAGAATATTTTGGATCTGAATTGGACATGTTATTACATCATGCCACTTGCTTAGAATCAATGGTTACATGAAAGAATTCTAACCATTTAACTACAGAAAACATTATATGTAGTTTAAAGCCAATAAACACTAGATAGTTATGGCCAGCCACTGTCAGGTTGTTGTTCTTACTATTTACATTTCCAATGATCACACTATTTGTCAGAAATTAATAATAACACAAAACTTCAGAATCTTTCTGGATGATCAATTAATGCTAAATTTACTAAAAAAAAAAAAAAAAAAAATTTTTTGAATAGAAAATAAAAAAGCTAGGAGTATGGCAACACAGCGTGGGCACTTTGTTCCCTGGCATTGGTTTGAGTTTGTAATTGTACATACCCAACTCTTATTATATAGCTATACAGTGTAACCAGATTATGAGCACCTCAGGTTACCAGTAATTCGAGATAAGAGCTTTCACTCGGTCAATTTTTTGCTTGGAATTGTGAGCAAAAAAACTCAAGTTATGAGCTAACTACTGGTTCATTTGGCGTTCAATCAATTTTTTTCCCCCCACCATAGAACCCATTCTCTTGTGATAGTGCTTTGTGAGACTTGTGGGTAAATATATAGGTTTAACCAATGTTCCCTATCTCTACTCACACCCTCACACAGGGGTTTTGGGTGGGGGAAGCAAATATGGGTAGTATATAGCCTTTGAAAATCTAGGGGAGTTTCCCTGAATTTAGGAAAATGTCCCTTGTTCTAATCTAATTTAGCCTAAAAAAAACTAACCTAATCGAACCAAGCTAAACCAATGTGGACTTCTATGGAAATTTATGGGCTAAAAAAAGACCACCTAATGGAGACCTCTTATCTGAAAGGCCATCCATTTAGGAACCAGTAACCCAAGGGTATGTCCAATCTCCCTTCACACTGTGGCCAGCAGGATCTGAACTGGTGGTGTTGATGATCTCACAGCCCCCAGAGCACACATGTACCTGCTGTACCACAACAGCAGAGGTGAAATTCTCAATATCTTTTTCCATCAAGCAGTGCCATCATTAAAAATGCTGTAAATAATAAGAACATTCTGAGGGTGGCCATGACTATTTAGTGTTTATTGGCTTCATTTATAAATGAACCAAAATTCCTCTGCCGGACTTAAAAAATCTCAATTTCTGTCACAAACACAAGTGCTATTACAGATGTAACACATTTCTCTACATTTACGGTAAGATCAAATTGAAGTTCATTCCAAACAATAAGTACAAAGTATTCCCGAAATCTTTCCCAAAACTTTACAACAAACGAAGTCTTGTCATGTCTACTTTTCTCACATAACTGTTCCACCAGACGACACTTAACCTACGATTAAGATACACACCCCCTTATATCCTCCTTAACACTACAAATCCCACTAAAATCTTCCCAGCTCCTGTGTCCCGTCCCCCTCAACACACCGCCGCCAACAACCATTGCCCTTCTTCCCTTATGATCAACATGCCATCCACCATAACTGCATGCAAAGCCAAGGAGTTATTACAATACTTAGAGGGCGACATACCTCCTAAAGTCACACGATGTCATAGATATTGATGGATAATACTTCCCGCTGCGCTGCCTGATGCCGAGGTCTTGTTGTGAGGAAGGTAAACAAACGCAACTGAACTGCTGAGCATTTATTACGGAGGATATGCAGTTCAGTACTAAACTAGTATATATATATATATATATATATATATATATATATATATATATATATATATATATATAGAGAGAGAGAGAGAGAGAGAGAGAGAGAGAGAGAGAGAGAGAGAGAGAGAGAGAGAGTTGTAGTAGTAAGACCAATGAGTGTAAATATGGTAAGGAAAAACCAAGGATATTATAATTAGAATTCTTGGGAAAAACTTGGGTTGGGTCAGGGATACTCTTTACTCTAACGTTTCGACACATTATAATGTCTTCTTCAGAGGAGATCGGTCTATGAGCTGGGTGACCAGCAGGCAACCGCGACAGTGAATTACACTCTTATACAAATAATAGGAAGCTACACAATCTACTGGCTTACAATGACGCCGACGCCATTTTTACGTTGTTTATCTGTTCAAGAACGCGTTTCGCGTAAATTAAGAGGTATTTGTACATGTAATACTTGCTTTTAGGTTGATTTGCAAAATAAGGTGTGGTTATTGTACGTAAAGGCAATGAGAAAATTGCGATCTTGTCCAAAAACATCGTGATATCCAAAGGATTGGAACCAAAGCAAAGTTTCATAGGTTAATGATAATTGCCTGTATATAATATTCTCATTGTATTTACATAATTTATACATTGCAAGGATAGCAGCTACGGCAATTTTCTAAGGAATATTACAAAGGGCTTCACACTGATTGCAAAATGAAATTTCAAAACTTTAGATACCTTTCTTTTGTTTCCATTATGAACTGTCTTGTCTGTGTTTAGGCCAACTACAAGAATAACACAGGCAAAAGAATGATAGTACAGTACTATGCTGAGCACCGTATAAAATTTTCCCTTTAAAATCACAAAATTTTCCCAGTGTCTTCTGAGGTGGAAGTGATAAGTTAAGGCACAACTTGGCATATGGACAACTCAAACTCATGTTAGGCTCACCACTTGCCAATTAAATAATGTTTTCAACCATATCATATTATGATTATAAATTATATGTGATTTATTTAAGGTTCTGCATTTATTTATTTATCTCTTTATCTCATGGTGATGCCTTCAGTATTTTCACGTGAACTGAAACACAAAATTATTGATATTATTAAGTATATACAGTCAAATATATTTCAATGAGAAGAAGCGTTGGCCAATATAAGTTTTTAATTCTCAATAAAAAAAAATTTACTGACAAAGAGGACAGTGACTAATAACCAGAAATTATCATGAATATCTGAAGGAGAGTACATAATACGCTGATGTAAAAATTACAATAGGAATTGTATTTAGTTCAGTTTTGCTCTTCTCATGTAAATTGCTGAATTCCATTACCAAAACCCATGTGACATGTCATCTCAAAATATTTCTTATTTTGGCACATAGTAAATTGTTTTCTTTCTTTTCTATGTTCTTCAATGAATTATTTTAACCACAAAGCAGTAAGATATATTTTACTATACCTGTTAGCAGACACTTGTCTGAACCACAGTACATTATAATGCTGTACTAGAGTAAACAATATGCTTAATTAGCCTAATCAGTGACATATAGTACACACTTTAATTGTTTTACTCCAAAACACATTGTCATGAAGTGGACTTGTGATATGTTCTAGTAAATAAACACAAACAACATGGAAAAATAAAAGTATAATGTCATCACTTGGTGACCTTGGCTTTGACTTCCATTCTTGACAACACATACCATCTCCTCCTGAGACAAGTCTCAAAAATGTTCACCAAACATTCAAACTTCTTCCATTGACAATAAACGTCTTTTCGTTTCTCAATTAAAAGAAAAAAGAAATAAAATAAACAATAACAATCATGGCAACAACAATAACTAAAATACCTATGAACACGTAGTGTCTGAAAATACAACTGGAAACCCAGTGTATCTTGCATAATCTCCTATGATAGAAACATTATGAGTTAATGACAAGATATTGTTTTCTGTATATGGCACTACTTTTGAATGAATTAAAGATGTAATGTGAAACTGCAAATAAATTAATGGAGATATGTAGTGAGAATGAGACTTTGGCTTCAGGGCAGAAATGGCTTTTTGTGGATCCTGACTACACAACTCTGGAGACCACTGTACAGTAAATCCTCATTAGCTCATGTTTATTAGTTCCAAACCTCTACAAGTTGGCCTTCTAACAAGTTGTACATTTACTATATAAAAACATTAAAAACTAACAGAACCCATTTTGATATGGCAGAGAAATATATTCAAGCTTGGGGAAGGCCTTTGGTAGGATGTAAGTGGGCTCTTAGTTATTCTTCATAATGTTTTCTAATGTAAATGTAATACAGAGCAGCACATACTTTCAATTAAAGTTGTGAGCAAATCACATCAAAGTTTCCGTTACCACATTTGTAGCCAAAAAATAATAATCTTTGGTGTCTTTAATATCCCTGAAGATATTATAAAAGAAATGTTCATTCTAACAAGTTACACAAGTCTTTGTTTCATCAGGAGAATCATTAATTAAGGCAAGCACAAAATGTAAATTTGCAAAGGTCATCAAAATTGTCATAGATGTGTTGATAGTAGAAGAATTTTAAGCTTTTACAAATGGAATACAACATATAAGCTACTTAAATAGTTCAGACTAAAATGAAAAATAACCGATACCTGTAAAAACTGTGCACTAACCTGTACATAACAACTGATTAGTAGTGTTGAAGACCAGAGATACTGAAGGGAAGCTAACCTGTGAGTGCTTGACTTAGTTGCCATAAAACTGAACACTCAACAGGTAAGTCCTCAATGAAGTTGCTTTCATGACCGCACACTTTTGTCATATCTTTACAAATCTACCCATATGAATCAAGTCCTTATGAGTTGCCTTTTCCTGAAGAGCTTGTACTAATTATCCTGAAGAGCACATTATTGAACCATGAATTAATGAGGTTTTACTCTATATCACAGTAAGAACACATGATATGAGCTAATATTCTGATGATGACAACCATATTTCATATATTGATTGTATAGTGCATATTGCTGATTTCTATGATTTAACCTGAAACCATAAACTGTAATACATGCTAAGTAGACCATGTATGATAAGTTTGAGCACAGTCCTATCTGCAACTTTTCTTCAGAAGCCAATCTCTGATAAACTATCATTATAATTTAAAGATACTATTTTTTCCCATTAGATTTATAAAGGAAGAAAAAATTTTCCTTTCTAAGTCTACAACTCTCTCTTAATCATCACATGCAGTCTCATGATTGCCAAACAAAACAATCCCTTAGTGGTAAAGGACATTTTCAATTACAGGTACCTCTCGATTTAAGTGAGAGATGCGTTCTTGAAGAGGTCGTGGAAAACAAAAACAATGTAAATCGAGATATATATATATATATATATATATATATATATATATATATATATATATACACACACACACACACACACACACACACACACACACACACACACACACATATTTACATATATTTTTATATTTATTAAAGAAAATGTACACAATTGATTGGCTCATTGACAGGGTGAGCTTCTCTCACCACAGATGACAAATGTTTACTAAGGCATCATGTTTACAATGGTGCACGGTTGTAAACGTGACACCGACGCAAGCTCCGGCTCACCACACCATGTCAGTAAACATTCATCATCCATGAAGAGAGCTCACCTTGTCAAGGAGCCAATGAACTATGTACATTCCTAATTTAATATACTTATATATATATATATATATATATATATATATATATATATATATATATATATATATATTGTATGCCAGTGTGTGTTTGCATAACTTTTGTTGTTTGGGTGGCACAAAGGAACTCGCGTGAGACATCTGTTGGCCAATCAATGAAATATTGTGATGAATGAAAAAAAATGTAAATAAAAATTTGTTTGGATTTGGACCTCACATAAATTCAAAAATATGTAAAACAAACATGTGTAAAAAAAGAGGTACCTGTACACATGACATCAACATCCATAAGATTACTATTGTAATGAGATACTTTTATCAACAGTGTCAAACACCAAGTGTCATTCCTGCACACAGTCCTTCCACATAGGTTAATCACTGCACATTTTCTTTGTAACCATAAAAAACTGAAGCATAGTGCTGTTATATGTATACTATTCATACCTGAGCAGAAAAAATAATTATATTTATCACCATCTGATAAACTGGTATCAATAACTTTATCAGTGATAACTGATACATTGATAAGGTCAAAATTCCTATATGTACTAGTAATAACAGTGCTGATATTTTCAATTAAAAAATGATAAATCTCTATGTAAAATTGATTGATTTTAAAAACTAAAAAGTTCAACATGCTCTTGTTTGAAAAATCAATATTATTATTATTGCTCATTGGAACCAAAAATATCATTAATACTGATGAATTGATAACGGAAAAAATATGTAAACATTGCATTGCATGCTGATGAACCAACAACATTATCAAAATAACATCCACATAGGACAATATCAAATTACTGACATATTATATAAAAGGAAATGGTTGCTCAAGAAAAAAAAGAGGCAAAAAGAAAAAGAATTTGTTTAGCGTCTAAATCTATTCCTAGCCAATTCAATTATCTATCGTATCTTTTGAACATTGGTAGCACCAAGATATAATTTAACTCATTCTGAGATCACAGTTTCATAGTCATGTTATGGATACTTGTAAACTATGAGAGCTCTGTACTGTGGGTCTTCATGCAACAATAAGAAGATACTACTTCTTATAAGGAGTTTTGACACAATACTGTACCAATATCTCAAGAGCAACAAACAAAAAAATTAGGTTGAACAGCTAGGTTGAAAATTGTCAAAAGTAACATTGAAAGAATCAGCATTTATAATTAGGTTGGTTTGAAACACATAAAACATCTTAGGTACTTAAATTCCATTTGACTTGGTAGAAAATCTTATTAGCTTTGATGCATTATGATTTTAATGTCTTATAACTTTTCATCAAAGGATGCACAAATTGAAATTGCTTGTGAACCTAAGGTCTTGCTTGATACATATTTTTGTCATGAAATTATTTACTTCAAGTAACTGAAACCATTCTTTTCTGATTAATTGAGATATTTCATTTAAAGGATCATCCAGGAGTAGCAGACACATTTACACCTTGAGTTACCTTTCACTATGTATGAGGTTTGATATTCAAATTTTTACTTTAAAATGCTGGGAATTGGATTACAGGAAGGAATCACCAACAAAGTGCATAGTTCAGATTCAACATGATACTACGATGTTAAAAAAACGGTTATCATTCTTGTATGCCATCAGTCCATCTTAGTGTGTGTGTGTGTGTGTGTGTGTGTGTGTGTGTGTGTGTGTGTGTGTGTGTGTGTGTATTCCAGGATAGAAAAAATAAAAACAATTAAAAGAACTCTGGTCATCCTCCTTCTATGGTTGTGTCAGATATTTGTTATCACTTTCCTTATTTTCAAATCATTATTGATTACAAGACAATTTAACATTTTAAAATATGCTCATATGATTGTTTGTAAGAACACTTTGCATCCCTTCAAACAATTCCTGGGGTCAAAGTTCTGATAAAGGAACTTTAATACCTTCACATACAAGTCTTATGAAGTAAGTCTTCCACATGTGCTAAACTCTTTCTATTGACAACACAGAACAATACACTACTGTACTTGGACCTGGAATTGGAAGCACGAAGGTGAGGGACTGGGAATTATATTATTGAAAATTTTAGCCCCTAAAAATGAAAATGCTTCAACTAAAGCATTAATAATGAAATGACAATAAAAAAATTTTACTTTACTGTTTTCTAAGAATGTCCATATCTTTATGCAGCAGGCTGCTTTAATATCCCAAAGTTTTTCCGCAGTTGTTCAAAGAAGATGAAGGTGATGATTGTGTGTGGGCCAAGCCGGACAAAAGCTGGAACATATCCCTGTTGAAAGAAGACTTTAATCATAATGGTTTCAGGACAAAATAATTGTAGATTTATCAAAAATATTTCTAAATACCACTTACCAATACTGTACATAAAAATATAACTCACCTTAAAGAATCCAATAGGTCCCATCTTGCCAGTGTATGTAATGATGTGCCAAAGTCCCTGCAAATGCAGGGCACAATTATGAATAGCTTAACATGCTACTGCTAAGATATCAGATTTGAACTTGATATTTGGTCCTAAGTGAAGAGGATACTTGAATTATTCATAAACTATCTAACCAAACAAACTCCATACTTTGAAATTTGCCGAAATTAGGTGAAATCAAAATCAACATTGAGGTTCATTAATATGAATTTCTTTAGCATATGAAGATTAAAATGCTCATAGTCAGGAGTGCTCCTCATTCTGGTTGTTATAATTTACAATGTAAAGGTCTGAGGTCTCTAGTACAATTTTTTAGTCATCATTTTGAGTCATAGCTTTCTTTAGCCTATTATGAGAATTTTTGTAACTTACAGACTTCACATACTGTTAAAGTTTCTGTTACTTACCCTAAATTCTCCTGGGCCTGCATTCATAGCACGTGTCTTGATCACATCTACAGGCTGGGTCATGGTTGTTGCGATGGCTCCCTGTGGCATACAACAATTGTAAATGTAAAATTAATGATTTTAGCATCAGTTGAGTATTTGAAAGCTGAGTGACAAATTTTTTCCATGTATGCACTAAAGAAACAATTATTATTACTGGAAGTGGAGAGAGTGTACCAGTGGATAAAGGCATTCAATGACGATGGTGAGATGCTTTTCTCATAGCATAAAATGAGACTTTGGCAGGGAAAGAAAGTTGTTCAACAGATCTTGAATACTATGGAAAAAGAAACAATTCAATTTTCATCTATGATAAAGGAATAGGAATGAAAGAAGCCCTATGTTCTTTGTGATACGTGTCCCTTCAAATTTTTATGATGTCACAATCTCTAACCCTGTGATCACACACAAAGTTTCTAACTATTATCTTTTCTGATGTCAAATGGGGGCACACACAGAGAGAGAGAGAGAGAGAGAGAGAGAGAGAGAGAGAGAGAGAGAGAGAGAGAGAGAGAGAGAGAGAGAGAGAGAGAGAGAGAGACCAAAATTATGACTCACAGCAGCCAAAGAGCAGGTAAAGTGGCAGATGAGATTGTCACTGAAATATGGAGTGGTCAGCAGGAATCCCTTGATTTGGTCATAGAAAGACAGCTGGCCAATGGTCATCAGCACTGCCCTGAAGGTAGCTGTAGAGGCACCACGGAAGAGCCTGGGCACTCCTTCCTCTCTCACCACTCTTACTAAGCCATCCAGTGCATGCTTGTAGCTGCCCCAAAAAAATGTCAGGTTTTCCCATTCCTTATTCACTATTTGATAAGTAATAAGAATTCAAACATGGCTTACTTCTTTTACACACAATATGCAATTATTCAATTAAGAAACATTCTTCTAATCAATCACTTCAGTCTGCTTCCATACATGTACAAATAAAATGAAATGAGAAGAGAACTTACTTTCTTTTTTGTTCTGCCGGAAGCTTGATGTCATTCTGCATTCGGACATTGATCATATCTCCTGGGGTACCCACAAACCCTCCACATGCCCCAGCAAACCCTGCCATTAATACTCGCTTGTAGAATGGTACACTATTGTTAGCATCTGCCATCTGCTGCTTCATAACCTGTAGAAACAGAGACAGAGTATCTCATGATATATTTGAGATACTGCATAATATTATACTCTGCAGTCAGGTAACCAATAATCTTGTATATATAACATTATCAAGCCTCATATTTAAGATTACAAGAACAATGATGTGTATAGTTAAAGTATATATAAGCAGGAATTACGAAAAGTGCATCACAGGAAGTGAAAGACATTAGTGAATGAGGAGTTATCAGATACATAGACTTGAGTAATAAGAATCAAAACAATGTACTCCACTAATAATGAAGTAGATATCTGATACTGATACCAACAGATTATTCATTAAGTCTGGATAGCTGAAGACAGTCCTGCAGACACAGACAGCATACCCTTGTTTGATGCTTGATGGAACAGCTATATTTACAAGTGATGAATACATTTACAACCTTCTATAAAATTCACTATCATCCTGTCATCTGCTGGACATCTATTTGTCTACTATTACACCACCCATTTGATTTTCCACTCCATTCATTCACCCCCTCTTTAGTATTTTCCTATTTATTGTTTTGTTCCTATTCATCTATCTATTTATTTATTTCATTTTATCTAGATGTTTTTTTGGTCCTCATCTAAGCACTATGCCATACATTTTCTTTTTGTGATCACAGGTTGCTGTACTCCACTTCCTGGCACATTTGCATCCACAATCCGGCCATCCTCAAGCAGATATACATTTTCAATTAATCTCACATTTTTTTCATTATAAATACAGCAAAGATGCAGCAGATATTGAATATAAATGACTTAGAAAAATGTACTTCAAATCTCTGATCCCATAAGTTTCCCTCAGAGTCAATGAGGCACAAACACTTGGTTTGACATTCTACTACTTGAGACAAATAATTTCCTCCTGAGTAAATGTTCTACAAGTTTTTATCAATCAATCACATTAAGATTTTACTTTGTTACTTGACTGCCATGCTGAAAACACAGCATAAGAGCTAGTGGTTGTTCTTTCATGGGCTATGTTTGTAAAGTGATAGTTTATATTCAGATGCTATTTTCACTTGGAACTGATACCCTCTGCCCACACAATGTTTGTTATCTCTTCTGATATCAAAGAGAGAGAGAGAGAGAGAGAGAGAGAGAGAGAGAGAGAGAGAGAGAGAGAGAGAGAGAGAGAGAGAATCATTGTTAAGAAAAATATCATTTTTAGCTGCCCTGAAAACTAATTTGGCATTCACATGAATTTCAAGGTCCTTTCTGTAATTTTGTGCAATTATAAGGTGCTGGATCATCAGTTGCCATAAAATTGGTGATATATTAACTAAATTCATCAAGACCTCCTTTGTTTTCATGCCATAAAGCACTAGTTGTAAGAAATGAAAAAAAAAAAAAAAAACACCCTCAGGCATGCCAATTCTGGGATGACAAATTTTTCAAATTGTGCTTCAGATGTGTGGATGAATATATATTCAGGTACCTCTCTTTTTACATGAGTTTGTTTAAAGCATTTTTTAATTTATAAGAGGTCGAAATCCCAAACATATTGTTAATTTACATTTTTTTCACTTATGTGCATTATTTAATTGAGTGGCCAATAGATGTCACAGGCGAGTCTCTTTGCACCACCCAAACAAAAACAACGTACATAAATATATATATATATATATATATATATATATATATATATATATATATATATATATATATATATATATATATATACCCACACACACACATTTATTTTATGCATGTGTGTGTTTATGTAACTGTTATTGTTTGGATGGCACAAAGGAACTCACATGAGACATCTTTTTTTTATGTAAGAGGGGGAAGCCAGCTAAGGGCAACAAAAACAGTGAAAACGAAAAAAGCTCACTATTATTGTCAGTCCCCCAAAAGAATAAAAGAGTTAGCTGAATCAGGGACAAGTGTCTTGAAACCTCCATGTAAAATAGGGTCAAGTCATAGGAAGTTGGAAATACCAAGGCAGGCAGGGAGTTCCAGAGGTTACCAGAGAAAAGAATGAAAGATTGAGAGTACTGGTTAACTCATGCATTTGAGAGTTGGACAGAATATGGGTGAGGGGAAGAAGAAATTCTTGTGCAACAAGGCCACAGGAGGATGGGAGGCATGCATTTAGCAAGATCAATAGAGCAGTCAGCTTGAAAATAGCAATAGAAGATAGCAAGGGATGCAACATTCTGGCAAAGAGAGAGAGGCTGAAGAAAGTCCGTTAAAGACCACTTGGGGGCTGGGTGGCATAGTTGGTTAAGGTGGCTCGTCTTGGGCCTCCGGTGCTGGCGGCCCAGGTTTGAATCCTTGCCAAACCTAGTGGTGCCATATGACCTAATTTCTATTTCAAAGGCCACTCAATGAAATATCATATATGAGTGAAAAAAAAATGAATTAAAAATTTGTTTGGATTTTTGACCTTGCATAAATCTTAAAAAAAAAAAAACTAAAACAAATACGTGTAAAAAACGAAGGTACCTGTGCATATGAATATATATATATATATATATATATATATATATATATATATATATATATATATATATATATATATAAAATAAAGTAAATGCAGTTGGGAATTACAGTTTATTGGCTCCACAGAGTGAGCTCCTCTCTCCACATATGATGAATGTTTACTGAGTGACATCAAATGTTGAGCCGGAGAAGCATCGGCATCACGTTTACAACCACACACCATTGTAAACATGCTACCGATGCCATCTCCAACTCACCACACCATGTCATTCAGTAAACATTTGTTATCCATGGAGAGAGGACCTCACCCTATCAATGAGCAAGTAAATTAAAAAAATGTGGAAAACAAACATAAAAAAGAGGTATCTGTATACACACACAAACACACACACACTTACAGGGTGCGGACAGCATATGTTTGCAAGATTACTGCCTGGGAAAAGTCAACAGTGGTTTCATTTTTTGAAATATATTCACCAAACTTAGGCAAGTTTTGTCTTCATGACTTGTTCTGTCAATTTCACTCAGAGAACCCACCTTTGGCTTCAATGACAACCTCGAGGCAGCCTAAGAACCGGCCACAGGCCTCTGAAGGTCCTGACCTTCAGCTCATCCTTCATATTTTTAACTGTATCTGTTGGTGTCTCATTCCACTGTCCCCCAAATAATGAAGTTGACAGGGTTACAGTCAGGCAAGCCAGGAGGTCAGATCTCGATGAAGCGTGGTAGACAGTTCTCTGGCAGCCAGGCCTGGGTCTTCTGGTTGGAATGGCAGGGTGCTGAGTCTTGCTGCCTACCTGCAACTACATGATCAATCCAAGGCTTCACTACCTCACTCACAACGCAGGTGTAGCCAATGGCGTTCAGCTTGAGACCCTCGGGGAAGAAATGGGGTGTCATAACCTTCACTGCTGACATCATTGAAAATCGTGCTTGTTGCTAGAAACTTCATCTACATGACTCTAGGCACATCTTTGGGTGAGACAGTGAGCCACCTGTTGTTTTAGGAGTTGATCTTCTGGTTTTGGCAGAAGTTTTTCTTGTCAGAGAAGAATCATAGCATGTCTGGCTCCAGTGGGTGTTTCAATTTGTTGATCAGCTTCTTGGCATGTTTCAGCAACTTTTCCTGCATTGCTTTCAAGAGAAATTATCCCTTTCTCATCTTGTATGAAACATAGCAAATGTCCTCATGAACCACTAACCTTATGAGCTATTCATCCATGCTTTTTTCCCTTGCAATGGCACTCATTGACCGGCTGGGTTCATTGTCAATGGCATCCTGAACTTCAGTGACGAACTCCAGCATTCAGACGGTGTCAGGTCATCATTCAAGCATTTTCCTCTCTGATGTCACCTTGTAGTCAAATCCTGAATCTTCCAGTTCCTTTCTGATCTTCTCCACCATCCTCCTGCTGACACTGAGGAAGTCTGAAATCTCATTTGTCCTTCTGGCATGGATTCTAAGGAGAACTCTATGTCTTTTCTATAAATTTGAAGGTTTGAAATTGTCCATAGTCAACTATTCCACAAAAAAACAATGGAAATATGGTTAATGTTTTCATGAAGACAAGACGCACAACAAAACTAAAAAATACGCATAACATTAGCAGTTGAAAAATTGCCAGCAAATATCAACCGCACCCTATGTGTGTCTGTGTGAGTGTGTGTGTATATATATATATATATAGATATATATATATATATATATATATATATACACACACACACATATACTTTGTGCAAATCA
Organism: Callinectes sapidus; assembly: GCA_020233015.1. Lineage (NCBI taxonomy): Eukaryota > Metazoa > Arthropoda > Malacostraca > Decapoda > Portunidae > Callinectes > Callinectes sapidus. Next base: position 3,075,420 of record CM035207.1, on the reverse strand, counting down.
TCAGATTAGCCCTAGAAGCAGTGTGGAGAGAAAGTAGTGTGCATTTGAATATAAAGAAATCTCAGTGGAAGCCTATATATGTCATGGATTTTTATTAACTGATATAGTCTACCACTGTCTTGACAGAAGCCGTAAATTTCACCTTAAAAATTAACATAAACATGACATATGAAATGCTTATAAATAAACTCTTCTTACTTGCCACATTTTGAATAATCTTCTCTTGACAGGGCCTAAAGAGCTTCTTCCTCATTCATCACTGTCCAGCAGGCACAACAGGCTTAGCAACTATGTAGTAAATATGAGCATAACACATTGTTTAAGAAAAGGCTGAATACATTTTGAATTAGAAAAGGCAGCACTAAACTAGACAAAACTTTCCTGCTGAAATCCATATCATATTCACTTAATATAAATTCAAGAGCACACTCAACTTTTTATCAACAGTAAAACCTTACATGATAAAATGGTTAGACATTGTACATATTGTCATGTTGTGTCCTAATGCCATTTTCAACAAATTTTTCCCATATTATATTCATCCCCTTTGCCTTTCAATATCTGCCATGGTAATCTACAGCAAATTAAGATATACAAGTAATGTCTCTTTTGCCATTCATAACTATATTTGCCTCAAGCTCTCCATAGAATCTTTCAGTATCTCTTCATGTTCCCTTATCCATGCATATATAATTACAGTTACTTTTTATAAAACAGAGAGAGAGAGAGAGAGAGAGAGAGAGAGAATGGATAGATAAATATATAACTAATGTTTTGCAAAAAGTAAAGTGCAACATGATCAGTGTAAGGAATTGTGGAATTATCATATGAATAATTTCATTATAAGATATCTAATATGTGTAATGATATTACCATTTCAGTTAACCAAACCAGACAGAACATTGCACCATCATTATGTATAGATGATTTATAATAAATGTATCAAAATTGGATATCACCAAATAAATATTCTAAAAACTCCTGTATTTCACTAAATCAACTAGGTAAATACACACACACACACACACACACACACACACACACTCACACACACGCGCGCGCGCGGCGAGGCAAATGGGCAAGCCTCTTAATGTGTATCTAGCCCCTGTTCACCTAGCAGCAAATAGGTATGGGATGTAAATCGGGGGGTTGTGGCCTCGCCGTCGTGGTGTGTAGTGTGTGATGTGGTTTCAGCCCTACCCGAAGATCGGTCTATGAGCTCTGAGCTCGCTCCGTAGGGAAAGGCTGGTTGGGTAATCAGCAGGCGACCACGACAGTGAAATTACACACTGTGATCAGAGAAGCAACTTCAACTTGGAAAAATGTAACAAGTGGAGTACTGCAGGGGTCAGTCCTTTTACCCATAATGTTCCAGATATATGTAAATGATACACAGTGTAGCGTAACCAGCTATATAAATCTGTTTACAGATGACACCAAATTGACAAGAGTTGTTAAGAACACTGATGACTGCCAAGAGTTACAAGGAGATATAAACAAGATTGATGAATTGAGTAAGAGGTGGAAACTGGATTTTAGTGCAAAGAAATATCATGTGATGGAGCTAAGCAAAAGCAAAAGAAGGCCAAAATGGAGCTACAAGATGGGATAGTAGGTAATACTTAAGACCAAGGAAGAAAAAGATCTACGAGTGGTGATACAAGACACACTGAGCCCAGAACGGCATATAAATCAACTATTTGGATCAACATACCGAACATTAACCAACATTAGGGTGGCTTTCCACTATATGAATAAGGATATGATGAAAAAAATTCTAATCAGTATGATATGTCCGAGGTTGGAATATGTCACTGGGGTGTGGTCACCTAATGCGAAGAAGGATATAAGAAAATTAGAAAGGATCCAAAGAGTTGCCACAAAAATGGTACTAGAATTAAGGGAGCGAATACATCAAGACAGATTAAAAGAAATGGGGCTGCTAACTCTGCAAGATAGAAGAGAGAGAGAGATCTAGTAACTCATATAAGATAGTAAATGGCACTGAACAGCTGGACAATCAAAACCTGGTGATGATGGAGGAAGAAACCAGACAGATGAGAGGAAACACATGGAAGATAAAAAAGAGTAAGTGTTTAAAGGACACAAGAAAGTAGTTTCCCACATAGAATTGTGGACACCTGGAATGGATTAAAAGAGGAGGTTGTTACAGCAACCAATATACAGAAATTCAAGGAAATGTTGGATATATGGAGACAGGACACTATGAGCCCCGCTTAAACCCTGTATAATACAATTAGGTAAACACAAACACACACACACACACACACACTTCACACAATGGTATGATTCAGTATTAGTATGTATAAGAAGGTACACATATTTCATACAGGAACAACTACATGTAGGTCTGGTAGCTTCTTGCAGCATCCCTTATTTTCTTATGTATACTGTTGATATATGCTTGAATTCTACATTTATCAAAGCATCTATATATGTGTCTGTATATGTGTGTGTGTGTGTGTGTGTGTGTGTGTGTGTGTGTGTGTGTGTGCCATGGTTTCATCTGACTGACTCCAAGAAAAAACATTATCATATTTGCCATCCAAAAGGCTCTGAACACAAATTATTTATTCAACTGTTTGAGATATTTGATGACTTCACTATTAAATTAAATCATTGTAAGAATGTCAGAAACACTAAAGAATAACAGATACTTATTTCACACAGAATAATGGTCATGATTTGACAGAAATATAACCACAAAGTAAATATATTGATAGTGTTTGAAAGAAAAACATTGTAAACATCAATCAAATTAAAGTTTCCATAATCCAATAATAATTTATTCTACTGACAGCACCAGCTGTGCAGATGTTATGAGACACATTACAACATCCATACCATTTAGATTAAAGATACTTATAAAAAATTATGCATGAAATCACAAGATTATCTTGTTAATATCACAAGAATAATTGGTTATGGTATGATATAAAATTTCATGAAGATATCAATTTTTTTATGTCATGAAGAATGCACTGAAAGTTTTCAATTTGGCTTATAAAAACATAATAAAATCATTCACTTTACCTCATAGATGGCAAAGCGTGTTGTGGAGTAAGTAAGTTGTCGCAAAAGAGAAGCAGACAGACCATTATAAAGGGCCAGGAAGCCTTGCTTTTTCACTATATCCAATGCCATCTGTCCACCACTGAGCCGGGCCACTTGCTGTGTCTGAAGATGGACCTGGGAAAAACAGTTTGATGAAGTTTAAGCCATAATAACTTTAAATTGCTAGAAAATATGGTTGGTTTTCAGTTAGTGTAATATGGACTTTTCAGAACTAAAAATGCTGATGATAAATACGACCAACTTCTTGGGCATAAAATGTTGTAGGAACACTAAAGCTTCTTTGATAATATCCATTAAGATGCTAATGTGATACAGAAATAAGAGTGGGAGCAGGGATATATTAACATGATTCAAAGAAACATGGAAGACCAGTAACCATCCAGAAGTTCCCCTAAATGAACTTTGTGAGGAGCTTTGCAAAAACAGTTGTCACAGCAACCAGGTGGGTGACCACTTAAAGACAAGATGGTAATGAATCATTCCCCAGATGAACCTGCCATCCTCACGAATCAGTATTCCCAATAAGGATAAAATTCTCATCAGGAATAACATCTCATGATGTCTTTTATTGTACTCTTACTGACTGGCATGCATTTTCAAATAAGGAAATCAAACATTAGTATCTTGCAATTCATCAGTACCATGGCATTACAAGAGAATCTGGAACTGTAGGATGCAAAGTACTCAAGCAATGGGAAGATTGTAAAAAGTATGACAACATTTCTTGTATTTTTACATTTACCTTACATGCCAACAATTCGTGCAAATTGCTTTAATGAGGAGAGATATTAGGAAAACATTACAAAGAAGAGCATATAACATGAACCTAACATAAAGCTGAAACACAAGTTCTGCAGGAGAAGTTGTCAAAACAAATGGAAGAAAATATCAGGGAGTGTTGTTAAAAATGCAAAACTAATCCATAAACCACATCCAAATGATGTCAGACAGTCAACAGCATATACACTGCCCAAAATTTTTTCATCCTATAAGAGACAGACACAAACAGGATGATGATGTCTATGACAGCCATGAATAAAGATTAGATAATGGTATCTCTTAAGAATTTGTGCTTTCTTTACCAAAAATTCTACAGAAAATTAATATATAAGTAGGAAAATATACAAAACATCTTCCATTGATGTTTGATACTGATATCATAGCTGCCAAAGAATATTCATCATGGTCACCTACTGGTCACCCGGCCAGCCATTTCCCTATGGAGCAAGCTCATAGCTCATAGACCAATCTTCAGGTAGGGCTGAGACCACATCACACACTACACACTGGGACAGCGAGGCCACAACCCTTTGAGTTACATCCTGTACCTACTTGCTGCTAGGTGAACAGGGGCTAGATGCATGGACAACAAAACCAACATAAATTGATTGATATATATGCACACATATATACACATACATATACTCTTAAACATATGTATTTAAATAGGGTTCTACACAATTTACTGGCTCATTGATTGGTTGAGTTCCTCTCTTTATGGATGACGAATGTTTACCGAGTGACATGGTGTGGTGAGTCAGAGATGGCATCGGTGTTATGTTTACAACAGTGTGCAGTTGTAAACATAACGCTGATGCCATCTCTGGCTCACCACACCATGTCATTCAGTAAACATTCATCATCTGTGGAGAGAGCTCACCCTGTGGAGCCAATAAACTGCATTATTCCTAATTGAATAAACTTGTAATATATATATATATATATATATATATATATATATATATATATATATATATATATATATATATATATATATATATATTACAAGTTTATTCAATTAGGAATAACGCAGTTTATTGGCTCCACAGGGTGAGCTCTCTCCACAGATGATGAATGCAATGATGAATACAATATATATATATATATATATATATATATATATATATATATATATATATATATATATATATATATATATATATATATATATTGTATACACATGTGTGTTTGCGTAACTATTGTTGTTTGGGAGGTGCAAATGAACTCGTGTGTGACATCTGTTGGCTACTCAATGGAATAACGCGTATAGGTGAAAAAAGTATAAATTAACAATTTGTTTGGAATTTGGACCTCAAGTAAATAAAAAAATGTATAAAACAAACTTATGTAAAAAGAGAGGTATCTGAACACAGTAAGAGGCTTGCCCATTTGCCTTGCTGCACCTGGGAATCGAACCCAAGCCCTCTCAGTTGTGAGCTGAGCATGCTAACCACTACACTACATTTACAATATTCATCATGTAATGGTACAGACATGTGGAATGCAGGTAGTGTACTGCATGATAGGAATGTGGGTAGAAACCAGATAGCAGTGTAGCATAAGAAAATGTAGGATCAAAATACATATGATGTATGATTTCACTTATCTTAACAAATTACTTAAACTGAACTCAAGCATAAAATTCAATTGTCTCAGATTGGCTTAATGCATGTTTTATTTTCTTGACTTTTTGGTTTTAGAAGAAGTGGATGACAGCAATAATTATCACAGACTGGAGCATCAACTAAATGGCATTACAATTTGAATATATACAGGAATTTTCTTATTTGGGATACATATGTGCTGAAGGCAGTTAAAGTTCTAGTGTAGTGGTAAGGGAGCAAGAATGGGTTACTTTCTGGGGTTTCCAGCTCTAATGACCTTCATGTTCTCTTCCCATTCATTCCTACATCACTTGAAAATTTCATAAGTACATTTTTGGAATGGATAAGGGAGCACCATTGTGTTCTTCAAGGTAATTTCTCAATTATTGAATTAGGACCCTTTCAGAGGCATCTTGAGCTTAGGAAAGAGGCATTTATCATGAGAATTCATGTGTGCAGGGTAGGAAACTTGGCAAACCAAAGAAACTTAATGTTTTGCAAAGAAATCCTCAATTCAGTATGAACCAACCAAGGCATTGTCATGAAAAAACTCAAATACGACTGGTTTTGGTAAATTTTACTGTTGAAATATCCCAGAACCATTATTATATTGATATGAAGATAAAAATCAAACAAGCCAGAAAAGACATGATGCTAGCACTGAATTTGTCAGATACTATACTAAATACAAATCTGACATGGTAGCACTAATCAAGCCAGGATGATTACTAAAAGTTGGGAGATTTTGGATCACCTTTTTTTGCTGTCCTTATCACACCCCAGTTTTTCTCTTTAGTATTAAAATATATTTCTGAGGTTCCCATTTTCCTCATACTGATAACACCATTACTTCCATTTCCTTCATCACCTCCATTATACCTAATTATGCTTTCCTATGAAATGCCATGAAAACATTGAAAAATTTATCTGAACATAGGATAAAATCACAATGAGAGGGTATCATCAGTTTGAAATGGCACTAAAGATAAACATGTAAATCTGACAAGTTGCTGATCATACCAAAATTATTCTGCTGAGCCTCAATTACTTTGTCAGTAAATCTCGACAAAAAACAATTATACAGAAAAGGAGGACCCTGACTACAGATAAATTGACAGACATTACATAATTACGGTCATAACATTTTATAGTTGGGTCACTTTAACATGGCTGTTTGGGGGCGGTCAGCTTTTTGATATCTAGTCCTCCACCGTGCTACATCTCCACAGTTCATTGACCCTATCTCCAACCACAAGCCAGGTTGCACTCCCCCAGTCATATGCCACATTTAGGATTGTGGGAAACTTTTATAAATAAAAAATGCCTTCATTTTTATCTAAAAATGATGTTGATGAAAAGTTTGAATGATATCAAAAATCATTTCAGAAATACACCAATCTATATAGAAACAGAGTAAAAGAAAGAAAGATAGAGACAGAGAGTAAGGTGGTGGAACAGGGTTGAAGAAAGAAAGCAAGTTTGTGATCTAAGGAGAGGTGGCATAGTGGGAGAATCCCTGCAAATCCCACAGCCACATCTAAACAGCCACTTTAGAGTGACCCAGCAAGAGAGAGTGTGTGTGTGTGTGTGTGTGTGTGTGTGTGTGTGTGTGTGTGTGTGTGTGTGTGTGTGTGTGTGTGTGTGTGTGTGTGTGTGTGTGTGTGATTGACAAACTGGAACGTACAGAGCATGAGTGACCCTATGATCCTGTCTTGATACCTACATTTCTTTCTATTTTTATTTCATCTGTATTCCTTATCTTTATCACTTTTTTTAGTGTATTTTGGATATCTATATTTCTATTTTCTTTTCATTTGACTCAAAAATGTTTACTTTTCTTTATTTCTCTCATATATCGAGCTTCTCTTTATCTTCATAATAATGTGTAATCTTTAAACTATGTTCTTTCCCAAAACATTCATTTAGTTTTCTTCTACAGAAATCTCAGCTTTAACAGCAATCCTATTCTAGCATCAATATTAATAAGCAAACTTTCAGCTTTGCACTTCTCACTCTCCTATAGCACTTGGCATATCAATCTTTTTCTGCCTACACTGTCTTTTTTCATCTACTTATTTTTCTAATCTAATTCTTTAGCTGATACTTTTTAACATGAAGTTGTAAATTTGAGCATATATTTTTCACACTCAACATTGAAGGCTCTTTGTTTTGGTGAAGGTGGTTTAACTTCATCAAAGTTAACTGGTAATTCATAAGCCACCACACCAAGCCATCTCTTAAAGCTATATTTTTCTGTTGATAATTACTGAAGGTGTTCTGATTTAACACAATGAATAACATACCATAAACATACAAACATCTTGTTACATCTTTGATTTGAAATGTCAGGAACTGATGTAGAAAATGTACAAAGAATGTACAAGAATGTACAAAGCACTATTAATTACTATTCAAATAGAATAGTAATTATATTTAGGTACGAATCACGTGTGGACAAGACTGTAAGCCACAATTAACTATTCTGTGCTAACCTAAACTAATATTCTGCACAAAAAAATCTGTACAAGATTCATAACAAAGGCATTATTGCACAAGCATATGAAAAGGATAATAAATATAGGTTATCAGTGCTGGAAAAAGGTATAGACGTTAGGGCAGAAATGCTGTTCTGTTCAGACCATTAAGTTGCAGGGTTTTTATTTTACTATTTCACAGCCTCTCTGCCTTATAATGAACAAAGGTGTTGTAAGTATTTTCTTTAGTTACACTGATAAAGGGATCACATAAAAAGAGAAGTAAGTTTAGTTGACCAACTCTACATGCCTCAAATCAAATCATCTGGTGAAGAGTGGCAACTTTCCTTTAATTTGGGATGTTGGGAATTCTAGGTATTTCCCAAACTCACCTCCACCTCTCTGACTTAATGGACTTCATTGCACTTGCTAAAAGAATCTTCCTGATGGTGCTTTCTATTCCCTCTCTGGCCTTGAGCTTTGAAGGGCTTTTAGTTCTGGCAAAATCCACCCTATTCTGCATAAGAACAGTTGTTTCATGCTCACATCCTGCCTGCTGTTCTCTGCCTTTGAACTTCCAAGTCTGTCTCTAGCTGCAATTTGAAAAAATATACACATTTATCATTATTATTAGTTTTTAATGTTATGAGCTTTGTGTACCTTAAAGCTCCTTGTGTGACATCAGCCCCACCTGCTCTTGGTGTGGTCACACATATTTATCTAGTATGTTGAGAAGGATCATCTTATTTCAAGTAGTTGTCCATTTTATCTGGTTTCCATCAAAACTTAAGGATCACACAGATGCTCTCCAAGACTTCCAATAACAAATGAAGCATCAGCATAGGACTTAAAAAGAGGATCCTGCATTCACTGCTTTAATACAGCCATTGACAGGTGCCCTAAAAAGATTAACTCAATAGTTCTTCAAGCTACTGTGCTTTAACTTTGATCTGTTATTCTTTCAAAACTTTTGAATCTGTTATTCATAGAAAGATTGAAAACACTAGCCTACGTTTTAAAACTTTTTTCAAAGGTCAAGTGTTATCCAACTTTTTGGGGATTATGTTTGTATCCTGAATTTAAAAAAAAATCATTGATTTATTTTGGTCTAGTCTGGTTTCTAAGATACACTCGATTTTTATAACAACATATTTTCTCCGAAAGATACCATCATCCAAGCATATATGGGCTTTCTTTTTTGCCACAGCTGGGTTACCTTAAATAACTAGTTTTCTTTCTCTCTTCAGGTCTAGATTTGCATTACAATGGATTAGAAATGTAAGAACCATACTAACAGATTTCATTACATCTGCAGACATGTAGTTCTTCCAGACCATCATGCAAAAATCATGGATTTTGCAAAGAAGGCTTATCATGCTTATTTTATAGTCAAACTAGGTAAACAGGATAAAGCATTTGTTCCCCATATCTGCTACAAAACATGTGTGGAGAGCTCAAGAACAAGCACCATGTTCAATACTCTGATGTTCTTTCTGCCATAAAGCCAATCCTGCATGGACCAGATGTTCATGTTCCTGAGCCTGACATCACCATGGAATCTAGTTCTGAATCTGGATTTACAGACATGACTGAAACAGGTGAGTGTGGTGCATACAAGCCAGAAGAGGACTACAAACCAATGCCATTGACCAAAGCCAAACTCAATGACTTGACACAAGACCTGAACCTTTCTAAGGAGTCTGCCCAGCTGCTGGGTTCTTGTCTTCAAAAGAAACATCTACTTGCCCCAGGAACATTCTATTGGTATTGGAAACACAAGAGAGAGAGAATTCAGGAAATTTTTTGTGTGATAAGCATCTTCACTGATCTATTGTAACAATATTGCTTAAGTGATGAAATTAATGGGTATCAGGTATGATGCCATGGAATGGAAACTTTTTCTTGACTCATCTAACAGAGGTCTCAAGGCAGTTCCTCTGAATAATGAAAATAAATTTTCATCAATCCCTGTTGGACACAGTTGGAATGAAAGAATCCCACAACAGCATGGAACATCTCTTATCTGCCCTCAATTACCAGGAACATAAAGGGTTGATTTGTGGAGATCTTGGACTCATCCTAAGACTTCAAGGCATAAAATATCCATGCTTTTTGTGCTTGTGGGATAGATGGGGTGACAACCAGCATTAGGTCAGACAAGAGTGGCCATCAAAACAAGGATTAGAACACGGGTCACACAATCTTCTGTTCCAACCTCTGGTTGGATTGAGCAAAGTGTTACTTCCACCCCTATATATCAAACTCAGCCTAATGAAAAACTTTGTAAAGGCACTGGAAAGGGAAGGTGGAGGATTTGCCTCCCTCCACCACAAGATCAAATGAATCAGCATAGAGAAGCTTAATTAAGGCAGGTATATTTGATGGTCCTCAGATAAGGGAACTTATAAAAGATGCTAGTTTTGATGATTCATTAGATCCTACTAAACTCTCTGTGTGGCTGTCCCTTAAGGGGTGCCTCACCCTTTGATATGGTTGAAAAATATGAAAAATTCAAAGCTTAGATTTGAGTGGATTTGAAGTGTACATATATGTATCAACATATAGGAACACGAATTTTAATCGTAGCAAAGCTACTATGCTGGCCATGTAGCTTTTAAAAGTCTTAGGAGCGTAATCATTTAAAGGACGTGCGCAAGTATGGGTTATGTTTTTCTGTATATAAAACTCATTTTTTATTGTTTTCTGTATTTCCATCTGAGTGTAATTCTAGAAGTATCTGGCAGGGCCTGTGTCTCTCCCACAATGGTAGTAGCACCCTAGCTACCTAGAAGCCAAGGAGGGAGTCAGATGCACACTGCTCAGCTAGGCTATGTTTGCTTATAACCACAATTGTTGTATATTAGTGGTTTTTGTTACTTCCCTTTCGAACATCACCATAAGATCACTATGCCACTTACAAGAAAGGACAAGCTTCACAAAATGTGGGGAATTAGGAGACAGAAGGCTGCAGAAAGAAGAGCATTGCTGCAGGAAGACAGTGCATCAGCTACTACTGTTGCAGGATGGAGGGATTGGAGATAAGGAAGAGGATGGACTGGAAAAGATAGCAGCAGCTAAGAAGAAAAAAGAAACAAAAGAAAGGAAAATAAGAAAAGTACAGGAGGAAAAGGAGAAGAAAACAGCTGAAGGTGAAACACACTGGCCCAGGGTTGTGGTGGTGGACCAATAAGACATCTATTTGGTGAGCATTATCATTGACACTTTCAATTTGCATTTTTTTTCTTTTTTTTCCATTTTGGAAGCATTTTTTGTGTTGTAATAGTATTTAGAGCTTTTGCGGTCGCTTGCTGGTCACCCAGCCAGCCTTTTCCCTACAGAGTGAGCTCAGAGCTCATAGACCAATCTTCAGGTAGGACTGAAATCCCATCACACACTACACACTGGAACTGCAAAGCCACAACCCCCCTTACATCCCATACCTCTCAGTTGTGAGCCGACCATGCTAATCACTACACTACACAGTGTGTGTGTGTGTGTGTGTGTGTGTGTGTGTGTGTGTGTGTGTGTGTGTGTGTGTGTGTGTGTGTGTGTGTGTGTGTGTGTGTGTGTGTCCTGGCACAGGAGACACCACAATCATGAAGGTGATTCTTCCAGGGCAAGGCCTGCCATTGCACTCAAGCAGTGCTGCCCCAAATGTGGTTAACTTGAGAGCAAAACTTTTGTTAGCAGGGATTTAGTTCGTCCATTCCCATTGTGTGTGTGTGTGTGTGTGTGTGTGTGTGTGTGTGTGTGTGTGTATATATATATATATATATATATATATATATATATATATATATATATATATATATATATATATATATATATATATATGCTTTTCTAAAACAAAAGTAGATTAGTATCTTTAATCCTTTCTTTTTACTAGCAGACCAAGATATATTTTTCCTTGATCTGTTTTCTGCCTTACTTTTCACTTCACCAAACATTAAAGAGTGGATGAATGAAATTTTTCCAATATTTGGAATTCTTTTTTTTTTTTTTTAGGGGGGGTAGGGATACTCTGTAATTTTCTCCTTAAATTTGTTTCACAGCCCTTGGTAAGCCTCATATTCATAAGGGGAATGACTACCATATGCATCTGTAGATGGAAAACATCAAATGTATCTTATGGTTTCCAACTGGTCCTTTATCCTGAAGTCAGCAGCCAGTACAACCTTTGTTCTGGTGTCAGCAGCCAGTACTGCCTTTATCTCCATGTTATCACCCAGTTCAGCCTTTATCTCAGTGGCTGTTTGTAGTCTGTGTACTCTTGTCTGATTGCCAGGAAGCAGGCTTATAACTTAATCAAAACTTCACGAAAAAAAATCATTCAGTACTTAGCAAGTAACAAATTAAGATAAGACATTCATAATTATAAAACTTATTTCAAATTTGGTACAACTCTATCAAGGCATGTAAACAGTTAAAGTATGCAGAATAAAGCTCACCAAGCTGTTATATTCCAATGATGAAAGACACTTACTGTATTGTAAATATATACAAGCAGTTACAACAAGCCTGATAAGAAGTGAGCCCAACATTACAAATCATTTATAGCTTTTATTGGCATTATAGTCCTTGAAACAATCTCAGGTCTTTAGATTAGAGAATTGTGGATCCATTAATCTATCAAGTGATTCAAGAAAGTTAACCAAGATGCTGTAATAATGTAACTCTGTAAAAAAAAATCTGAAAGCAGAGATTAAGTACTGGGGGATTAGGTTGTGCGAATGGCACCCATCTCCAAAAAGCATGTGCATATCTATAGGTACAGTATTAGCAAAGAATGAATAGGTATAAAATAAATAAATAACAAAATGTTGAACTGTCTCTGCAATGCCAGCTGTTTACAAGATAGGAAAGAAGAAAATCAGCAGTGATAATATGATTGCAAGTAAAGATGAATCTCCCTGCATAGGTAACTTTCTGCACAGTAATAAGAAGAGTACAGCACTACTATTTAATGATTTTATCCTCAATCATTATGCAATGTATTAGCTGATAGTATATTTCTTTTTCCAAGATGATTGAATGTTGTCCTAAGCAAAGACTAAAATTCTGAAATTAAAAGAAAATTAAGCAATTTAATTGAGCAAGAAATTAACCCTCTATCTTCAAGTCATTGTTTGTTTTTTCCCCTATGATGTAGCAGTTACCATGACAATAAAAACTATAAAACTGTAGTGTCATCTACAGATCTGCAAAGCAGAATTACCTTTTGTAAGCAGCTGAGACATAGAATGTGAAGAATAGCACTAACAAATAACTACACTATGAATGATCTTTAGCTGGCTTGCTTACTATATCCAGAAGTTCTGTCAAATCTACCTTGGAAATTAACTGTGGATGGTAAAATTACTAAGCAAATGTTCCTAACTCATTCCTCAATACACACACTATTCAAGACAAACCTTGAGAAGGTCGAGAGGGTGTGTGAAGCACGCGGCCCCACAGGAAGCCATACCTCCAAAGTACCATCTGGCTGCTCGTTGCTCCCCCATTGCTATTACTCTATCAAGGCAATTCTGCAGAAGATATAAAATACATTTACATTTTATGCATCAATTAAGATGTATAAGGATAGAAGTCTGGTACAGTAAATACTGAGAAAATAGTAAAAAAGACAATTTACATTTGTTGGAGAAAAAAGATTAAGGTAGGATATAATATTGGTATCTGAGTCATATAGACATAGAAAAAATCCAAATGGTATAAGGTAAAACGTCTATATTTCTGTGGGTTGGGACTGGCTCACAAACTCTCTTAAGAAGCTTGATTTCATGGTATTAGGGAATCTGAAGCACCAGCAATTGATCTAAATGGAAGAAGCAAATGCTGTCATGCCTACCAATGGTAAGCCACAAAGTGATCTTGAGAGTTGTGTGGCCTTACAAAGGTCTCTTACGCATGAGTTCATCTTGCTTTCAGACAAATTTTTCAAAATTTCTGTGGAACATACTTGGGATACATTAACACATGTACAGCCACACTGCTGTGCCTTTAAGTGGTTGGACATCCAGGTCATGTTAATCTATTTACAACACAGTGTAGCCAATATAACTGTCATCAATGGAAAAATGCACATCATATTAAACTACTCATTTTCTTGAACAAACACACGAATCAGTATGTAATATAGTAATTATAACTAATGAAGTTTCCTTCAAAAATAACAAAATGTCAATACTACAGGCAGCAATTAAATAATGGATATCCTAATTATACCACATGACAACAGTCAAGTCTATCTTATGGCCCTCTGTGTTTTAAATAGCCCGAGATGATCACATGAATTAATAAATTAATCAGTCAAGCATCATTCGTACAAATCACTATTTTCTGAGGGCCTTACAGACTTAAGTGACTAGGTATACACTTTCCACTCCTGAGACGGTGAATAGTGCCACAACGCACTGTCCGAAGAGTTACCTGCTGGGTCCGTTATCAATGTGAAGTGAATGAGGCAAGGAGGCACCATGCACCAGCTAGGCTGCTGCTGCTGCCCAATAGTGAGTGACCTTGTCTTGTCTGGTGCACGGTACACCACAACACCCACCAGTAGGCAACAGTATCACACACTCACACCACATCCACACCCAACACTTGCATCGACAAGTATTATCATGAACGTACACGTTATGTACAAAGGCTGAGATCCAGAAAAGTTTGAGCGAGGAGTGAGGACACAGAGGTCAGAGATTCCCCAACAGCTGATGGATGGGAGTCAAGGAATCATTGATAACGACCTTCCCAATGTACTTGTTACATCATATCATCTGCATCATACTCACCCAACTCTTAAAACTGGCCTAATAAGCCACGTATCGTGTTACTATGGTAATTTTTTATATATTTTCTTGGTCGGTAAAGTAGCATATTATTTCTATTTTCATTGCCCTTTGTTTTATAAATGTCAAACAGTACATCTCTGTAACTGTTTATAATTCTAAAACGCATTTAGTATTTCATACAAAACATTAACAGAATGAAACTGTATAAAGAAACAGGATTTGCACGTGCAACCATTAGCCAATCAGCATTCAAGATTGAGGACGCACCTACTCTCTCAGCCAATCACACTTTTCATTCAAGGGCGCAGCGATGTGTGACCTCGAAAGTACAGTTCGTCGTGTGTAGATATATATACACCGATTTCAGCAAAACAGTAAAGCGGCAGTGTTATAAGTATTATTTCATTGCCGGCAGAAATTGGTTACCTTTGCGCAGATGCGGATATGGAGTTGTGCGTCGCTACGGTGCGGCGGACCGGGAGAGATGAAATCGCGGTCAGGAAAGTATAGGAAAGTGACCTCACAACTGACTGATGGGTTTGCTTCGTAGGACTTTTTCTTTCTTTCTTTTTATACCTGTGAAGGCTGTGGCGTAATCACCTCCATATGGGTGGTCAAGAGGCCTCGCCATCAGCTGCAAGGGAGTTGTGAGGACACTGAAACATATTAGTGGACTCTTATACAACTAACTACCCCACGAGAGGCCAGACCAGGGGGATAATTACATGTAAGGTACATGCACTCAAAGCTGAAAGTAATGTTACCACGGCTGACATTATCGTCTTAGAAGAGAACGGGGTACATATGCACACATTACATGGTAGACTAGACTGCTACTGAAGTAGTCTATGTTGTGCAAGTTTTTTTTTTTTTTTTTTTTTTTTTTGTGTGTGTGTGTGTGTGTGTGTGTGTGTGTGTGTGTGTGTGTGTGTGTGTGTGTGTGTGTGTGTGTGTGACTGAGCCAAGCACATTTTTTCTGATTATCATCATCATTTGAATAAACACAACAGTAAAAGTTTTTATAATACAAAATTTATTTACTTTACAAGATTCATGAAATGCTATTGAATATTTCATATGAAGCACATAATTACGTGGTCTGCTTAATCTGATAACGACAACAACAATAACGACTATAATGGATTATGAAAGGAGAAACGCAATAAATTACTATTTGTTGTAATTTTGTAGGTCAGATATATCTAAGTTAACTTCAGATCAAAGATTTTTTCACTAACCAAAAGAAATAATTGGTAACCCGTTGACATGTACACAAAACAAGGAGGACGTGGTGTTTTGAGGAAAATACTGTTCCGCATTAACGTTACAAATATACCTGCTAGATTTATCTAAACGGTTATTAGTAAAGACTTATGACCTATTATGAAATCACAGTTTATTAATTTTGACAAAGTATGTTGTAATCATGCGACGCTGACTAATAGTCATGTGACAGCTTCTCGTCGACCCCAACCATCATCCAACAGCTTCGTCACTTGGCCTCACTCTTTATTCAAACCTCTGAAGGCCACAGACATGGCGAGGCCAAGATTGCTGCTTGGCACCTTTTTCCTGGGTGTGGTGATATCCACCGCGTTGAGTTATGAGTTGCCGTGCACAGTGGTGGTTGAACAACAGGAATACGACTTGAGCAGTCTGGCCACCGCGGACCACTGGATGGTAGAAAGAATTAACGCTTATGGCAGTAACACTGTCATTTACCTAAGTGTGTGCCATCCACTCAGAAATGTACCAAGTGGCTGTTCTGGTAATGATACCGGTGTGTGTATCAGTGAAAGACTTAGTGAAAACACCACGAAAGTCATTGTGCCTAACGCTGGGCGGGTGACCTCCGATGGCCCATTCAGTTTTCATGGACAAATGGTGGAGTATATGATGGGTGATGGGGATTCATGTCCTGAAGCTGGAGATGTGTATCGTACCTCAATCAACTTCATATGTAGTCAGGAGGAAGAGAGTGGACCAATACTTATGAGCTTCAACAGGTGCCAGATTTTATTTGGTTGGATGACAGAGGCTGCTTGTCCGCGCCGTTTGGATGTTGTCACTGACACGCCCTGCACCATACAGTTCCCTTCCTCTATCCACAAGTTACACTTACAGACATTGCGTGCTGAAACATTTTTCGCAGCATACTCTGTTCAACCCAATGCAGAATATGAGATCAACATCTGTGGCCCTGTTATGAATGGCTCTTGCAATGGCAAAGATGTGGCTGTGTGTCACCACCCTGAGGGTAGAAGCCCTGAAGTCATGGCTACCACACATGACATGAATGTTAGATGGGAAGAACATGAGACCCTTATTCTAACCTACCAAGCAGCTAAGCCGGGAAAGAATGTGGAAGTTACATTTACGTGTGACCGTAGTACTGCCAAGACTGAAGTCAATTATGTGTCACAGAATGACACAACTGTATCTTTTGGTGCACGAACATCTGCTGTATGCCCTCCATCTCCGAACCCCAGCTGTGTACTGGAAGACCACGATGGCAGTGTATATGACCTGCGGCCTCTTCACAGGACGCAAGGTAACTGGGAGGTGTTTCGGTCAACCAGTGATGGCCAGGTGAGTTTTAGAGTTCAAAGTCATATTTTTGTTAATAACAGCTGCAATATCATAGAAATTATGAATTAGATGAACTTAGCTAAATATGTTTTATAAATACTAGTTCCATATGTATTCTGGCATTGCCTCTATCCAGATTAAACAAGCTTGGGGACATGGTGGAAAAGTGGGTGTTCTTAGGATGTGGCAGGCCAGAATGTTATAGGACAGCTACTAATGTTACTACAACTACTACCAACTTACTGCTACTCAAGTTATATTATTGTTCCTACTGTTACTACTTCATTAACAATTATCAGTTAATTAACAGTAGTACCAGCCAAAGTCATGAGGTTCAGCAATTATGCAAGAGACATGTATTAGCATAGATCAGGTATTACTCAGAATAAATTATTTAGATGCTATTATTTCCAAGCCTAAATTAACTTGTCACATCAAATATAATTTACATTCACCATTAACACTTGGATCTCTATATTTTACAAAGAGTAAAAACACAGGAAAGCAATAATATCCTTCAAGTTGTGAAAAAAAATTGGATATTTAATGTGATAACTTATAACACATTCATAATACATTTTCCCGAGTAACAGTAACAGCATTTGCCTTCACCTTCCTTTTGTTTTGTCTCCAACCCACATTGTGATGTCACGATGATATAGGCCATGAAAAGATGTATAAAGCTATGATAATAATAATGCTGTAAATGTATAAAATTTCATGATAATAACAATGATTAATATCTTGAAATTAATTCACAATTTGGCAACAATATGCTACTCCGATTCTATAGTCAAGGTCACTTAGCGACCCATGTGGATCTCAGCCTAGTATTCCTTAGTTCGGATGGAAGTGACAACACTATCTGGTAGGGAATTCTCCTACTTGTCCCACCTAAAGCATCTCCCTGCCTGCATCCCACTGTAGCTAGTCATGAATCATTATCTTATCCACACAATAAGATTAGCAGTACAGTACCTTAATCTTATGATTAATTCACTTGGATGTAGTGTAGAAGTAGTAGAGGTAAAGATATGATTTGTAAGTTATGCATTAAAGATGGTGTTGTCATGAAATTGTATAATCAGTCTGAGTTTGATAATCATAAGTAGTCATTCTTAACCTTAATTATTGTCAGTGAAAGTAGAGAATTATTGTTGAGAGGTGCTGCTGCTTTGTGAAAGGTTTCTTTAGATCTTGTACAAGACATTGTGTGACCAACATCCCCTGGTGCAAGAAATGTGTTTTTATATCATTCAAAATGTCACAACTGTATGCCTTGAAAAAAATTCATAGTGCAGTCTACTTTTTTCCTGTACAACACTTAAGCTTAGCATGAGCAATTTCTCAACCAGTTTTCTAAGTTGGAAATGTGACTCTACTATTAGGTTAAGCTTATTCTAGCTTATTGGTAAATGCATAGATTAAAAGAATAGTTATTAGTCTTTTATGAACTAAAGAATCCTATCAATGTGCAATATATTGTTTTTGCAATATATATATATATATATATATATATATATATATATATATATATATATATATATATATATATATATATATATATATATATATATATATATGTATATATATATATCAAGTCCGTTGTTACATAAAACTTTTGCTGAAGCTGGTTTTGTCTTGAAAGTTCAGCTAAAATTAACTTTTTTTATCTTGACATTTTTTATTTTCCAACTTCCGTAATTGTAGTTAGTTTTGTCTGGTACATAGTAGATTGGTTTTCATTCAACCACATATGGCTGCTTTCATGTTTTAAATGTAACAACTATTAAAAGGTAACCTATAAACAAAAATTATATTTCTAAATTGTTTCCTGCACAAAGTATTCTTTAGTATTGTTATTGTTGAAGTCGAGTGTCATAATACTGACAATGACTCAATTTTTCACAGGAGATTTTGTACCTCATCAATATATGTGGACCAGTGAACCCTGGTAGACAATTCACATGCCCTTCAGGCCTGCTTGGGGCATGTATGGCTGGAATAAGTGAACATTCTGCTTATAATCTAGGCCTCCTGAACTCTGAACCAACAATCAACACTGAGGACAACTCCATCACTATCATCTACAATGGTAAGGAGGCTGGATGTAGTTGTCTGCTATTATTGCATAATAGTATTCTTAACAGTAGATTTTGAACTGTTCTGATCTTGTAATTGTATGAAAATTTGAACTGAAGGTCCCAAGGTGGATAGCAGGAAAGCACAGTGGACAAAGCCTTTACTTCGCCTTGTTTTCCGTAATGACATTCAAATGTCTTCTTAAATGTCAACTGATGGTGCAAAGAATTTTTAAGTTTGCAAAAATGTCTGCTTTTGATGAGTTTGTCACAGTATCATGGCAGCCTTGCTTAATTGCTGACATAACTCAGCATGCAGGATATGAATGCGTTTAAAACCTAGGGAGCATAGGCTGTGATATGTTTTAATGTTCCTTCAGTAATTTGTGATCTCTTACAGGAGGTGAACCTTGTAAGGGAGGCCAGCATAGCTACTCCACCAGAATCAACCTGATTTGTAGCCCTACTGAACATGATCCAATCCTAGTGAATGAAACTGAAACTTGTGAACATATTTTTGATTGGCTGACCCCAGTGGCATGTCCACGTCACCTCAGGAATGGGACTGATTGCCAAGTTAAAGATCCCCTTTATGGTAATGTGTATGACCTCAATCCCTTAAGAAATATTCACAAGGATTATATAGTGACTGGTGATGGAGATGAGTTTTTTATCAATTTGTGTGGTCCACTAGTATCTTCTTGTGATGGTCAGAATGGTACCTCAGGAGTATGTCAAATCACTAATGGTCAACAGCTTAGTGCAGGACATTATACAACTCAAGTGACTTTCAATGATGGAACCTTAATTGTAGACTACCCAAATGGAACAAGTGGCTGCCAGACTAACAACACTAGGTCCTCACAGGTAATCTTCCTCTGTGACCACGAAATAAGTGGCAGAGATGGCCCCGAGTATTTCAAACAAAATGGATGTTCAAACATCTTTTTCTGGAAAACAAAGTATGCTTGTCCATCATTTCACGTTGTTGACTGCACCCTATTTACTGGAGATGGAACAATGTACAACCTTCAAGAATTGTCTTCATCTTCCTCAAACCTTGAATACTACACAGCAAATGATAAAAAATTTGTACTGAATGTGTGCAGATCAGTGGTGCATCAAAAAGGCAGCAGGTGTGCGTACAGAGCAGGGGCATGCATTGTAGATCGGACTCACCACAATGATTCTGTAAATATTGGAGAGGTGCATAGTGGACTCTATCTTGAAGATGGAAGACTTATGATAAGGTATTCAGGAGGTGAACAATGTGGAGAACACAAACAGTTATACCAAACTGTCATCGAGTTAAAATGTGATGAAAATGAAAACTACCCTATTCCACAGTTGATTGGTGAAGAAAACTGCACTTATTATTTTGAGATAAAAAGTGCTGCAGCTTGCCCAGTGTCCATGAAGAATAATACTTTACCTCTGGTTGGAAAAGACTGTGCTGTCAAAAGCCCCAGTGGTTATGTTTTTGATCTCAGTTCTTTAAAACAAAAAACTGATTATGAAATCAAGGACAGTCAAAATGTTACATGGACTCTGAATGTCTGTGGAGCCTTAAATAATCCAGAATGCCCAGGAGAGGGTGTTGGAATCTGTAGCAAAGGTGTTAATGCTGGTCAGGCCAATGCTAATCTTTACTACCTTCCTGGGCACCTTTCTCTCCACTACACTGGGGGAGAGCAGTGCAATGGTAATATAAATCGCTCCACCTTTATCACTTTTGTGTGTGGTGCTGAAAATGTGACGGAAGGTCCTGTGCTGATCTATGATGATAATGACTTTTGTATGTACTTCATTACTTGGTACACTGAGTTGGCTTGTGAAAAGAGGATATCATGCTTTGTGGATACCTGGACCCACCGCATTGATCTCTCTCCGCTCATCAAGTCATCTGGCAATTATGAAACTATCAACCCAGAAAATCCCAAGGAAAAATTTTACCTTAATGTATGTAGGCCATTGAATCCCATTGTTGGTCTCAACTGTCGGCCAGGATCTGCTGCATGCCTTTTCAAGCCAGGTCTACATGGAAACAATCCCTTCAGCCTTGGCCATCCCAATATAAGGCTAGTATCTGATAACGATGGTGCCAATATTATGTACACACATGGAGCCAAGTGTACCACTGAACCTGACTACAATCTATCTTCGATGATACACTTCATATGTGACCCAAGTGCAGGCAAGGTTAGTAAGATTAATACTTTCAGAGATCAAGCATTCCTTTGTTGTTCAGATGATAATTTTATCATTTTAAGTGTCATAGTGTAGGTAATAGATAACTTTTAACAACTAAACTGCATGTAATTTGATATGGCACTCAGCCAGATTGTTCTTTTATGGATTTTTCTTGTGAATAGATAAGATAGACAAAATTATGTCCCTTATTTAATGGCATTGTTTTCTTATGAATAGATAAGATAGACAAATCTATGTCCCTTGTTTTTGAGGCCATTATTCAGGAAAGAGTAGATAATGTTTGAATATTAATAGTCTCACATTTTTCTCTTAGGTTCTCATTCATAGTATCATTTTCTTTCTCTTTTTGATGTTTTTTTATCCATATTTTATTTCTCATATTATCTTGTTTTGTTTTATCATCACATATTTTACTTTTCACTAACTTCTATCTTTGTACATTAGTTTTTCTTTTATTTATTTATATATATAGCATTTAGCAAGTTTAGGCAAACTTGTTGTTTGTATTAACTTTTTTTTCTATTGCTAACTAATATCCTTCTTATGAACCTATCTGAACTTTTGTATAACTAAGCATCTTTACCTTCATGCACTATATACAAGTGCTGAAGTCTTTAATGACTATACATACATGCATGTTAAGCCTCATTTTATACAACTTTACCAACATCATTTTCCTCTTCCAATATGATTTCCATAGCATTCACAAGATTTTTAATGTCTATTTTTTTCATACAATAGATTGTTCCATATTCCTTACAACTGCATATACTTATACTTCATCTAGCTCTATGAAAGCTGTTTTTCAGATATCTGATAAAACACAGACTTTTCCAAATTCTTCTCTTCTTGCAAATCTCTATTCTCTCTCTTACTAGCAGGATATTTTTTTGTTGTATGTTTGTTAGTTTGTTAGTTTGTTTGTGAAGCACCCTATGGAGACTGATAACATGCACAATTGCCATAAAATCCGGAAGTGGTCTGTTATATATAAGAATGATAAATACTAAAGTGTTTTGTCTGTATATATATATATATATATATATATATATATATATATATATATATATATATATATATATATATATATATATATATATATATATATATATATGAATAATTATGATTTACCATTTTGCAGGGAAAGCCAGTGTTCAAGGAGGTGACGCATGACTGTCAGTACCAGTTTGAGTGGCGCACATCAGTAGCATGTGATACACTGTTCAAGGAAGAAGATTCTGGCCCACAGTGTCAAATCCGATATGATCAAGCTAAAGCAAACATTGATCTGAAACCTTTGTATCGCCCTGAAGGGTATCATGTGCAGTTTGGAAGCAAAACTTTCATTGTAAATGTTTGTGGTGCAGCATGCAACAATTCAGGTAGCTGCTCCTCTGATGGTGATAGTTATGGCTTGAGCAACAAGTCTAAACTTGAGTGGCATTATGGTCGACTCAGTCTGAAGTATTTTGAGGGTAGTCAGTGTGTTGGATCTTCTGGACATAAAAACACGACTATATTCTTTAAATGTGACATGAGTGCAGGTTTTGGTGTACCAGTCCCTGATGATCTGATGGAATCTCTGGAATGTCAAGCTATTTTTAACTGGAAAACTAATGTAACTTGTATTGAAGGTATTTATGCTACAGAAGACACACCTACAAGCATAACTTTGTCAAATAGCACTACAGGACAGAATAACCCTTCCAAAAATTCACTAATAGATAACACTACTGCAGCCCATTCTAGTATACCTGCTGTCACTGGAACTATTTTGGTTTTGTGTGGTTTGGTGCTTGTGGTGGCTTTGGTCCTTATCAAATCAAGGCATGGGAATCGTATTGTGGCTGCCACTCGTAGACTGTTTGGAATTCAAGGATATGGTCATGCCCGTCAGTCCCGAGTTGAAAACTCTACTTTATTAGGAGAAGCAAATTCTATTAGGATTTTCAGGAGACATGACAGTGATGATGACCTGCTCAGAGTCTAGATATTCTAACAGTCACATTCCTTGCTATGCTAGTCATTTGCAATGACCAAAGTAGTTTAATGATGTGGTTTGTTGTTACACTTAATTTTTATATGAAATGATAATTGGAGTTGCTGTGTTAGGTAATATTATTGCTTTTCAATTTTATATGAATTACATTTATTCAGATGCAGAGATGACAATGAAATGAATTTTTAATATGTAATTTTTCCAAAGAAGAATGATTCTTCATTTAGCTCAATTTTATTGGAATAACTTCGTAAAAATATCCTAACCTCAGCCCAACAAATATTTAGAAAATTCCAGTGCTGTAGTAAGAATTATATCCAGTATTAATAGATACTTATATATATATATATTTTGCAATAATTAGATTGATAATAATCCTGGTGATCATGCTTACTACAAAATGATAATTCTAAATATTTGGTGAGCTGAACTGTGTTTTCAATGGAATTGTGTGCTAGTCATCAAAATTAATCTTTCACTTATTTGTGTAATAAATTTATGGTTTGCAATATAATTTGTGATATGCATAGTGTGTTGAAGTGTAATGACCACTAAATCATCTGTAGTGTTAAGTGTGAAACTAGATTTCTTAACACTTTCACATCTTGTAGATCTGTTACAGTGGTGTACAGTCATGTGATTGGCTTACAGGCAAGAGGGCCTTGGTCCAAAATCCTTATTTAATAGAGAAAAGATGCTGTTATCTCATAATATGGTGTGGTATCTGACATCCTTATAGCCACTCAAGGCAGCCAGTTTTCAGCTGTGAACTTGCATAGCCTGATAGTGAGAGATAATATACAGAAATTCTTTTTCACTAAAATTAGTTTCATTTAATGTTGTGCCATTTCTCAAGTGTTGTGACTCTAACTGTCAACATCATACTTAGAAATGTATGCTGTGATTACAGTTTTCACTATTTGATAAATAACTCATATGAGCACACACACACACACACACACACACACACACACACACACACACTAGGATGTAAATTTAGAATTAGATACATTTCAAGAGATGTTCCTTTAAATCAGTTTCACACTTAGTTGATGTGTTTCTTTAGTAAATAATGAAATCTGGTTCTTTCAAGGGACTTGAAGCATCAGTATTAAGTAAATATAGTATAATAATCTATTGCTTTCATTTTCATTTTTAAATAGCTTTCCTCTGGGTACAAAGTGTAAGTAAAAAAATTAATGATTAATAGAAAATAAATCAAATGCCATGTGATATTTCAACACATTTTTTGTTGACTTTATGATCTAAGTTTTTTTTTATGTTACAATTCAACTTTGTATATGCAAGCAAATATTTTGTAATTCTGTATATGAAAATATTATGTAAGTATTTTGTCTGCCTCCTTGGAGGATTAAAAAGGTCATCTTATATACTACCATGAAATAATATGCTAAGAAAAAGTTGATGACAAACAAAATTTTCTTTTAAATTGAATCTTATATATATATATATATATATATATATATATATATATATATATATATATATATATATATATATATATATATATATATATACTAGAGGAAATGATAGAGCAGTTATTGTGTATTGTATGCTTTGAGTTTTAGTTCAATCAGACAACCAACAAAAATATTTAAAGAAGCATTTAGTACAGATGCAGTATGCAAGAGAAACTACTAAAGTGTTCAAGATTAGGTTCTTCACAAAACTGGTGATTCATTTAAGATATATTAGTGATTAAACAATGAAGGACTATACTCTAAGATGTGATGCATTAGGTAATGAAAAACCATTAAATAATTTGTATATCTTTCACATAATATCAGTGAGAGGGAATATCCCCAGATTATAATAGAATCAATAATAGAATGGAAATCAAGATTTTAGTCATTCAGAAGAAGAAAAAAAAAATAGTTAACTAATCTGAAAGAAAAAAAATCATTAAAATAGCAAAAAGGAAAGGTAATATCACATGAATAAGAATGCTGAGGATAATCACAAAGAAAGAGATACAGGAATATGATATAAAGGCTCCAGGGATTTTATATAGATGAAAAGGGGCAGTTCTAGTATAATCCAAAGAAGACAAGTAAAGATTGTTTCTGTCACCTAACTGTCTGATCCATGCCACATTATGACAAAATACATGGGTTGACTGCCAAAAATATTGCTATACCTAAGTAGAAAAATAAATGCATAAATAATAATAACCAAAAAATAGCTGAGGATAGGAATGGGACACAAGAATCTATGTGTAGTACATGAACTGGAATTTAATAAGCAACCACATGTATGAACCAACATAAGACAGGCAGTCACAATTTAAACTTTATAAATTTCTAATTTTCTAAATAAAAACAAAAGTCTCGGTATAATGAGTGTGAAGAACAGTAAGGAAATGTCAAAGTTAGTTAAGAAAAAAAATGCTAGAGCTGTGAAACAGACCTATTCTTGAGAAATGGAGTCAATGCTAATTTAGCAGAAATGAAGAGGTAAAGCATGGCTCATTATCAAATAAAGAGAAAATTGAATTATTAAATGGAGATTGAAATTCATGGTATTTTCTGCTGACTCAATAGTGCATTACTAAAGAATTACCAAAAGTAGATATTGTATAAATAAGTGCAAAGCAAAGTAATCACTACTATAATCTAGCTTAGAAAAAAGGAGATACATGTACCTGGTGACTGCAGCCAATCAACAGGAAGGAGAAACGAAAGCTTGTAACTGACATTGTTATTTAAAATTATTTACCAGTTATACTGTATCATCTCTCTTTTCTAATTTTTTTTATTTTATATTAACTGACATTGTTATTTTAAAGTTATTTACCAGTTATACTGTATGATCTTTCTTTTCTAATTTTTTTATTTCATTAACTGCCATTGTTATTTTAAAATTATTTACCAGTTAGGGTGAATATAAGCATTTTTCTGCTAAAAATGGCCTTAGTAATTCACGAAATTGCCGAAATTATGAAAAAAAAACTTTGAGCAAAATCCTCGAGTATGCAAGGCTGCAAACGGTGAACCACAAATGGGTGAGGGTATACTGTATACAGAGATGAGTGAATATTAGAAAAAAAATTGAAGCAAAAGTGAAACAAGATGAGGACGAATGATTATTAGTTATTTCCAGGAATGTGACATGAATGAAGAACCAACAGAAATTGGGAAACTGCCTCTCTATCCCTTTTCCTTCAGTCACTGAATTTAATACACATATTTTTTTGGCACTAATTGAACTACCCTCCAATTTTTCCTCAATATCTTTCTTTTTAATTTTTGCTATCTTAATTTTCATTTCATTATATGCCTCTTCATGCTGTCATTTACTTTATCCAATGATGCATATAATAAAATCTAAATCAAGATAGCAAAAAAGTAAAAAGAAAGACATCCAGGAAAATTTGGACAGCAGTTCAGTTCTCAGTGCAAAAGAAATATGTGATATTAGATTCAATGGCCAAAGGAGAAGAGCAGTGAATGGAAGCCACTTGAAAAGATGGAGAGGCATGGAAAGAGAATACATGAAGAGTAAGAAGGAACTGAATAAGATGAGGAATTGCTCTTTAGAATTTGTAATGCAAATATGTGAAGATAATATAAGATTGCATTTATGAATGAAGAGGCACAGCATGACCCAGAGGCAGAGGCAAGGCATGCAGTGGAGAAAAGACATTTTGTGGCAGTAGTAGACAGTAAAATGGAGAGTGAGAGAGAGAATAAAATCTAAGTGAAAGTAAAAATAGAATAAAGTAAATACCCAAGATGATATGTTATGTATGTGACAGAGTTAGTTGAGTGACACCATGTAGTGTGATGATGAACTGTGATATGTGGAATGCCGAGGAAGATGAATCGGCTGATAAACCATGTGGAGACTGTTTTGAACCTGATGCCTGATTGTGGAAGATTGAATTAGAATAGCCATGTCAAAAATATATTGTATCCTGCACCCAGCTTTAGCTAGATCAAGTAGTTTATCAAGTACATATGTATTTGTACAACCACCAGTTTTACTTAAGATTTCTGTATTGTACATCTGGAAATTAAGGACACTTGCCAATGGATTATAAGCACCAGGTAGCATTTTAATTTTTGATACTCAAATTGCCATTTGAAACAAATTAGTTGAGTATAGAAGCTCCACTGTAATTACAAAAGTACATTATGCTAAATTCAAGTGTACCCTCAAGATAAATACCTAATGAAGTATTGAGATCTATCAAAATGTATCTTACACAAACATGATAGTGACATCTGAAGAAAAAAATAAATAAAAGCTCAGTGTCCAGGAAAGGCCTCATATGCCACAGGAAATATAAGGCTTGGACAGTTGAAAATTGAAGAAAGATCATGAGACTATACTCAGGTGTGGGTGGAGCGCTAGAAGATCTTAATATCACACAAGTAGACAATTGCATGAAACAAACTTTCAACCAAGGATACCAGCACTAAACCCTGCCTTTATGAAGAAACTATATATTTGGAAGATGAGAATGGCTTTTATTTCAGAAAAAAATCAGTTGGTCTGTTAAACTGTATTAAAAGATTTCATTCATGCTAGTGGGAATGTAATCTTGAAAACTGCATGAAATTCATAATTCATCACTTTCAGTAATGCATAAAAAAAAAGATATTTTTCATTGGACAATACATGTATGAATGTGAGTGTGTGTGTGTGTGTGTGTTTGTAATATATATATATATATATATATATATATATATATATATATATATATATATATATATATATAACACAACACAACACAACACAACACACATACAGTACTATACATATAAGTTAGCTTCATTATCTTACATAGGGTGCTATAATATTTACAGAGTGGTGGTAATGGTCACTAGTCAAGTGCATTATAGTATGGGAAAACACTTCAGGTGTTCATGAAGTGACATTTTTTGTTTGTGGCCAATATATATTTAAAAAAGTGGTTTTGCTTAATGATAATGTGTGATGCCTTACTTTTTGAGGATGAATAAAATATACAAAGCTTTTAATTTGTTTATAATGCCATAACTAAAGTAACAAATAAGACAATTCATATAAAAAAGATTGACTACATGATTGTGGATCAAAATCTTAATATAGAAATGGTGGATGTAAGAATTGTAAGAACATGAGGTTGTAAGAGTTGTAAGAGGTATATTCAAGGTATTTTACTGTTAAACACTACTTCTAATCAAAACTACAGAAAGATAGTTCTAGGTTATACAAAAGGGAATAGAGAAAGATACTCAAGGTAGAAAGTTTATGGTTAAATGAGTGAGAAGAATACAAAGAGAAGGATATTTAAGGGCTAAATGAGTGAGAATACAGAATTATAGAGCTGCATGGTGAATGGGAGAACATGATTAGCCAGAAATGCTGGAGAGGTTTTTGAAATTAAAAAAAGAATGTATTACTGGACAGGAGGAAATGAAAATAGGAAAGATTGAAGGGAAAATGGGTATTACATATACTAAAAGAGAAAAGACTATGAACTGATGATGGATCAACAATCTCTAAAATCTAATGTGAAGGTGAAAAAAAAAACTCATGAAAGACAGCTTGTGATGAGAGATGGTACATGAACAGGTGGGTGAGAAGACAAAAGAGTGATAAGGGCCTGCTGCAAATGGAATTCAGGCTGGAATAGAATTTGAAGAAGGAAGTGTACCAGGAAACAGGATAATGACCATCATCATCCCAATCTTTAAGGATAAGAGCTTTATAAGTAAATAAGGGGGAATTATGGAAGGATGTAGGTGTAGCTGATATATTCATCATCAACTATTGGTTGCTTTGAAAGAGCAAAATTTAACAGAGAAAAGGAACTGTATAAAGTAGGGAATGCTTCAGAGACTAGTAGATGCAGCAGAGGAATGAGAAGAAGGTTTTTGCTATATTCATGGACTTTAAGAAAGTGTGTAACAAAATCAGTTTGAGAATGTGTATGATAGGATTAACATGACGATAATAGTGTTACTTGCATAGACCAGGGCAATTCTTGCCTCATGAATGCCTCAGATTCCTTCATAAAAAGACTCATGAGTTTGAGGGGAGTGGAATAGTGACAATGTGTGCTAAGTGGCCATCTATCAAAGATGATCTTGGGGTATGCACACTACACAGTGGTTGTGGTCTCTTCCATGATAATTATGCTTCAAACAAAATTACTAACTAAATGAAGATGTAAACAGTATACATACAATGAAGTTTTCATGGAAAGGACTTCAAAATCAGATTAAATAAAGAATTATGTATGTCATATTTATGTAAAAATTATATTCTGACTAAACTTCATAAACAGTATCCTTATTGTTGGGTTTAATCCAGAATCTATCTTCATAATCAACTTCTTGTAGATTTCAAAAAAGACTATTTCATAACACGTTTGCAGACATTCCAGGGGCAAATAGCTTCATATTTCTCTCCTCCATTTTGTACTGCATATGTAAGGTTGTGGGCAAACATTGGATGGGGGTCCTGCTCTCAAACCATTTAAGTCTCAAGTCTCCATGAACCTCCCTTGCTGAACCAGTCTGTAATCCCCGGAGAGAAATATGAGCTGAAGCCATATGCATCAGAGAATTTGTCACCTGGGTGGCTGCATCATCATCCTTATCAGCTGTTGTAACCATCACCAAGGAACCTGAGGTTGTATTTGACGAATTTTTGACAAGGCTCCAACAGTAATGACTAAAAACAACAATCTCATCAGTTTTTACCCCAAGACTTAGAAAAGAAGTAACATTCTCCACAATAATTTGAACCTTTTCTCCTGCTTCTTTCCATGGTAATACATTTTTCTTTACGAGGCTGTACAGATTACATAACTGGTTTTCGTGGGTCCCTTGAATAAAACTAAAGGGATGACTATCAATATCAGATGTACCTGTTGAAAAAACCTCACAAAAAAGTTTTAATCCTTCAATAACTTTCAAATTACCTTGTTCTTGATGCTGCTTCAAATTAAATCCCAATTTACTACCAATGTTGCAGTAGTGCCCAAAAGTATTATGCAGAAGAACAAGACACACTCTCTGGTTACAGGCCAAACTTGTGGTCATAAGATGGGTCACCAGAGGGCTGGGTGAGGTTATGGCTGTTCCAGACACAACAAAGAATCCACTACTGTCAGCTTCTAAATCACCCAATATATTCTTCACTGCCTCAAACATCTGAAAACACAAACAATACAAGTTAGTTGCAATGTGCCACTCATTTGTGAGTATGTAGTAACTTCATCAAAATACTAACTCTACCAAGTAATATTTCATGTCCTTGGAAACTCAGGAGTCAGAAATTCAATCTTTTCTGGACTTGTGGACAATTGATAAGTTTTCAGGACAACTGTATACTAGCATTTCCACAAAAATCTATCCCAAATGATAAGATGTATGTAATATTCATTAACAGGGCACCAATGTGAAGGCACCTCCTCCAATCACAGGTACATCTTCAAACCATTTGTCTCCATCAGCCACACTAAAAGCCATAATAACCAAGAGAAGATACCAATATGCCCTGAGATGGGACTCCAGTGGGCTGAGGGAATCTGGTTAGGTTAGGTAAAAGTTTGGTTAGGCTAGAAATTCCATCCTTTGGGGAACCACAGGGTTTTGGGAGGGGAGGCATATATGAGTGATATACACCAGTCCCTTGATTTACAAATACTCTATTTATGAAATTTTGAAGTTAAAAATAAAATAACTAGGTCCTTATTACCAATTCACAAATGAATAATTCAAAATTATGAACAAAATGCTCTTTTTTGCTTGTCAGAACACTTAAATGAACTTGTACCACACAGCAACTGTCACAGTGATTGTAATTTTCTAAGCTCATTATTGATTACGATAGTACAAAATGCTAGACAAGCGTGGTACAAGTTTATTAAGGGTTTTGATAAGCCCCAAACAGCTAGAAAAGCTATCAACTTAAAGACAAAGCTTACCATATGGCAATAGAACAACAAGGAGCAGCAGAGGACACCACCATAAAACAGCTGCATCTAACCTGTGGCCTTTCCATGACTTTGAAAACAACATCCAGAAAATTGTTGAGAATGACTGATTGTGAAAGAAGCTTACACTGAGTTACAAGGCATGTGGCACTCAGGACACTGAATGCTTGCTGATAGGAAAGCTGTGTTACCTTAGAAACTGACACTATAAGTTGTCTTTTGAATGAAATTTTGTTATAACTTCCTAATAATCGAATTCGCAACCTTTATGTTACTTCAATGATAGCCATAGCTGAACTGACCACACAGATATCTTTGTGTACCTGTCTGTTTCTGAAAGTGATAGAGCTTTGGAGCTCACCACAACTCACTGGACTTAAAAAGACTTGGCAGACACAGCACATTCCGGCACCTCTTGAAACATTATTCAATTGTGACAGGTAGTGTGATGATCGGAAATGGTGGGAATTGTAACAACAACCTGAGAGTGGCCAAAACCATCCAGTGTTTATTGTATTAAACTATAACAGAACCGGCATTCCTCAGCATCTTGCACAAGTGAATGTGGCCTCAGCGGTGCATTTGCTTGTTCCCCCCCAAAAAACTTGTAAATCTAAAAAAAATAATAAAATTTTAAAAAATGCAGTCAGCGTTATAAGCAACCCGGGGAGGTTATGTATGGGTCCGAAATATTAAGAATGAAAAGCTCTATATGATGAGATGGGTGAGAGAAGTCATGTTGATTACGGTAAAAGGTTATAACAATAGCCGTGTGACTTGCTTGTCTTTAGTGTCCTGTGACAACATGTGACTGATATGTCTCTAATCTCCAAGAAAGTAGAATACCACTGGTCAGTTCAGTCAAGTTGTCCTGTTAAAAGTTCAACACTCACTTTATTCGTGGTGTTGTGTGGCCGTGGTGTCGTTTGCCTTATTATTGCTAGTCCTGCGATGGATGTCCTTGCTAGCTCCTTCACACACTTTTCTCAGCTAATCTCGAGTGTCACTTCAGTTTAAGTATCATGATGCTATGTGGCTACGACGACCCTTTATGACGTTACCACAAGTGTCATAATAGTTCTTCAGGAAAGCAGAGTTGCGAGCCGCGGGCCACCATGGATCTCAGCTGATTACGGAGTGTGCTGTGCAAGTTTCACTTTTGTAACAGTACCTGCTGCTCTCTTCCTGCTGATAGGGTGAAATATCCTTACAGGCTCCTTATCATGGTTCTATACAGTCATTGGTTAAAATTTCTACCTATTTATGGCTTTTGATTATTGTTCGAGTTGTACTGATTCTCTTTTACTTGATTCTCCTACCTGATGGGCTTCCCACTCCACACAAAGAGGGCCAGGTTCGAATCCCGGGCGCGGCGAGGCATATGGGCAAACCTCTTAATAGCCCCTGTTCACCCAACAGCAAGTAGGTACAGAATGTATGTAACTCGAGGGGTTGTGGCCTGCCTGTCCCGCTGTGTAGTGTGTCATGTGGTCGCAGCCCTACCCAAAGATCTGTCCGTAGAGAAAAGGCTGCTGCTGGCTGGATGACCAGCAGGCGACCGCGACAGTGGAAAAAAAAAGAAAAAAAAAAAAAAGCGAAAAGTAGCGGGAAGCCACACTCTGCTGATGTACCAACTCTAAATTTATCAATAATATTCTTAAACTCAACATAGCAAACCAGCTGGATGATGCATCATAAGTAGCAATGTACAATTCCGTCTAGTTATATATATATATATATATATATATATATATATATATATATAGATATATATATATATATTTTTTTTTTTTTTTACGACATTGATGTTTGTCTATTTTCTAATATTTCAGTTATGTTGTTTTTTATATTTCGTCACAATCCTTTAATTGACATACCTACGAAATACCCTACCGCCCCATACCTTCTCACTCTCACTTTTCACCCTCCTACCTATCTTTCCTTTATTCATTCCGTTCCTCTGCATTTGCCATTCCTTTCACTGAAAGTTATTTACTGTGACAAATATCCTAAACCCGTTCTCATCTTTCCCTCTTACTTCATTACTTTCCCTTTCATCTTCAGTTTCTTCAGACTCCCTTTCCATCCTCTTCCAATCTCCGAATGGTCACAATTAATTAAATGAGATGTAACTTTTAATTTCTTAACTATTTTATAAATATGAGAAAAAGAAGAGATTAATTCCAACTTAATTTGTGCAGCAATTTCATCATAGTGGAGAGAGAGAGAGAGAGAGAGAGAGAGAGAGAGAGAGAGAGAGAGAGAGAGAGAGAGAGAGAGAGAGAGAGAGAGAGAGAGAGAGAGAGAGAGAGAGAGAAGGGGGGGGAGGGGGGGCTGGCAAAGCCATCCACTGCAAATAAAAAATTGTATAACTTGTTTCCAAGTCTTCACAACACAACGTTTTTCATATTGCAGGACATTACAACACAAGATTTGTGTTGGATCAGAATATATGTTACATTTATTTAAGTTTTATTATAGCTTTGTAACTTTGCACATTATTTTACAGAATCCTCTGAAGGAAATACAAAAAGCTTATGTACAGCACTACAACACATAAGGAATAAAATCATATCTAAAATATCTCTGCTCTCTAATAATTTATGTCAGGTATGTGATTGGTCTCCAAATCTCGACAGTAAGATAACCAATTTGTGCTTGAACCCAAAAAAATTTACATTCCTACTGCATTTGAGACCTGAAAGAACAAATTTTCTGCTATTTTGACCTGCTGCATACAGATTATGTCAACATGTAACATGCAGTTCTGTTCAAGACCTTACAAAATGAGAATACAAAAATATTAGGGAGTAAATACAAGTTCATTAAACCACCACTTTTACAAGTCCAACCCACACGTTGCTTCTTGTCACTCAATGTCATCATCACGCTGGCTTGAGAAGTAGGACATGAGGCCACTGCTGAACTCTCCAGGACCCTTGCCTGAAGGATGCATTTCCTCTTTACTATCTTCACTGGCTGAATGATGTGCTGGTGAGCCCTGGGAACCCTGATGTAGGCTGAGAGGACTTGGCCCCGGAGAGCCTGAGTAAGGTAGTGGTTCCAGCCCCGGATAGCTAGGTTTCATGATAAGATGAGGATGACCTGGATGACTGGGGGAGCCATGTCCAGGGAGACTTCCTGGAGGTGCCCTATATAATTCATGTGGAGGCCCTCGTAATACTCCTGGATGTGATGAAATTCCTCTGGAGGGATATGGCCCTTGGCCAGGTACACTTGTAAGGGGAGGAGGGCCATAGTTTGGAGGCATACGGGGAAGAGGATGTCCAGGGGGAAGATGGGCGGGATGACGAGTTGTGTGGGGACTTGGGGAGTGTCTGCCAGGGGGTGCATAGCCAGGAAATGCTGGATGGGCAGGAAAATGTTCTGGTGGTGGTCTATAAGGTGCATAAACTTGAGATAAAGCAGATGTAGTGGGAGGAGGACCACCAGGTGTGATGCTACTAGGGGCCGAGCTGCATGGGGGAATGCCTGGTCCACCTTGAGACATTGGCAATGGAGATGATCGATATGGAGGTGGAGGTGAGGCAGTAACTGGGGCAGCAGGGAGACCAGGACGTGGAGGAGTGGCTGCTCCTGGGGCACCTCCAGATCTAGGTGGTGTGCTAGGAGTCCCTCCCACTCCTGATAAATGAGGTGACCATTTCCCCACTGGTTGGTGTATTGGACTGCTGCTTCCTATATTGGCTGCTGCTGGGGTAATGGTAACAGGTAGAGCTTTGCTAGGTGCAGCAGGTGCTGGTGTGGTGGGTGGAGTACCAGCAGCTGGTTCTGGAGTATTGTGTGAAGGTGAGTCAGCAGAAATAGAAAGTGCTGTAGCAGGTGGTGTGGGTACCCCAGTAGCTGGAGAAGTTATAGTTGCAGAAGTTATGGCAGCAGATAGTATAGAAGGTGTAATTTGCACAGGAGGGGCAGAGGTAACTGCAGTTTGTGTAACAGTAGGTATTACAGGTGGAACAGTGTCAATCTTTGTAACAGTTAATGATGCAGTAGGGAGGGACTGCACAGGACGAGCTGCTGGAGCAGGAGTAGTGTCCATGGCAGCTACTCTAAGAATGGAAGGTTTGCCAAGAAGCTCTTCAGCTTTCTTTGGGCGACCTCGTTTCTTCTTGCCTTTTTCAAGCTTTTCTTCATCTGCAAAGAAAGTATGTCTTGTATACAGATTTCAATATTTGGTCCTCTGAGAGAGAGAGAGAGAGAGAGAGAGAGAGAGAGAGAGAGAGAGAGAGAGAGAGAGAGAGAGAGAGAGAGAGAGAGAGAGAGAGAGAGATGGGAATGCTCTTCCTCATAGTCTCAGATTTTTTCACTCATTCTTAGATTAAACTAATTAAATAAATAAATTATGCAGACCAACACTGAAATGCTTACCTTCTTCCTCGCCTTTCATGACTTTGCCTTTTCCAAGCCCTCCACTAACTCCTCGGCGTTTCATTCGTTCATCGTCAGAAGCTTCATATTCACTGCTTTCTGTTGGTACTCTCTCCCCCTTCATCACTTTCCCTCTCCATTTCTTCTTAGGCTGTGAGTGAGCACATACATTTTTATAGTCATTTACACTAGGATTTGAAAAATACATCATCTATACATTCTTACAATCCTTTCCTCTTCTAATACCACACAAGTTGCAACGAAGTGAAAATGGTACTACAAAAATCAAGCAGAACATCTTTTTTTAGCAGGCATATCATTATGCTTTAGATGGAAAGCTGGAAAGAACTGTACATGTAATATATTTCTTAATTTAACTATAGTATAATGTGCTATCTTGTTACTATTTCTCTATTTCAGCACCTTTTGAATCTTCTTTTAATGTATATAAAAAAAAAGTATTAATCCAAAAATATATCATCCTAACACATCACCTGGATCAAAATTCCAATTCTCCTTACATTGAAAATCTAACGCTTTAAAAAACTTTCATGATTATTTGCATATGTCAATATTGGAAGATGTAAAAGCAAAATGAGAGAGAGAGAGAGAGAGAGAGAGAGAGAGAGAGAGAGAGAGAGAGAGAGAGAGAGAGAGAGAGAGAGAGAGAGAGAGAGATCTTTATACCTCCTCCTCCTCCGTTTCATCAGACATCATGAGAGCATCGTAGTAGTTGACCTGTCTTCCTCGTGTCACTCTACGTTGAGACACTTCCTCTTCATCATCATCTTGCTTGGATTTAGGTGGTTTTGCATATTTTATCTGGAATGAAATTCAAATTATCAGTAATATTCACCTACACAATACAATTTGCTACTGTATGTAATGCACATGCTATACGTTGCTTTATCAAGTGGGATTTAAATAATTTTTTTCATTAATAACAAATTAGTGAGCTGGGGGTCATATGACATTTCTGAAATATCAGCACCATAAAAATTTCTGATGAAGATAGACCTTAATTCTCCTAATGAGAAGATTCTCATAAAGATAAATAAAATGAATAAATAAAAGATCATGCAAACTTCCAGTAATAAATGCTTCATTATTTTCTTCAGTGGCACCTTTGATGCCAAATGTATCAGGGAACAATGGAGAGTTGGATGGTAGGCATAAGCCTTTGCAGAGGTGTGGCTCTAAAGTCCTGTCTGTACCAAAAATATGAGTGATCACCAACACTGAAAATGTTGAGAGCAGTAGGGTGAAACTTTATGAAAGGATAAAATCTAAAATAAAACAACAGAAACAGATGACTAAGGATCCCCATAAAAACAGTAATGGAGACCACAAGCAGAAGAGAGTATGGTGAGTGTGAATAAAGAGATGATGAAAGAAATAAAAAACACATATTGATATTGAAGAGAATACAAAGCTGGAACAGAACTTCTTAATCTTATCATCAAATACTTACTCTTGGTTTTGCAGGCTTTTTATTCTCTTCACCATCTCCACTTGTCTCCTTCTTGGTTTTGGGTTTTGCCTTAGTTATTTTCTTTCTGCTCTTGCCTTTGCTGCCCCTCTTGCCCCGAAGTTTCAAGGGCGGTTTCTTTCTTCGCCTCCTGCAACATCATAACAATTGCCCAAGAAATAATAAAATTCTTGGGAAGCAGATGTCAACAGTATATCTGAATAGCTAGTCCCACTGCTATACTACATATGAAATTGTTAACAGCCTCAGTCAAACTTACACTTTTTTCTTTCGGTAACTTCCATCACTGTCTGAACTCTCTTCCTCCTCCTCACTTGAGCTGTGCTTATGCTTTTTCTTCTTTTTGTTCTTTAGCTTTTTGTAAATTCGTTCCTCATTTTCACTGTCTACAAGGAGTAAAAAAACTTATACATTAATTACATCATTCAAAACAGAGAAAGAAACAATGGGTGCTTAAATAATTCTTTCTATTACATGGCATATTAGCATAAATTTAACACAAATTTGACTCATTCATAAATTAGTCATATAAAGTTTCAATAAAATTAAAATCCAGGAAAAATTGCAATAAATCTCCCAACATTCCACAAAACAATGAAGCTCTTTTCTCATTTTGGTGACCACGCAAAAGACATCGATGTGGTTTAGTAACAGAGCTGTAGCTTTTAAATGTTATTATGTGCATTGGAAAGGAGAGAAAGCCTAAAAAGTATGAAAAAAATGTCTGCCCTTGAAATCCTAGGTAAGAGAGAGAGAGAGAGAGTTGAAAAACTAAAAATATTAATTAAAATGTGAACAAATAAAAAAATGACTAAATCTTACCTTCATCCCCAAAGCGGCCTCTTCTGTTGCGTGCTGATCGGCGCAACGGTAAATGTTCATATCGGCCACTTCGGCGGCGTTTCATATCAACAACGTCTGAGTCATCACTCTCCAAGTCAGTGGTGATGGAGGAAGAAGACTCCAATGACTCTTCAGTTTCATCTTCTTCTTCTTCACTGAAGGGGGAGAAAAATTAGTAATGGCTTAGAATTTCATTATCCTACAGAGGGAAATAGCAAAGATAAAGAGTCTAAACACATGTTGGTGATACATGCCAACTGAGCCTTGCCCGAGAAGCATCATATCATACATCATTGTTCCTTGTAAACTACAATATAATAAATGTATAAGATGGTTCCTTAAATAACATG
Source organism: Callinectes sapidus (assembly GCA_020233015.1). NCBI lineage: Eukaryota > Metazoa > Arthropoda > Malacostraca > Decapoda > Portunidae > Callinectes > Callinectes sapidus. The sequence goes on along the minus strand of CM035207.1, from coordinate 3,036,773 downwards.
CAAAGAAAGTAATGTAGTCTCACCTTGAGTTCATGAAATCTTCATCACTGGCATCATCATCATCCTCAGCATCCAGGTCAGTGAGCCTCCGCCTCTTCTTGATAGAGACGGACACATATGGTCTTCTTGATATTTTGATGTCTTCCTCTGAATCAGATTCTGCCTGGTCCTAGGGAAAACAATTTGACCTTGTTAGGTTTAAGAAAAATACTGAAATTCATTCTTGTTTAGACTTGGATTTCAAAAGCATTCATGAGTGAATTATTACTTGAAACAAAGATATTTTTGCTGGACATAAGATTTGTTGAGCCCAAACCTCATCTAAATGTTATCACACATTGGCCTTTCACTAATATTCATTAGTACATGAATCTCTCTATCTCTCTCTCTTTTGCTCTCTAATATAAGTATAAATATAAATAAATAAATAAATAAATAAATAAATATATATATATATATATATATATATATATATATATATATATATATATATATATATATATATTTTTTTTTTACTTATTTATTTTTTTCAATCAATTTACACATGTATAAAACACACAGTGAAAATTTGTATACATAGTAGAGACAACATAACATAAGTGTAAACAAATTAGCTTTGATTCTCTGGCATTGATTTAGATAAGTTGAAAAGAAAGGTGAGAAAGTCCTACATTACTCTTACCTCTTCACTCATTCTGTAGTTGTCATCATCACCACTGCCTTCTTCTGTTGGCTTAGATTTTTTCCTTTTAGGAGCAACTTCATCCTCATCTTCATCCTTTTCTCTTTCTCTCTTTCCTTCACATTCCTCTTTTGTGACAGGCGGTTCCACTTCTTTACTTTCCTTGTCTTCTGGCTCACCCACCTCCTCTTCCACCTCAAACAATCCTTCATTTTCAACCATTTCTTCCTCATTTGCTTGCATGATGTTTTCAATATCTTTACCTCTGCCTGCATTCCCAGCACCTGCTGCAGCTTCCATCTCATCCTGGAAAATTTATAACAGTTTACAAAGACCATGCATCACATTCACCTGCAGCAAAATTGTCCATTGAGAGAGAGAGAGAGAGAGAGAGAGAGAGAGAGAGAGAGAGAGAGAGAGAGAGAGAGAGAGAGAGAGAGAGAGAGAGAGAGAGAGAGACCTTGTACATTTGGTAAATTGGTCTTTGGAACATCCAAAATAGATAAAGATCTCACAATATTGGCTTATCAGATTAACCTCAATATTCTACTAGGGAAGAGAAAGGTTGAAAAGTAATAAACTTTAAACATGCAAAAGGCTGGAATCTATGCCAATCATCTCATTAAGAAAATGCTCTTGATTTCTAGACGTAACATGAGGCAAGAGAATATAATTTGTCGGGGGTTATAGAGTAAATTAATATAAGTTTTGTGTATTCACAGGATTCTCTTCACATTTTAATAACAATCTTCATATTGTTTACACCAGTGACAGAAAAGAAACTGCTAGAAATCAATGACAAAGTAATTCTTTTCTCTGATAATAATAATGAGTATTTTTTCTTTATCAAAAACTTTTAAAATATTGTGTGGAAGAATGTCTTATCCATCTGCAACTACAGCAATACTTTAATGATAATATTGGAAGTTCTAGAAAATAAATGACTATTCACATGAAGACTGTACCAGTCTTTGTTGTGAGGAAAGCCTCATAAATTGCCCACATGACATTTTATCACCACCAGCACGAACCCTTTGCTTTTGTTTTTTCTCTGGTGATCAAGTGTGCTCCTTATATAGCAGAACAAGACATTCTATCAGTGATCAAGAAAAAGCAGCAGTAACAAGAATTTTTTTAAATAAAGAAAGAAAAAAGTGCCTTGGTTCTTGATACAAAGAAAGTGTAGAGTCCAGGAAATCATCAGGATAGATACAGAATTATATGGAGTTAAAGGAAACTGACATTAATACAATAACAGATGGCAAGTGGAGTAAACTGACAATTAGAACACAGAAATGTGAAGCTGTTAGATATCAAAAATGAAAACCAAAAAAAGGTTAACATACAGATCAACTTAAATGGCAGCCACTTACCCTTATTGCCTCATTAATCATCTCATCAAAGTTTTCAACTTGTTCTTTGAGAGTGCGTGCACTGCGAGCTCTTAAGGTATACAAAGGTGCAGTAGAATCTGATGATGACTGACTTGAAGAATCGCTGCTATCGTCACTTTCACTGTCAGAGTCCTGGAATAAAGAAAAGATGTTACCTTTTACCATACACTGAAGTCATAATACATATCAATCTGTATGTTATTGATTCTACAATATCACAATATGATTTTACATTCAGTATCATACACGCCATAAATAATTACTTGATCACACCATTTCTGTCTTCCTTATTACATACTACTACACATCTTTTCTACCAAACTTGGTAAACTTGCATCTCTTAAAGATTCAAGCATGTGTGGGGAAGGTAAACAATGATTCCCGGAACGACCCCCACCTCTTTGCACGCAATGGCAAAATCTTACACATACAATCACCGTATGGTTAATCTAATCCACACACAATCTTTTTTCCTAGTATCAAAATGTTACAAGAGAACTAATTAACATCAGCTGGGCAAAATAAACTGATTACTTACATCATCAGAATCTGAATCAGATTCATTTTCATCATCATCGTACTCTTCACCATCTCTATGTTTCTTTTTCTTCTTTCCTTCAGGTAATACATTTGACAAAGACACATTGACATAGGCAAGCCTCTGCCGCCGCAGTTCCTCATTCTGTGCTCTCTTCTGACACTCATCAAATTCTTGAAGCAATGCCCGAAGCTTATTAACCAGCTGCACCTGTTAGATACACACAAATATGTATTTCTGGAATGAAGAAAGCTGGCTTAATGCATTAAAATACTAAGAGAGAGAGAGAGAGAGAGAGAGAGAGAGAGAGAGAGAGAGAGAGAGAGAGAGAGAGAGAGAGAGAGAGAGAGAGAGAGAGAGAGAATTCTGTTCAATTGAATCCTAAGAAAAGGCAGTGGAAGAAAGTTTATGAAGATTGACCAATTTGATTCACAGGTGTCTTGTATATGTTTGATAAGGGCAGAATAACAATGAATTTGACTTTGTTTAGGGGATTTATGGGCCTCAATAACTCCTACACTCACAGAGGTATCTCACTCTATAGACACTGAAGCATAAGATATAAGATCATAAGAAAATAAGGGAAGGTGCAAGAAATTGGAAAGTATATTCATAGCAATCCATGTACTAAACATATCCTCATCCATAAATCTGTCTTTCTTTTAATCTTAAAAATCAGACAATGTTTAAGTTACAAAGGAATAATACAGCAGATTATGAAAACACTGGTCAGAAAGTCTTACATGTTCACAAGTTGGGCACACCCAATCTCCTTCAGGCACACTGAGGAGAGGAGGCCTGAGACACGACAAGTGCCATCCAGCATCACAGTTGTCACACAACAGGATGGTCTCAGGGTGATCATCATGGCCACACTTGGTACACTGGGTCTCATCTTCCTCTTCTTCCTCTTCCTCATCACCTTCCTCTTCCACCTCACTTTCACTTGTTACTGTAAAAAATTAATGTGCAATGAGTTACAATAAGACACTTCCTAGTCATTGCAATGCCATAAATATATATGTAATTTATTAAAATTGAAAAATTGTCATACTACAAATATGTAGACCCTGGTCTGACAGTGACAATGGCCGTCAGTAAACAAACACTAGGGAATTAGAAACCTGTGTGACTCGGTCTGATTAAGGTCAACACAGGTTATGGAAGTTTCAATTTATGGGTGTTATATTGAAAATTGAAAGATTTAGTCTTTCTGATTCCATATGTTCTGATGTGAAATGTTCAATATTTACTAATACTACACTGAAAGAATCCAGTTATGTGCATTACAACTGAAGCAAGACAGAACTTTAACGAGGGAATTTTAAGGACAAATCTGTACTATGTATTATGAAGCAGTTTTAAAGTGGTGATTACATTTCTTGGCAGTGCGAGCTCTCTTAATGGGCTGTGCATCCTCCTCAATGTCTGACTCTGGAGAAAACTCATGATCACTCTTGAACACTAGCTTTTCATCTTCCTCATCTTCCTCCAGATCTTCCTCTTCCTCTTCTGAGCTGGAACTAAGTAAAAGTATGTGTAAATGCTTGCTTTGTTTTCAGTCCATACTACCCAAGTGTAAAATCTACATATTGTGTAAAGATACAAGATCAACCCAATTAATTTGAACATGAATGAAATTCTGCATTGTGTAATTTTATATTGAACAAATACTTTCAAAGGAAATGTATTCTAAACTATAAATTTTAATAACAAGAATAAAATTATAAAAAGAATCCTCAACCCTTTGTTTTCTGTCTTCCAAAACAAATCTTGATGAAGTGACTCTGTCAATTTAGTTATTAACTTTCAAACAGTAATACCATTGTCATCAAACTAAGATCTAAAAACTACACTTGCTGCCTACTTTCCTCTTGCCTTAGCAGCCAACAAATGTACAGAAATCTAATACTCTTGCTACCTTTCCAAATTTTTCATTTTCAAAATATTTTCAAACTCATTGTCAAACTTGCTGCAAACTCATATTTGAACACATCAACAGAAAAACATCAGTAATACCAAAAAACAGTAGCCAACATCTAATCAGACAAACTTGATAAAAGAAAATTGTTCATTCTCTACCTTGAAGATAAAAAAAAAACTTAGTTTTTCATGTTTCATGCATTTTAATCTACTCCAGTTCTAGTTGACTAAAAAATAATTCCCATTATATTAATATTATACCATAATTACCTAGAGGATGTAGAAGAATGGGCCCAAGGATCATTTGAAGTTTTCTTCTTTTTTCCACGCTTCTTTTTTTTCCTCTTCTTTTTCTCTCTATCCTGAAAATGTGAACTAAGTGAGTACACATAACTGTACCTCAAAGAATTTACAATACAATAATAATCCTTTACAAAGACATGCAAAGGGTTTGAAAAGACCACATTCTTACCTTTTTTTCTTTCTTCTCACGTCTACCTTTCTTCATTTCTCTCTGAGACTGAAAAGAATAAATATATGAAAGTTTTCTAAAGGTATGTGAGGTTCTATTTATCACTTGACAACTCCTAAATTAATTTAATCTTCAATTGTACAATAGTGGAAGCAGTTTTAAGATTTAGAGAGAGAGAGAGAGAGAGAGAGAGAGAGAGAGAGAGAGAGAGAGAGAGAGAGAGAGAGAGAGAGAGAGAGAGACTTGAACCTGGGAGAAGATGGTTGATCATCTAGACCTAAATTACAATGTACATGGAAACACCACATCATATTGGAAAAATTAAAAGATGTCTAGGAGTGCTTCTCACCCTCCTCTCCTCTCGAGCCTTCCTTTTGATCTCGCGTATGCGATTCTCCTCTGCCAACTGCTTCAGTCTGATTGCCTCCAGCTCTCTTCTCTCCTGCTCCTCCTTCTCCCGGATTTTGGCAATACGTGCAGATTTCTGCCTTGGCACTAAAAAGAAGGTTATTCATTAATTTTGGTGAAAAATCCTAACCTTATCAAAGGTTAACAACCTACAAAGAATACTTTGAGTTTCATGTTACCTAGTTTCACAATTCTTAAGATTCGTGGCAATCCCTAAGTTCTCCCAATCCTGAGTTTCACGCACCTTCCTCCCAAGTTTCATATTCCCCATCTTCATAAGTTGAGCCAAATTCAACTTGATGCTCATGGTCATCATTGTGGTGAGTAGATGTTCAAGCTGGAGTGATGAATAGCTGTATGGTGTTGGAAAAAGTGCTTCTACCTGACAATGGCCATCTTGCTATTGGCAAGCCACCTAGTAGTTATAAAGATGACCATTTTAAGTAAAGTTATGTGTTGAGCCCACAGGTTAGTCATGTGTTTTGTGCTACAATGTGGTGTGGAACTATGATGTACTAATAGACTAGCAAGCTGGGTGGTATATATATATATATATATATTATAGTAGAGAGAAGAGAATTCTTCATGGAGTGCCCATAATGAGAAATACATCTTCACTTAAGGATTCTAAGATGCTGGAAAAATGAGGACCTAATCAGTGGTGTACACTAGTGGTCCTATGTGTCAAAAGTGGTGGTACAAGACTAAAAGTAATTGCAGTAAAATCAATGAATCTGAGACACATTAGTGCTGACTGTAGCATTTCACAGCAGGCACTCACTATAACCAAACAAAATGCCATTTCCCATGGTATCCTCAACCACTGAGAGAAGGCTTGACTACATTTGTACTTTACTGCACATCAGAAAGGCATCATGACTGTCAGTGGAAACTTATATTCTTCCAACCTCCACAAGAACTGTTGTATTCATTATAACCTCCAGATGTTTTTTATACCATTAACCAATGCTTACAGCTTAGTTAAACATGAGAAATTATAGGATAGGGATGGTGCAGGTAGTGATAGGTGGATGTGGATGGGGAATATGGCCAATGGAGCAATGGCTCCATTGGCAACAAGCAACAAGCAATATTCAAGACATGTTTGTCACTTGGCTAAGAGTTCATGTATGATTTCATTCACCCTTATGAATGTTAATCTTTATACAATGGTATCTGGCAATAGGATAATTACTTAAAATAAGCAATTACTCCAACAATGAAAACTAAAATAAATAGAAAAAAAACAAAAAACAAATACAGGCTGAAAACAAATATCCAAAATTGAAATAAAAATGGAGACAAATAGGCACCCAAACTGAATAAAGACTGTACATGGATACTAAATATATAAAAGAATAAATAAATGAATATTTATCTAGGTATATAAATCAATAAATAAACTGATGCATAAAACAAAACCATTAACTAGAGATGAACATATACTAAACAAAAAAGAAAATAAATGAATGACTAATAATAAACAAAACAAAACAAAACAGCAGAAGTCATCCTTTGCATAGAGTCACTCACCATCTGGCAAGGGTCTGGCAGTGCTGCCCTTGCCACGCTGCCTCCGCTTCTTGGCAGGGGGTGCACTGTGGCCGGACTCTCTCTCATCTCCCTCCGGCTCGTCATTGTCCTCATTTGCATCATTTTCGTCCTCCTCATCCTCCTCTTGGTCACTCTCTTGCTGCTCTACGCTTCTCTTGTGTGGACGGCCTCGACCCCTCTTAGCACCCTGCTGGCCAACTGCTGAGTCATCATGATCTTGTTTTCTCCCATGGGAAGACTCTTTTTTCCCTTTACTTTTCTTTCTACTCCTTTCTTCTTCCTCATCTTCATTCTCTTCATCCTCCTCTTCCTCTTCATCCTCCTCCTCCTCTTCATCTTCTGCCTCAACTTCCTCCTCCTCTTCCATTTCCTCTTCCTCTCCCTCATCTTCATCTTCTTCAGAACAACTCTTATCCTTCACAGTTTCCTTTTTGATTTTCCCTTCTTCCTTTGCTTTACTTGATTTCACTTCATCACCTTCCACCTTCACATCACCACTAATATTGGCTTTACAATTTTGGGAGTCCTGCTTTCCATCAAGAATTTGTTCAGCATTTTCTTCTTTTTTCTCCTCTTTCACTTTCTCACAACCAGGACTAGTAACCTTCACCGGTAATCCATCACGATGCTCATCACTCACAGAATTTTCCTCATTCACCTTCTTTCCATTCACACTGGCATGCCTAGTATCAGCAACGCCCTCTGATGGCTCCTCCTGGGATGTGGATTTCTCCGTTTTCTCAACCGATTCCACAGTCCTAAGACCATTCACTTTAGCCTCATCCCCTTCACACACTCCATCCACAGCTTTCAATTCTCCATCAGGCTTAATATCCTCCATTTCTTTAGAGGGCTTCAGCTCAGCAGCACTAGTATTCCTCTGACCTTCTGTTGCAACTGTTCCTCCACTCCCTCCCCCCTCACCTTGTTTGTTTGCATCCGAATTGGTTTCAGTTTCATCACCATTGTTTCCAGCTTCACATTCAGCACCTGCACCTTCTCCCCAGAAGTACATGACATCTTCCTCAATTGTTTCTCCTACTGAACCCTTGGTGCTATCATTCTCATCAAAATATTCCCACCATGGCTCTACAGTATGGTATGGATCATTACCTGCCTCACAAGCTGCCCCTTCTCCATCACCTTTAATTAACATCACTGGTTCCTCAATTGTTTCATTACCATCTAAGGGTGGCTTCTCATCGGACTTAGGCATAGTGGGTTTTGAACTGCCATCATCCTGGCAATCCATTTTGCTGCCTCCATCAGATATTGTTGTGGTATCTGCTGTTTTGCCTGCCTTGTCTGGAATGTGTGTATCTACCTTTGATGTTGTCTCTGTGGTAGGGGTATGGTCCTTACTCTTGGTTTTGCTTATTTCTGTGCTCTCCTCCTCCACTTTTGTCATCTTATCTTCAGCATGAGAAGAGTTCTCACTAGCTTCCTTATTTCTCTCATCTTTAGAGTTACTACTTCCCTTGTCAGATTTATTTTGTGCAAGGTTTTCTGGCTGTGTTGATGACTTTGAGTTGTTATCCTTCTGATGATCTTTTTCCTCAGATTGTGCAGATTTGACTGGAGGTAAATGTTCAGCCTTTTCATCTTTTTTAGTTTCTATAGCTTTACCTCTGGGTAAACTTTCAAATTTTTCATCTTTTTTCTCTTCCTGTGAAGTACAATCTTTTCCTTCTTTAGCTGCCTGGGGTAGTGACGATGATGATGATGCACCAGACGCAGGTTCCTCTCGGGAAGATGTGGAGTCCGATGCACGAGATTCTGAGTGAGATTCCAATGATGACATATCAGAAAATTTAAATTTTTTCAGTGGGGGTTCAGTAGTGTCACCTTTAGTCATGGGTGGCAGCCCTGCTGTAGATGATCGGATGACAGCTGGGACAGGCTGGGAAACAGAGGTGTTAGATGGCCTGGTAGAAGGGCCAACCAGTGACTCAATACTCATCAACTTTGGAGCAAGCTGCTGTCTTGAGGGAGCTACAACAGATTCAGATGGAGCTGAAGGAGCAGGCTTACTTGTGGTTTTGTCTTCCCAAGCACGCTGAAAGGAGAAAGCACTGGTGGATGGCTTTGTTTTTGTGTCCTCTGTGGGAATGTTGTGTGATGGCTGCTCTTGCTTTTCTTCTTCTTTAGGAGGTTTATCAGTACTGAGAGGCAAACAAGAAATAGCTTCCACCTTTTTTTCTCCTGCATCTTCAGTCTTTGCTTCACCCTTTTCCTTCATCTTATTCAACTTATCCCAAACACTTTCCTTCTTTTTAGGTTCTGTTCTTTCTGTCAAGCCAAACTTGGGGCCCTTGTTTTCAGGTCCTTCCTGAGAACCTCTTTCTCGAACAAGCATGGTTTTCTTAGCAGCAATATCAAGGCACAGCCCTTTAGTATCATCATCCACCTCCATGGGCTCTGGCAATTTTCCACCTTTCTTACTACATACCCCTTCATCTGCCTTCTTCTCTTTAACTTCTGCCATATTTTCTGCATTGCCAGATTTTTGTTGATCAACCTGCAACCTTTTATGAGAGTAAGTACCCTCAGTCTCTACTCTTCCTGTTTGTTCTATCTGTCCTTTAGATACCTCTTCTCTCTTTTCTTTGTCTTCACCCTTTTTCTTTGATTTATCATTATGTTTTTCACTCTCCTCATGCTCCTGGGTGTTAGGAACCTTTTTCTCTATGGTTTCAGCTTTCTGCTCCCCTTCACTTTTAACTTTGTCTGGTTTCATGCCAGTACCTCCTGTAGTTTCTTCTTTCTTCTCTCCTTCACTCTTGGCTTTGTCTGTTTTCTCATCACTGACTTCTACCTTTTCAGATTTCTCTCCTTCATTCATAACTTTATCTGGCTTTGCATTACTGTTTTCAGCTATTTCTGTTTTCTTTTCTCCTTCACTCTTAACCTTGTCCATTTCCTTAGCAGCTTTTTCTGGTACTTCAGCTCTTCCTCCTTCATTCTTCTCCTTGTCAATTTTCTGATCAGCATTTTTTGATATTTCAGCATCCTTCTTTACTTGAGTCTTCATCTTCTCTGTTTTTTCAACGGTGTTTTCAGCTATTTCAGTCTTCAAATTGATCTCTTTCTTGATATTTCCCTTTTCAGACTTCTCTATTTCATTAGGGGATTCAATTTTCTTTTTCTCTTCATCTGCTTCCCCTTCCGTCTTCATCTCCACCTTCTCAGCTACCTGTTCCACTTTTTCAATATCTGCTTCATTTCCTGTTTCCATATTGGTCAATGTGTCTATCTTTTTCCCTTCAGTTTTGTTGTCCACTTTTTTCTCTTCAGTTTCATTGCCCACCCTTCTCTCTTCAGTTTTATTGTCTACCTTTTTCTCTTCAGTTTTATCTAAGTCCACCTTTTTCTCTTCAATTTGATTTAAGTCCATCTTTTCCTCAGTTTTATTGTCCACCTTTTTCTCTTCTGTTTTATTGTCCACCTTTTTCTCTTCTGTTTTATTGTCCACCTTTTTCTCATCAGTTTTATTGTCCACCTTTTTCTCTTCTGTTTTATTGTCAATCTTTTTCTCTTCAGCTCTGTGTGTTATTTGTGTACTTTTCCCTTCATCCTTCAAGTTAAGCTCTTGTGTTTTAGCTTCTTTTCTAATCTGCTTTTCCTCTACATCCTCTGAGGATGGTGAAAGTTTTGTGGAACTTTTCTCTGGCTTATCAAAGTCTTCTTTAAGCGCCTCTGACTGAGACACATCTAGCACCTCTTTGTCGTTAACCTTCACATCCAACACCTCTTCTGACACTTTTTCTATTCCTAACTTACACTCAGTATCTACACCAGTTTCATTCCCCACATCTGACATTTCCTTCTCTACTTCTAATTTCTGTGTAACTCTCTCGTTTGATTCCTCCTCTGTCTCTTTTGTTAATATCTTTTTCTCATCAACTTTGTCTTTTTTCTCATTCTCTTTATCCTGGCCTGTGTCAATAACAGGTGAAGTTCGTCCACTAGGAACAGGAGTGGGAGCTTTACTGCCCACAGGGGTTGGAGCTTTACTATCCACAGGTGTTGGGGCTTCACTTAGACCCATTGGTGTAACTGTACCACTGTGGCTGCCTTCAACTGACATTTCTCTGCTGGCTCCTGGGGGAGACTCTGACTCTAGCTCTGCAATTAGAGTAACCAGCTCCTCCCTTGTGCTGTTGATGAAAAATATATGTTAATGTATTTCAGTTTGGTTAGATTTACAAAATTCAACACAAAAAATTTCACTTCAAATCTTATCCTCATGATAATACAGTGTGCAAGAGCAATTATAAAAATACATTAGTCAAATGATGTATAAAGACACAAGTACTTTCTCACAACAGCTTCACCAAGGTTTGATAAATATTTAGGTAGCATACACTACAATATCTTTTGATACTATATAACAACAAGGCGTTGCTATCATCCTAGCATGGAAAAAAATGCCTCATGTGTTCATACTGTGCTTCAACTATCTCAATTTTATTTACTCAATTATTTGAACTTTTCCAACCATACATGTGCACAGACCCGGCACAGACCTGGATCTCTGAGGGGTTTTCTAGACCCCTTCACACTACATTTTCTAGGGTATGTCTTTACAAATTCTTAAATTGACAACTTCTAACTCTTTTTACTCATCGTTCTCCACCCTTCATTCAACATAACCTTAACATTTTTCCCTACCAAAAAAATACACAAAATTATAATTTACAATCCAATTATCTGATCACAAGTTTGTTTTACAGTGATGCACTGCACATAAATGTAATTATTTTGCCTGGAGACATTGTCTTTCCTCAAAGACCAGATGTCAGTTTCAGTAGGAAAATGTTATACTTCTCATACAGCCCAGATTGAAATGAAGGTAACGATTCTCTCAATTTCCTGCATCTATAATTTCTCCCAGTACATTAACACTGCACATTCAACTATGATGATGAGAATCTTCCAACATTAATCAGAACCACTATTAAGAAGCCCTATCCTCATCAATAATGAAAATTTGAAATATGAGTGGTCTTATAATCAAAAGTTACAATGACTACTAACTTCCTTTATTTTCCTGTAATAATTAATCTCTCTTCAAATAAAAACTATCTATCTTAAAAATATATCATAAATAAAACATGCAAATAACAGTGAAATCTAATAACAGCCATAAGCACCAATCACATCATACCTGTGATACAAGATCTTCCAAAATCTAACAAAATACCTTCCACCTCACCTAGCCACAAGGGTCCATGTCTCCTCATCCTGGTCGTCAGAGTACACCCGCAAATTGGCACACTCATCCAGCTGGCACCAGTAGGAAACACCTTTCTTGTCTCGTCCACATGGTTGCAGACGTAATTCATTTGCACTAAGTGAATTTACCTTATCCTTGAAGCTTTTGTAGAGATCAAATTGAGCCTCAAGGAGAGTCTGAAATGATGAAGAAAATGCAAGGAAACTGGTTAAAAACTTTTGTTAAACATGCCAATATTTAAGATCACTACATTACAGTGCAAATCAATCTGCATCATCCAAACACAAGAATCATCAAAGTGTCTGTACACATCATTCTAAAATGAAAAATACGTCCTGCTATTCAAAGCAGTACCAGCAAATATCTTCTGTGCCTACTCCTTGCCAAAGCAAATATATCATCATTAAACGGCGGTTATTTCAACATCTCACTACTCACTGGAAGAAAAAAAGTTCTACTACCCAATGATTTAATTGTCATCTCAACTGAATACTGAGCTCCATGCAAAGAACTATCCCTTTTATATTCTAACCTAGTCTTAATTCAGTTCTTAATAACATCCTTACACCACACACTCAAAGAAGCATCTTTCCAGCTCTTGACCCCAAAGCATCGAGGAACAGCTTTAACCGCGCACCTAGGGAATCTCAAGATGTGGCTATAACTGTGTACACTTTCCCATCACACATTTTAATTCTAGTGGCCATCACGTCTCTAAGCTATGTTGAGCTGCCATGGCATATTTTCACGCATTTGCAGTCTTGTTGCCCAGCATCCTCAGTTACCTGCTGCCACTGTTAGAGATGAAATACCACCCAAGCACCTCCTGATCTCCACGCACTTGCACGCTCAAAAAAGCCACTTCCAAGACCCGTTGTTTGTCTGAAAGTGCCATAGAAAGAGCACTGGTAGAGTCTGAGAACAGTGGGAGTAGCAATTTTGACTCAGATTAAGAAAACATTACACTTATTGGGGGAAGAGGATGTGATGCAGTCAAACCATGAGACAAGCAACTGAGATCCCTTGTGCATCACTTACGGAAAAATAATGGGAAGAACTAAGCGTACAAGTGCAACTACCTCTACAACCTATTGCTTCTTGTTTTCCATCTTTTCCCAACATATGCTAGCCTCCCACATGGCCTGCTCTCTCAACCAGACTGAATTTTCACCATCAATAAATTCCACAAAATAATATTTTTTTAATCTCACTGCTGACTAGGATAGTGCTTTGTGATTTTTTTTTCTCTAACAGTATGGACAAAAGATATAAATGGTTGTGTCATGTGGCAGCCTGGCTGAGGCACCGGGAAGGGGGCTCCAAGCCTCCTTTAACTGCTTCCCTCATCCCTATCTCTGTCACTCACTCACATGAAAGCTTAAATCCAAATAGTAACTGTCAAGGCCGGGATGTACATAAGCAAAACACAATGTACTTGTGTTTTATTTTCTCCAATGAAACAATATTTGAGACTCAAGAGAGTAACTTCCAACACTCCAAAAAACATTTTCAATAAGAGGTTGTTTAGGAGCAAATTGGTCCTTATGTGGAATGGAAGTCCCTAGCCACTTGTTCTCTTCTGAGGAATTAGAGGAAGAGGAATGATTATTTTCCCCTGAAGCCATTATTATGGTTCACACAACACTGAGGCTCAGATATCACTGTGAGGTTTGTAGGCCACAAAATTCACTCGGAAATTTTAAATCAAGCATGCAAAATGCACGCCAACTATAACACAATTCATTCTATGTTACATCAACTACAGATACCACTCATCCCTGAGGGGTTAAGTGATCAAGTCAAGCTCATGCTCATAATGTGCTGTCCTTCAAAGCTGATTTGTCATATGTATCTTTAAAGCTAAAGAGGTTCCTTACACACACAATTTCATCTATCAATGCATTCCACTGGCTGATTACTCTGCCAGAAAAACTAAATTTCATATTTCTTTGGCCATTTTTTTTTATAATCTTCACACCATGTCCTTCAATGTTAATTGTTGTAGTTCCACAAGATCCATCTCATGGTTAAGTCACCACATCTTCATCTCTGTGCTGGTGTTTGGAGCTTCAGTTTCTCAAGCCTTTTTTTATAGTTATCATCTTTCAAGTCCAGTATTTATCTTGTGGCTGATCTCTGCACTTTATCTTTACAACATATAATGCACATACAGACTCAAAAATTTGAGACAAATTATCATAACCCTGAATCAACTAGGCTGGACAGTCAGATAAAAGTCAGAGTAATAACAATAAAAAAAAAAAATAATAATAATAATAATAATAATAATAATAATATTAACAATATGTCAGGTTTATCCCAAGCAGGCATGGTAGCATGGAAGGAGAGAGATGAGCAATGCAGAGAAAATATGCAATATTATCAGAATGAACCAAAATATGCAATATTATCAGAATGAACCAGTCACATATGCAGCATTAATGCATAGAGCGTGTCAAGAAAATATCTCATAGACATCAGCATGAGTTGTTGAATATTCTTCACTTTGCCCACAGCATTTCCACATTACATTTTTTCCTATTTACAGCATATATCTCCAAAAAGTTCAATAAAACCATCTATGGTATTGATAACTATCTGGTTAGTGAACAAAAGTGGGTTGATAAAAGTCTGGAAGTCAATTGCTAACAATAAAATAATGGAGGATTAAAGACAAGATATCACAAGGGATTCATCTATGTTATGGGAGTTTTTGTAAAGCCCTTGTCAAATCTGTAGTTATACTGGAGGGGAGGAGGCTGTTGGCAAGGCAGCATTATAGGGTGGGAGGGTCAGAAGTCAGCAATGGCACAGTTATGAGATCTTTATCAGTAATAGTATTTGCATTTAAAGGTGTATAGGTACAGTACCTCTTTTCTTACATGTCTGTCTTACTTGTTTTGTTTAATTTACATGAAGTAAAAAATCCAGACAAATGTTTAGTCAACACTTTTTTCACTTATATGCAATATTTCACTGAGTAGCCACCAGATCACCAGATGTCTCATGTGAGTTTCTATGTGCCACCCAAACAACAACAGTCCAGTCACACACACATACATCTGTACAGTACATAATATATATATATATATATATATATATATATATATATATATATATATATATATATATATATATATATATATACACACACACACACACACACACACACACACACATACATACATATACACTTATATATATTCAAATAGGAATGTATATGAATTATTGGCTCCTTGACAGGGTGAGCTCCTCTCCCTCCACAGATGTCAAAAGTTTACAAAGTGTCATAGTCATGAGTCAGTGACAATGTCAGCATCATGTTTACAATGTACACAATTGTAAACATGACAGATGCAATATCTGACTTGTGGCCACAGCACTCAGTAAACATCTGACATTCGTGGAGAGTGGAGCTCACCATGTCAAAGAGCCAAAATTTATGTATATTCCTATTTGAATATACATAAGTATATATGTATGTATGTGTGTATAATAATAATAAAAAACTGGAGCTCATCCTGTCAAAGAACCAAAATTTATGTATATTCCTATTTGAATAAACATAAGTATGTGTGTGTGTGTGTGTGTGTGTGTGTGTGTGTGTGTGTGTGTGCGCATATATATATATATATATATATATATATATATATATTCAATTTATGTTGTTTTTGCTTTACATGACCTCTTCAAGAATGCAACACTTGCATAAATTGAGAGATACCTTTACTTAGCAACTACAGTGGTACCTCTTGATTCGAACTTTATTCATTCTTTTTAGCCGTTGAAATTGCGAAAATTCTAATTCGGAAGCAATTTTTACCATTGAAATTAATGTAAAAATATTTAATCCGTTCCAGTTTATTTTAGATAAAAGTACTAAATAAAAATGCACTTTAACTTACGTGGATGATAGTTGTTTCAACTTCCTTCCGCCACTTGCACTGTCACTTTTCACTTTCTTGGGAGCCATAATGAGGGATAATTTCAAGAAAATATGCAAAAAATATCAAGCACAACTGAGAGAGAGGTGTTCACGGCGGAGCAGTGCAAACAAGACTGGCCGACTGGCGAGAAGGCAGCGTTGGCCAACACGCATGCTTGTGTTCAAATTGAGAGGCCGCGTTCAGATTGGAGGTCAAAATTTGTTCACCAAATGTGTTTGGATCGGGAAATGTTCGAGTCAAAGGGTGTTTAAATCAAGAGGTACCACTGTATTTCTTTTTAAAATAAAAGTACGGAGAACAATAACGAGTTAATGACCAACAAAGTTTGGAGATTCCTAAGCCATATAGTTAATGAACTATACTTTCAAAGTGGTCAAAACCTGAATCAAACAAAGAAATAAATTTTGGATGAAAATACAAGAAAATGTAATCATTGTCAGATATATTGGCCTGAGAGGCATATCAAATCTCTTTGGGGAATATTTTATACTACCAGCTTTAATATTTTTTTTCACAATTTCACAATAAATGTTGGTTTGGTTCAAAATAGATATCTGCATGGCAAACTCATTCAAGATAGACTGGCCAGTTTTCCCCTCTTATGTCCCAAGAAAGGAAAAGACTGACAAACCCAACCAAAATCTCAATAAAAATGGACTGAATCAGAGTACAGAGAATATATACATATAAGTCTTGATATATCACATAATAGAAATGAACAAGTCAAGAGATGAAACAACATGACAAATGTAATATGATTCCTCAAAAGAGTTGAATGACAAGAAGGGTTGACCAAAGTATAATACATGCTCTTGAGTGGGAGAAACAACAGTATAAAAGGATGATGTGCACACACAAACACACACACACACAGAGAGAGAGAGAGAGAGAGAGAGAGAGAGAGAGAGAGAGAGAGAGAGAGAGAGAGAGAGAGAGAGAGAGAGAGAGAGAGAACTGAGAGAGGGAATAGATTTGTGCAAGTATGAGAAGCCTAAACAAGTATATAGTGACTTGTTTCTTGCCACTGTCTTTAAGTGTTGTCAAGGACAGACTGCAAAGTAAGCTATGCAAGGATACTTAAAATATTCAAATACATATAAATATTCAAGTTTTTTCCTTAATATTACACTGTCAGTAAAAATATCCACCTTACCTTTAAAACACGAATCTTAACTTCCAGCTTTGCTTTCTTGAAACCAAAGCGTTCCAGTTCCCAACCATCTTGATGAGAGTAGGAGTGTGCAAACCTTTGGAGACCCCTTTCCCAGCGATCCAACTTGACAGACTTGTTGATGCGTCTAAGAAGCTGACTCACACATTGTGAGACAATGGGGCTTACTGTGGAGAAAAAAAAAAGAAAAATATGTAACAAACATTAACCACAATTGTTCAAATAAATTCCTAAAGATAAACAGCATAAGAGCCACAAATTTCTCTCTTGGGTAATAAGCTTTACTACACTATAACAGACAGATTCCACTCAGTAGACACTTGCTAGCTTTGTACAGCATTGCAAACTTTAATGGAGAGATATGGGAAAGCCTTGATCCCAAGCAGGAGTAGAAGGCTAAGCATCTAACTCCTTTGCCACTTAAAAAAAAAAAGATATACCCTATGCCTTGGTAACATCTGTGATGGTGGGGTCAGCTGCAGTGGTGCAGAGAAGGATGATTGGCCCTGGAGCCACTATGGGATGTAATCTGGTGATCTGTCTAATTACATAGATCAACTTAGGTAAGATCAATTTGGCTTACTCAGACTGATAGCAATTTTAACTAATAAAAGACAAGATCACTATATGACAAGTCACTATTATGGAGGGTGGCTCCACAGAGTTAGTCAACAGAATTGTTGCTGGTGCTTATATATATATATATATATATATATATATATATATATATATATATATATATATATATATATATATATATATATAAACACACACACACACACACAACATACACATACATATACAGAGTATATGAATAAATAAGAATAGGCATATTACACCAATCTAGTTCAGAACTCCCAAGATAACAAAGAATGCTCTGAATTGCCAGGTCAACATTAGTCTACCAGAGTATTTACCTTATTCTTTATTCTGTGGTCATTGTCTTCATGATAGGTACAGCTATAACAAAATCAAATTACCACTACTATCTAATTTTATTACTGTCATTAATATACCAACTATAACCTTGTTATGTGAAGCAGCTTGTCAACTTTTGGCTGACGGTTTTGTCTCAGTATGGACCTGGCACCTCAATGGACCATTCTTTTTTATTGTAATTTTCTTGACTTTGCTGGTGCCTTTCCTACATAAGAGCAAGGAAAAGAAAAGAAACAAAACCTACCTTACAAAACGATTAATGTGTTTAAACCTCAAAATAGAAATAATTTAGAGATGACAATCATAGTCATCCAGCAACCTAAGGAAGATTTGGTCCCCATTCACAGCCTTACATAGGTAGCAATTAACTGTCACACCAGGATCTCTACATCAAAACTCAACGGACTCGACACATCCACACAACTTTCCTGACAGTCTATTTATGATAGTCATGTAAGTGCCTATCATTTGAGTACCATACACCAATGATTTGATGACAATGTTATTCAAATAAAGAAATGCAGTGTCAATCTCAAGAAGTACTGTCAATTCCATTTAACCTGCTAGCAGCTGTAACTTACATCAATCTCATGACTCAATGCCATTATGTCCTATCAAAATCCAAGTCTACCTTAGATGTAACTCAAGCATTTTCAACCTCTTCAAACAAACAATTTATTATTACCATAAGGCTTTAGGACAGCAGCATCCCTCAAGTATGTGTGTGTGTGTGTGTGTGTGTGTGTGTGTGTGTGTGTCATAGTTTCCTCTGACGCAGTGTACATTATAAGCGTACCCAGTTATAAAATCTCCCTTTGAGACAACCATTATCGAGACATTAACGACACTATCAAGAATGTACCTGGCTAATACTAACTGTTCCATACCTAATCCTTCCCCGCGGAGGAAACGCCCCTTTCCCCCCTATGGACATGCAGCCTACGTTAGTGACAACCCACAGTAACACATCAGCCATTCCAACAAACAATTTTGACAATATGCACGATGTTTCTTATCCATTATTTGTTTGAGTTCAGTGTCTCCAATGTTTTCCCGTCCATTTAAATGATGAAAACCCTTGGATCTCGCTCGAAACAGATATATTTCAGGCCGCACGTCCCCCTGGTTGATGGTGGGGCTGCTGCCATCGCCTTGGTGAGGAGTAAATGTGTGAAATAGCATCATGAGGCCTGTGGTGGGGGTGGCGAGTCAAGGCACAGAGGTGGAGGGGATGCTGCACCATTACGAGACCGCGGCTTACCGTTATCTGTGTCTTCTAGTGAACTTTGGAGCTCGCCTATGTTGGGAAGAGTTAACCCTAGCTTCTCTCCAAATTTCTCGATAAAAGAACATATTACGGCGAAATCTGCGTGGCTGGTACACAAGTCCTCATCATTGGACGCCATTTTCACATTGACGTCAATAAACGCCACAAAAACAAACCCTTGATGGTAGCGTCTCTAGGAAGACAAAGGAGCATCGCCAACACTGACTCCTCTTCCACGCTCCATCCGGTGATCCAGGCGTGTGTGTGTCGGCTCCAATGCTCATGTCTGCATCCCAGCCTCGTACTTATAAGGCTTCATCGGCGTCTATTTGTTTTCCACCACAAATCTTTGAGGAGCCAAAACGGAACATCAATACTGTCCTCTAAACCATTTCCAAGTGCTGTCTTTCTTGCCTATTTGTTTTCCTATCCTTATGTCCCTCATTTACGTTGCAATTGTTCAATCGATGGATAGTATTGTGAAGCAAATTAGAACATCAATATTTATCCACACAAAACTATGCTTCATTTGAATTTATACAAAAACTTAACTTAAGATTTGGCGCACATATCTTGTTCCTCTCACATACATACATACATACATACATACATACATACACACAAACATACATACGTGTGTGTGTGTGTGTGTGTGTGTGTGTGT